>OX387189.1:23768292-24148830 GCA_947561395.2 Buxus sempervirens
CATTTATTTCATTTTAAGTTATTTAAATTACCATTTTAATAAACCTGCTAGTTAAATCAGGCAATGATTTTTAACACTTAAACTTATGATTATTAAGAAATTAATTAATACTATTAGCTATATTTATTTTAGAGTAAATTACAAAAACCTCTCTTGAGGTATGTACTAATCACACTTAGCTCCCTTCACGTTTCCTAAATAACATTAACTTCTCTTAAGGTTTGGAGATAGTTCACACTCACCACCCATCTGTTAACATGTTCTTAACCCCAATAACGGAAATTGTCAATGTCAGCAACTCTAAATGAAATTTGGACAAAACTATCTTTCATAAATAAGCTAATAAAATATAAAAAACTTAGGAACCATCTGTAGACACCCCAAATTGCACTACAGAATGAGAAAATAATAAAAACATGTAATAAGAGCTTAAAACAGGTCAAAAATGCATAAAAATTGACTAAGCAAGCTTTGCCCGTATTTCCTTCACGGGCCGGTCGCGCCCGAGATCGCTCTACGGTCAGGCGCGCCCGTATTGAAAATACGGGCACCGTTGGACCGTAATTCCTTTACGGTCACTAAAGACTCGTGCGAGTTTTATCCTTCTCTCGATTTCTGAGCTTTATCTTTAGTCCAATATATCTTTAAATGAGCGAATTACGTATTTTATTCGCTGAAGCCACCTTGGTTGGCTATGGATGGGCATTATCTTGTATTTAACTCAAACTGAAACTCTATCTTGCCAAACCCTGGACCAACCTTACCCCTGGGCTTGCCTATAAATAGAGGTGAGATTCTCAAGCTGAGGGCCACGAAAATTTGAATAATCAAGAGCTCCAAGAGAAGAAGAGGAACCCCTGCTGCTCTGCTTGCTCAATCCAAGTAAGTCCCTTTTTCCTTTTTATTTCATATTTTCAATTCTAGATGTAATAGGATCATCGCTATTGCTGTAGAATAAGGCCATCTTTTGTACTTGTATTCCTAAACTTGTCTCTAAGTACCTCAAGAGTCTCTCTAGCCGTAAAACGTGAAGAGAGAGCTAGGGGAAAAGAGAACAGGTGAATCCCTAGAATAGAACCCCATATCTGTTTTCTCCTTTTTTATAGAATAAAGCCTCTGATTGTGTTTGTATACCCAAACCTAACTCCAAGTACCTCAAGAATCCTCTCTAGCCGTAAAACGTAAAGAGAGAGCTAGGGGAAAAGAGAACAGGTGGATCCGTAGGATAGACCCCCATGTGCTCTAATCTGTGAGATGTGGCTGCTTTGGATATCCTGATCATTTTTTAATGCTTTTTATGATGAATCTGAATGAATAACATGAATCCATGATGTTTATAGCATGAGATCCCCACTTTTTTCCAAAATTTGGATTTTCACCACTTTTGCACCAACAGCACTGTTTTCGTGATTTTGTGGTTTTAGGCTAAGATCCTGGATTTATCATGATCAATATGGTAGATCTGGATCCAAAAGCCTGAAAGTAAATTCTAGGGTTTCATGATATTGTTTTTAAATTGTTTTTCATTATTGAGAGAAGACCCTACGGTCTAAGTTCTCCCATTTTGATGTTCTTCATCAACGTGGGTATTTTTGGATATTATTTTTTGATTTAATGTGAAATTTGGGCTTTATCTATGTCCTGGACTATTCAAGTTCAATTTTGAAATATTTTATAAAAATCATATTTTTCTAGATTTTTAGAATTTGACTTAAAGCCAGATTTTTGGATTTTTCACTTTAAATTGATTTTATCTCAATTTTGTTTTGATCATGAAACCCTAGGAATGGTATGATCATATTTGAAAGTTCTGGATCAATCAAAATATTCATATGAAAAAAACATACAATTTTTGTCTTTTTGTGATTTTTCCTGATTTTTATAGCAAGCTTTTTTCCTTTGAAAAACATGAACAATACCTGGCAACCACCTTGTGTGGATGAATAGAGGTGCCTAACACCTTTCCCTGTTCATAACCTAATCCCCTTACCCATCTCTGGTTGTTTTTTTTAGGAGGGTTATTTTTACCCTAAAATTGCCTTTTGTGCTTATTTAATATTTTGGTGTCCATTCATACCTAAATTGAATGGTGGCGACTCTTTGTTTTATTTAATCCCGTGTGATGATTGAGGAAGTCAAAAGGGAATTTTTGATTTTTTCCCATGTCTCACACCATCTTTCTAAGAAATAGAAAAGTCTAGACAAAACGGCTTTCTCCAAGTATCTTACACCCTACGTCTCTTCCGGTGACAATAAGGGTTTCTATCTCTTTCTTCTTCTTTTTCTTATTTTTTTGTAGCAGATTGTTAAAACAAATTTTCATGTCTAAAACAAAAGACAAGAAAAATGTAACAAATAACAATTTATATTAAAAGGAAGAAAATGGGTACAATCTTTGTGATTCTCCTTTGATTTGATCTCCTTGACGGGGGTTTTGATCCAAGGGCTACACGAGCTTGATCTTGAATCAAACTCAATATTCAATTCGAGGGCCGCAAGAGCTTGATCTCAAACCGGACTTCGATCTTCAATTCGGGGGCCGTAAAGCTTGATCTCGAACCGAATGATCTTCTTTCCTTGTGATTGTGATTTGTCTTCTTTTTTTTCAAAATATAGATTTGATAAAGAGAAAACTTGGTAGATTTGGAGTAGGCTTGAATGAGTTTCTTCAAGCCTTTGAATTTCTGCAGAGTTTCTTCAGGCTTTAGGTAGAACATCTAGAGCTTGAATTCTCCTTTTTGATTTTTGCAGAGTTTTCCCAAGCTTTAGGCAAATCTTCTAGAGATTGGATTCCCCTCCTCATTGAGGTTCTCTATTTATAGGCAAAGGTTTTGAGAACTTGCCTTAATATGAGGACCTCTTTTTATTGAGGATTTCCTTATGAGGGTGCGTCTCATTTGGCAGCAATTTAAATTTGATTGAGCATACCATACAGAGAAATCCCTTTGTCTTGATTTTGGCATTTATTTGAATATTAAAATATCCATGCCATTTGTGGGTTGTGACTTTCCTTTTATGGATCATCATACTTTGTTACCAAAAGACTTATTTATTTGTTTTAGTAACAAATGTGACCCATATCTTATTTTGTGGGGCCCATGTGCAGTTAATGGGTTGGATTTGCAAGATGCTTATCTTGACCCATATTACATAAATGGGTCGAACTATCAATTTGTTTATCTTGGGATTATTTGTTTGGTTAAGCTCTGACCTTGGATTTGGTCTCATTTACCAAAGTCAAAATTTTGATTTGGTCAACTTTTTGACTTGATGATACCAAAATTTTAGTGTCTACACAGATATTTGAGCATCTTGTATTATTTTCTTCTCTGTCATTAGAAATTATAGTATTGAGATTTCTTGGCATTGTCATCAATGGATCTGTTAGTTTACTAACGTTCTTCCAAAACACAAATACCAGCCTTCATCTAATCCATTTCTCCTACAATTATAGCCGTTCTGATTCACCGTACTCCGATAACGCTTCGCCGGAAAGCATTACCCAAATCATGAATTACCCTAAGAATGGCATCGGAAACCTGGATATGGATATATATTATGTCTCTTCTCTTCACCGGCGTTCCATACTTCTCCATCACAAGTCCCTCCATCTTCAAGCCTTTATTTCCAAACCAGAACCTCACAACACGATGAGTAAAACTTATTTTGAATCTCCGATACCCTTTTGGTATTCTCTCCGGGTTGAGCTTTCCTTGAACTTTATCTTTGCTACAGAGCATCATGAGTTACGATCATAGAGACGACAGCTTGAGAAAGCTCTTGAAAGCGCTTCAATGGAGAACAAGACTGATAATCGCTTTGGTGTACAAAGCTTACGTTAATTACCTTCTGATCGTTGCCACTGACCAAATGGCTTTCAAGCGCTACAATTTTTCCCAACTTGCTACAGGCTTCAAACCGGCGGTGTAGACTTCAGCAGTGAGAAGCTTTATATGTCCACAGATTTATAAAGATGATGGGGAGGAGAACTCTACTCCTTGCCAATATGGTCAAGCGCTGCTAGAGCTTCATCTGTACATGAATTTTCAAGTCCACATCGATTACCATAAGTTATACATGAATTTATAGTTACACCCTTGAGGTTTGGCTAAATGGCACGGACACCCCTTGTGGTTTACAATTGATCATTTATAACCCTCAACATTTTGTAAACCAGCTTTCACTACCCCTACCGTAAGTTGACGTGAAACAGTGTTAACTATCTAAATTTTAAAGGCAAAAATACCCTTCCCTCTTAAACACTCATGTTCCTCTTCTCCAACAGAAAACCCTTCTTCCCTAACATATAGGATGCCAAAATATTTTGTGAGCATCTGCTTTGGGGGTCAACGATTACCTATGGAACTAGTGGCTCCTCTGTGCTGCAAGGGAAGCAGCAGAAATGCTGATGTCTTTGTATGGAAATCCAATCCAGTTTCATGTTCTTCGGAGTATGGGCTATCGGTGACTGTAAGAAACACAATTTGTAGCCATCCACAACTGGGCTTGAAGTTGCTCCGCTATCTGAACCCACTTTCTCCATTCCCTTCACCACACTGTAACCATCCACAAACTTCCCAAATACCACATGTTTCCCATCAAGCCATGGCATCTTCTTGGTGCATATCAAGAACTGTGAACCATTTGTATTGGGTCCTGCATTTGCCATTCACAACACACCAGCTCAGTGTGCTTCAACTTGAAGTTTTCATCCGTTCCATAGATGAAAACTTCCCCATTTTCATTCCATAGATGGATTCCCCACCTGTTCCATTACCGCCAGTGAAATCCCCACCTTGGAACATGAAGTTTGGAATGCCGAACCCTTTTAATGCAATCGTTTACCAGAACTTCCAATTCCCTTCTCACCCGTGCAGAGGCACCGAAAATTTCTGCCGTTTTGGGAGTAACATCTGTAAATAAGTCCATTACAACTCGACCTGCTTTCATCTTCCCAATGAGTATATCAAAGAAAACCTTAGGGTTTAACATCTTCACTCTTACTGAAATGCTTTCAGGCAGAATCACAAGTTTGAGCAAACGGATATTTACAGAATAAAAACCTATCAATAATTTCCCCCAACGGATATCTTCGCGTCTTTTGATTTCACTCCTAACCTTGGAAATTTCTTCCTCACTGATATACCCTCTTTACTGGTAATCGATAATGCTACCTGTTCCACCGTGACTCTGGTCAAGGTAATCGTTGAAATTTCTTCACTCATAATCAATAATGCTACCTGCTCCACCGCGACTCTGGTCAAGGTAAACTTCTTTGCTAAAGACGAAAAATAAGAGCTGAAAATCCCATCTTAAGACCCTCTGTTTCTTCCATTTTCAGGTCGACAGTGCTAATCCTTTTAGCAAGTATCTAAACATTTACAAATAACTATATTTTCTTTTTTGGAAAATTTTAACAATGGTCGATTATTTGTTTCAGGGGCACAAAAAAAACAAAAAAAAATTTGGGAAGAAAGTCACAACGCTCATCGCTTGCTTCAGATAGGTTAGGGACGAAGGGTTTTCTGTTGAAGAAGACAAGGAGCATGAGTCTTTAAGAGGGAAGGGCATTTTTTACTTTAAAATTTAGAAAGTTAACACCGTTTCACGTAGATTGACGGTAGGGGTAATGAAAACCGGTTTACAAAACGTTGAGGGCTATAATTGATTAATTTTAAATCACAGGGGTGTCCGTGCCCTTTAGCTAAACCTCAAGAGGTGTAACTGTAAATTACCCTAAGTAAATTTATTAGATAGCGTCAACTAACACTCAATGTCTGGGCTATTTAGTAAAAAGAAAAGAAGACATCACTAATGGAAACGGAGGTCTACTAAGAAGGGGTATGTCTTATTTAGGAAAAGTGCAAGTAGGTAAGTGAGGTTTCCGTAATTTACTCTTTATTTTATGCCATAATTCTTTTGTTGATATAAATTATAATGCTATGATTATATATATAATAATAAAGGTTATTCCATAATAAAGTAAATCTTTTATTTTATGCACTAAAATAAATGAAATAAAAAAATAATGATAAAATATAAATATTAAATCAAACAAGTAAGGAGATAATAATGAAATTAAAATAATTGGAATGAAGTAATAAGTAGGAGGACTAATAATTTAGAATGAGATTCCTAATTACCCTTATTGCTAAATAAAATATCCTAGTAATTTGATCCTATAATAAAAATAGATTTTTTTACTTTAACCTTAAAATAAGTAGATATATAAAGTAATAATAATAAAATATATTTTTATATGCAGATAATTTAGGATGAGTCCCTAATCATGATCACTTATAATAAAATAATTTTTTACCTTAAACCATGTGTATAGGGAAGCAAAAATAATAATAGTGATAAATAGGTATTATTATTGGAATATTTATATGTTATATTAATAATAATTTAAAATGTATATTTGTTATTGTAAATCATATTGATATTGAATTGTAATATAATACCATTTTAAATTCATAATTTTTTTTTATATGTGGTACATGGTTTGTTTGTTTAGCTATCCAAAGGTTTTGCAAAATTCTAAAAGTAGTTGTTTTGGTTTACTTGGGAAATTGATGGTTTTGGCTTACACATGTATCTTGTGCGTTGTTTTTTCATCTGTGTATCTTGAGATGAGTCTGGTTCCTTTCCATGTATTTTGGATTGAGGCTTTGGCTTTCCCATGTATCTTAGGATAAACTTTTGGTTCCTTCCATGGATCTTGGAGTGGTAAATGCTCAGAGTTGGAAAGATTTGGATTGATATTTTGTTTTGGATTAGTGTCTAGCGGGCATAGCTATGTTTGGATCCATATGTCAGCTAAGTAATGAAATAGGATGGTCTTTGTTAGGTTAATCCCATAGTCCATATATGCATACCACCATGTATCTTAGTGAATACTTCCTATATCTGGTTGAGCTGCAGTAATCCGTACCACTGTGTATCTCGGTTAGGTATTTCTTTGAGTTTATTGTTGTAGTTTGATTGGGTTGTACTTGCCAACCCACTCTTGTATCTAGTTTGGGTACTCCGCAACAAGGTTTTAAATTTCGGCGGCACGCCCCCCGGCGATGCGTTTCGCCAGGGGAAATCGCTGGGGTCGTGCCCCCAGCAAAATTTTTCAAAATGCCGACCGTGGGGCGGTCGGCATTTTTTTTAAACCGAAACCGCGCGCACGTGCATGCTGGATTTAATCGACCTGAAAAACAGAAGAAAAAAAAAGGGGGACGAAGGGGGGTGACGCCGTATGCTTTGGGGGGGGGGGGGTATTTTGGCTCGATTTTTGAGTGGATTAGGCTCGTTTTTGCTCGTTTTTCATAATATAACAAGATTAAAGCGCTTTGAGCCAAGATTTAGTGGATTTGGAGGAGATTAAAGCAATGTTCATCGCACACCTTGGGGTAAGATCGTTTTTTTCAAAATTTTTTGATGTAAAGCTTCTGGAATGCCTTGATTTTATTATATGTTGAAGTCTGACACCCGATCTACAAATGGGTGTCGGCGTTTTATTTTTTGCACAAAAAATATATTTTTTGCAATTATTTGTGTCGAAAATGCATATAATTTCTTTTTTATTCATTTAAATTAGATAAATAAGGTTGTTGACTTTGATAATTATATATGTTATATGGGGACACCCGATCTACAAATGGGTGCCCCCGGATTAATTTTTTAGAAAATTAATTTTTTTTTAATTTTTAAATCCGAAAATTGATATATTATTTATAAAATGAAGAAAAATAGATAAGTTGCCAAATTTAATTCATAAATTGATTTATTTATTGTAGAATTATTTATGTTAAGAAATTTCAGTTTATATAATTTTTTATGTATTTTTGATTTTTCGGAATTAATTAATCCGAAAATTAATTAATTATTAATAAAATTAGTAAAAAAGATAAATACTCAAATTAAATTTATAAAATTGATTTAGTTATTGTAGAATGATTTATGTTAAATAATTGGAGTTTATATAATTTTTTATATATTTTTATTTTTTGGAATTAATTAATCCGAAAATTAATTAATTATTAATAAAATTAGTAAAAAAGATAAATACTCAAATTAAATTCATAAAATTGATTTAGTTATTGTAGAATGATTTATGTTAAATAATTGGAGTTTATATAATTTTTTTATATATTTTTTATTTTTTGGAATTAATTAATCCGAAAATTAATTAGTTATTAATAAAATTAGTAAAAAAAATAAATACTCAAATTAAATTCATAAAATTGATTTAGTTATTGTAGAATGATTTATGTTAAATAATTGGAGTTTATATAATTTTTTCATATATTTTTGATTTTTTGGAATTAATTAATCCGAAAATTAATTAATTATTAATAAAATTAGTAAAAAAGATAAATACTCAAATTAAATTCATAAAATTGATTTAGTTATTGCAGAATGATTTATGTTAAATAATTGGAGTTTATATAATTTTTTTATATATTTTTGATTTTTTGGAATTAATTAATCCGAAAATTAATTAGTTATTAATAAAATTAATAAAAAAAGATAAATACTCAAATTAAATTCATGAAATTGATTTATTTATTGTAGAATGATTTTTGTTAAGAAATCGGAATTTATATAATTTTTTATGTATTTATGATTTTTTTGAATTAATTAATCCGAAAATTAGTTAATTATTCATAAAATTAGTAAAAAAATATAAGTACGCAAATTAAATTCCTAAAGATAATTTGTTTATTATATTCTTTATAGAACAATTTATTTTGAAGAATCAAAGTTTTAATAATTTTTTATATAATTATGATTTTTTGAATTAATTAATCCCAAATTATTCATAAATAATAATATAGTTTATAAATTATAAATAAGAAATTATAATTAGTTGGTAATGTTAGTATTGTCTAATGTGGATTAATATTTATAATTTGTTATTGTGCTCTGTTATTGACTTACTGTGCGTTTGTGCAGGTGTTCTGTGTTCGGATTCCAGTGTAGTACTTCTTGGTTAGTCTGTTAGAGACAGTCAGACGGATAGACAGTATGGCATCTGGCAGTGGTAGTGGAGAGGGCAGAGGTAGTGGTAAGAGGCCGGATATTGGTTGGGCCCATTGCACGAGATTCGAGGGAGACAGAAATAAGACGGTCTGCAACTATTGCCACCAAGTCATAAAGGGCGGTGGAGTATCACGGTTGAAGCAGCATTGGCACACGGCTACAGTAACGTGGCCAACTGTCGTCAAGTCCCTCCAGAGGTTAAGAGGCTGATGCAAGAGCACTTGGCATCAGGGAGTGCAGCTAGAGAGGGGAAGAGGCATGCACGGGAGGAGGTTAGATGTAGATTGGTAAAGCCTATCGGACCCACTGTGGCTCCTGATATTGATGACGACGATGATATGGTGTACCCAACCGAGTATGTGACAGAGGGAGAGAGGGCAGCATTCAGAGCCTCAGTGCAAGCATCTTTGCATTCTGAGTTTGAGAGGGCAGAGGCTGCGAGGCATGGATTTCACAGGGGTGGTACTTCTAGAGGAGATGCAAATGTTGATGCTCCTACTCCTAGTTCTAGACATGGGGCTGGGGCTGGACCTAGCACCAGGATGCCTGATTATCCTATGAAGCCGAGTATGTGACGTTCATCTAGTGCCAAGCAGAAGAAATTGAAGGATGTGTGGAGCAAGGGCACTGTCAGGGAGAAAATGGGGAAGTATATATCAAAATTTTTTATCTTCAATCACATTCCAGCGAATGCAGTAGCGAGCCCCCATTTCAAGAACATGGTCGATGTTATCCAGGAGTCGGGTCAGGGAGTCTTGCCTCCTACGCCATGGGAGATTATGGGTACGTACTTGGATCAGGAGGGGGCAGAGATGAGAGAGTTTATTACATCGCTACAACCCCACTGGGAGCAGTTTGGAGTTACGATCATGTGTGATGGATGGACAGGTCCTACTAAACTGTCCATCATCAATTTCATGGTGTATTGTAGAGGCAGGGCAGTGTTCTTGAGATCTGTTGACGCATCACACAATATCAAGAATGCGCCCTATATTACCAGCTTATTAGAGAGCGTGGTAAAGGAGGTTGGCCCTGAGAACGTCGTTCAGATTGTGACAGACAGTGCCAATGCGTTCAGGAAAGCCGGCCAGACATTACAGAGGCAGTATAACCTGTATTGGGCGCCCTGTGCTGCACATTGCACTGACTTGATGCTAGAGGAGATTGGCAAGAGAAGCCATGTGCTGACGACATTGAAGGATGCACGAGCACTCACCACATTTGTGTACAACCATAATTTCGTACTAGCAAAGATGAGAGAGAAATGTGGTGGGGACATAGTTCGGCCGGGGATTACCAGATTCGGTACGAACTATATTGCATTGGATAGTATTCTGAGCAACAGGCAGGGATTGAGATCTCTATTTACCAGTGACAATTGGACGAGTTGTGCTCAGAGTCGCAAAGAGACCGGGAGGAGAGTAGAGGACATTGTTTTGTCCAGTACTTTTTGGGAGCATGTGCGAGAGTTGATTGCTATACTGCACCCCATATACTGTATACTGCGGCTACTTGACACAGATACCTATCCTACCGTAGGATCCATTTATAAGTGTATGGCAGTGATGAAAGCTCAGATTAAGGCCGCAACACCCAAATCACATCAGTGGATACTGAAGATTGTTAACGACAGATGGTACAAGTCGTTAGGTCATCCTTTGCATGCAGCAGGTATAATTACAATTTTATTTGAATCATTTTATGTTGAATCATGTTTATAATTATATTTTAATTATTGTACTAATGTTTTTTCTTGTAATCGTCAATGTAGCGTATTATTTGAATCCCAAATATCATTATAAGGATAATCTTGGCGCACAACACGATCTCTGCGCTCGTGTCCACGAGGTTTTCATGAAGTTGGAGCCCCATTCACAATCAGTTGGGGATTTTGGAAACGAGGTAGGGGCCGTAGCATTTAACTTATGTTATGGATATCATTTCTTCTTAATAGTTATATTAATTATTAAATATTGACCATTTCAAATTATTCCACTACCAGGTGATACAATTTAGAGATGCGATGGGCTCATTCGGGTTGACTACGGCGATTGCGTCAAGGAACAAGATGATACCGTGTAAGTGACAAGGGATTATGAATATTAATATTTTAAATTTCTAATTTCTAAATAATTTTTAATATTTTCTATTTGTAAATCCAGGTGAATGGTGGGCGATGCATGGCACAAGTGCCCCTAAACTTAGGAAGTTAGCGTGTCGAATATTGGCTCAGACAGCATCCTCTTCTGCTTGTAAGTGCAATCAGAGTACGTTCGCACTCATACACACGAAGCAGAGGAACCGGCTAGCTTATCAAAGGTTACAGAAGTTGGTCTTCTGCCATTATAACATGAGGCTGAGGACGAAGCAGTTAGAGATAGAGCACGGCACCGCCGCCGTGACTGTGAAGGATCCTTTGGATGTGTTATTCAGTAATGAAGTCGATGACGAGGATCCATTTGCAAAGTGGGCTAGATGTGTTGAGATGGATCAGCCTGATCGTAGTCCTAGCCCAGTCATATCACAGGCTGCAGTAGAGTTGGGCATCGATGTAGACGCAGCTATGGAGGAGGAGGAGAGGGGGGAGGTTCACGGAGACTCATTGGATAACCTCATCAGAGTTGTTCCTTCCTCTGCTACTGAGACGACACCAGCCCCAGTCCCAGCCCGTAGGCATGTTTCATTGTCAGAGGAGGAGGAGACAGATGAGGAGGAGACTGATGAGGACATTGAGGGGGAGACAGATAATGAGGATGAGTCCGGATCTTCAGATGATGATGATGGAGATGGTGGTGCTAGTGGTGGTTATGGTGATTATGGTGATTATGGTGGTTATGGTGGTGTTGGCACCGGTGGCCCGGGGTTGAGCCCATTTACTGGAGAGGCGGTTTTCCATCATACCACACAGGATACTAACCACGGAGATAGAGATCGTGATGAGAGTGGGGGATATTCCTTTCAGAGGAGGAAAGGCAAGGAGAGACAGCATACAGGGATGCACAATGACTCGTCCTCCGTGGCACAGAGTTTTGGATCTTTAGATGTTGGAGGATCATCGAGTTCTTATGGAGAGTAGTATCCTCACTATCCACCACAGCTGACCCAGGGACACTATCCAACCTACTATCCTCAGCAGCTTGGGCCAGTAGATTCATCAGATAGTAGTAGTTACAGTACATCATACGGATATCCTGGAGCACACATGCAGACATCTGATCCATTTG
This sequence comes from Buxus sempervirens, assembly GCA_947561395.2. Classification (NCBI taxonomy): domain Eukaryota; kingdom Viridiplantae; phylum Streptophyta; class Magnoliopsida; order Buxales; family Buxaceae; genus Buxus; species Buxus sempervirens. The sequence continues at coordinate 23,780,550 of OX387189.1, forward strand.
GGATCTTTCCAGTGAATCCATATCCGTACGGCTATTATCCTATGCCTGTTGTACCTATTGGTATTGGAGCTGCAGCAGTAGCCCCTCCATACGAGCATCCCGGTTATCCTGCGCTGTCTCCTCCATCACCACCAGAGCAAGAGACGTGCTACTATTATGATGATTTCCCTCCAGTTGGTATCATGGCTCACATGACACAGGAGGAGTATGAGCAACATGTCCGTGCATATAAGAGAGAATTCAGATTTCGGATGGGATGGAAGCGCTACTGTCATTTTATTGGCAAGAGATCAGGGTTTGAGCCACCACGTCATTCATTTCAAGTCTGATTTGACGGTATGATTATATGTTTTTTACTTTATATATTGTTGTTTTAGTTTAATTTAAAATTTGGATCCTCTTTGTTATTTTTTATTTAAAGTTTAAAGTTTAAACACAGCGAACACCGGCATCACCCCGATAGGCCCGATCATTTACATTTACATGCCACATTGTGTTTTCATGATTCCTGAGATATAGTATTTATGCTTATGGTAATTTAAGTGCAATTTTGAAGTATATAACTTATGCTTGTTGAGTTATTGCAAAATTTAGCATTTTTTGGGGAAAAAAAGCACACAAATGTGTTTCTGTCGAAATTTCGTTCGATTCGCTAGAAACCACAGAAAAAATGGTTTTCCAGCGAATCGACGGCATTTCGCCGACGTGCCGACGAAATGCCGTTCGGTGTCCTGGGCGGCACGCCTAGGTGCATGGATATTCAAAACCTTGCTCCGCAATAAGACAATGTCTGAAACTTTAAATAGGCTGGTTTCGTACATAAGTCGTGAGGTGGCAATTGAAATGGGTAATTGATTTCTCTTTGTTGTAAACGACTTTGGAAATACTATTGGTATTGTGTTGGAAACTTGTGAATTTGGTTTTTATACAACGTTTTCCTAATTTATTGGTTTTGGGTTATTGTTTGCTAGTAATGAAAAGTATCTAGAAAATAATATGTAAACTATGTGATTGACGGATTGGAATGCATTATTAAACTTGTATTATTGTTAGATATTATTTATTAATGTTGTCCATTTATGAGATGTTACATTACTCAAATTATGTTCCTTTCACAGGCATTAAGGTGTTATTCTATAGTCTTATATTCTTTTTGGGACTTGGACTGTAGGATAAAACCTACTAGACATTGCTCACCCCTACTATTTTACAGGTATTAAGGTTTACGTGGACCAGAAGCAGGACATGAAGAGGTGGACTTGTACCTTAATCGCGCATCTTAATGTCGGTTTGGTCTACTTAGCGTGAGGGAGTAGATATGTTTTATTATTGAAATGTTATAATAGAATGTGTAAAATGCAATTTAATGTGTCATATATTCTTCAAGTTTCTTTTATTGGATTTTGGTCTCATGTAGTAAGACCTGGGACTGAATTTAAATGTTTTCTTTGACTTTCACTCACAATTCCTTGCACCTAAATCTGCGTAGGTTTCCATTTGGGGGTGAATGGAAACTACAATCACATCCTATTCTTTTCCTTAAGTACCCCATGGTATAAGTTTTTATATTATTATTATTATTAAAAAGGATGTTTAAAGTACCTTGAAAATTGGGACTTGACACATGCAATATCATTAATCGAAAACACTGGCTAGGGTAAATTTTGTAAGTGGCATGGGACAAAGACCCACACAACCACTGACTATATTTTATTACATAATGTGATACAGGAGAATATCGACAAAGGTTTGCTAAAGTTCCTTAATAAGAAAGGTCAGGAGCGGATGGAATGGATAAATATCCGTTTCCTAAAAGTGTGTTGGTCAACATATGAAGAAGAATTTAGTCCAAATGTTAGAACACGGCTAGAGTAGTAACAAATCTCAATAGCCGGTTTCTCACGCCTTGTTCTTATTTATATAATATCCCTATAGATAATAATTAATAAATAATACATAATATGGATTATAGGACATCAGGGATTTTATGACGCAACTGCAGTCTTCACACACCTCAATGTGAAAATAGAAGCAAATAGAACCCGTTCTCATGTGTATAGATGTAAAACATCCAAGTAATAAAATTTTAGAAGAAAAATTAAATATAATACCAAGATCTTGCATGTAAGACAATGAAATCCACATATTAAAAATTAGATTATCATAGTAAGTGCACATGGATTAAACAAGAAATAATCTATCATAATAAAGACCTATCAAATAACTCTAAAAATCATTTAGACATCAAAATAAATCCCTAACTATTATCCTACCCTATATAAACCATGTCGACACACTAGTCACGTCGAATCAGTCCACACGCTAAGCATTATCCTGTTTCTTGTATTCAACATCATAAATATCTGGAAAATGATAGGAGTGAGCAAAATGCCCAGTAGGTATCATTGTACAGACCAAGTCACAAGTAAAATTATAACTATAAAATCAGACTCACAACAATAATAACAACAATATGCATAACAATATAAATTATGGTAAGACATACTAGACAAGTAAACAAAACAAGTAAATGGATAAATAAGATGCAAGTCACATGATTGATCATAGTATCTCTATATGAGGTTTAGGATTTATGGAATCCCTAAGCATACTCCTACAACAACAACAACAACAACAACAAAACACTTCAAAATCATAAGGTCACACTCAAACAGTCACGCAATGTATCTAGTAAAAGTGTGTTCATACCAAGGTTTGACATTTCAAAATTTCGCATTTCGCCCCCCTAGCGGCACAAAATAGGGGGGCAAAACCATTCACCCCAGAAGCTTGGAGAGTTACACAGAACAAATCTCTTAGGGCTTCTTTTTGGAGAAGTATGTTCCCATCAAAGCATATTTCCTAGCTAGAACTTTCTTATGGTGGAAGACAACTTTGGTGTCAGATTTCTAAACATCTTTGCTTAATTAAATCTCATCCTATCTAGTTGGTTGGCAAAAGTGAGATTAACCTTAAATGGGACCCCTGGTTTTGTGATTCTTGGTTTTTCTAGAAACCATCTCAGATGATATTTCGGTTGGAGATGCTAGTTATGATGATTTTAATCTTGTGAACTTTCCTCCTAATTTAGCAGATTGTCTCAAAGCTTCCATTCAATAAATGGGCATTCAGCTTTCTTCAAAAGAAGATGGCCTGGTGCGGAAGCCATCTTCTTCTTGCCGTTTTACTTTGAAATTTGCTTATGAGATTAATGTTGTTCATCTCTCCATTCAGTCCTTCTACTTTGGATTTGCATACTTTGAAGGGTTTGGATTTAGTTGTTATGCCTTCTACATAGCAATTTTTTTCTATTCTGAAAGTGGCTTGCTCCTCTTACCAATTTCTTTAAATTGAGTATTAATGGGACTTCTTTAGGAAAACCAGGCCCTGGTGGTGGTGAAGGCATTTCAAGATATTCCCATGGAGGTTTTGTTTTTGCTTTTTCACATTTTTGGCACTTGTTTGAACAATGAAGTAGAAACCAAAGTTCTTTAATGTTAGTAACCTCTACACTGAATATGATTCAAAAAATCTTGCTAATTGGATGCATACTCCTTAGCACCTTTCTTATTGGATTTTGCAAACCAGGGATTTATTGTCTTCTTGCTATTCCTGTTTTACCCATAGTTTTTAGAGGAGTGAATTTGGTAGCAGATGCTTTTGTGAAGCTTGGTTCTAGTGGCTGCAACTTTATTTATCAAATCACTTCTGATCTTCTAAAAGAGATTTTTGGTTTGTATTGCTTAGATAAGTCAGGTATTCTTTATGTTTGGATCTCCAAAGTAATTGTTTTGTCATTACTGTGTCTCATGTTAGTAGGTTTTTAAGTCTTTCTTATCTAGGAGTTAGATTCACCCCCCCTTGTAATATTTTTCTTTCAATTTATATACTACTCACTGTCTCTTCCTCAAACCCTCATCCACTGATGGAGTGGCCATATCGTTGAAAAAACAAAAGAAAAAAAGAACTGCTATATGATAACATCGAGAGGGACTTGTCTAGTGCGTTCCATGGTACCATCCATGAAATGCACGGTTGCATGCCCATTTCAACAGGAGTACCCACATCCAAAACAAAATCTCAGCCGATGATACCTAGAGCCGGCAAAAAGTGAACCAAACCGAGGGTCAACCCGATTAATCCGATTATAAACGGGTTGGATTGACTCGTTTATTAATTGGGTTGGGTACGGGTTGGGGTTTTCCCAACCCACCCGTAATCGGATCGACCCGATTAAACATTTAAATTATTAATCTCTAGGGTTTTCTCTCACGGACGACGAAAAAAAGCTCCCAGCCGAAATCTTCTTCCAGCACGACTCCATCGACAAGCAACATTACCAGCAGGAATTTCACTAGTTCTAGCTATAATAGAGATTCCTCAAGAACTTCAGTTTCGAGCAAGACCTCTTTGTCAAGCCTCAAAGACTCTTTACGAGAAAGTCCTTACATCTACGACATCTCGGAAATCTACTTGGCTACCAATAACTTCCTCGCGAAACGATTCTCGTCCTCTTCCTCAGCTTCGTGGCGATGCACCATCCGCGGTAGAGACGTCGTCGTCTTCCAACACAAGTTCTGCCATTCAATCAAATCGTCTCAGCTCCGAGAACGGCTCGCCTTGATTTGCAGAAGTCATCATGTAAGCATAATCAAACTCCTAGGTGTTTCGATCTCCGGCGGCAATATCTACCTCGTCTATGAATACATTAACGGCACTAACCTCCGTGACTACCTCCAAAGCCCTGAAAACCCTAATTTCATAGTTCTATCGACCTGGATTTCACGAATGCAGATTGCAACCGACCTCGCACACAGACTCGATTACATTCACAACTTTACAACTATAATATTTTTGTCCAAAGATGTAAAATAGTAAAAGTAAAACTGATTTTTGTAAAAAATAAAAATAAAAAAATAATCGGATTGGTGGGTTGAACCCGATTAGTAGCAGGTTGGGTTCGATTTGGGGTTTTTCTAATCCGCCACTAATCTGACCCAACCCGACCTGTTGCCAGCTTTAATGGTACCACCATATTAAAGGCTTCTGGCACTAGGAGAAACGTGTTCGATGACGTCGAATCAATAGGAAAGGGAAAAAAAAATTTCAACAAGACATTGGGGTAAATGTAGAGGTGTAAGTAGGGTGGGTTGGGTCGAGTTATTAGAGTTTGGGCTCAACCCAATCTAGGATTTACCAACCGAAACTCGTCGTTAACCCGCCTTAATCCAAACTCACTAAACCCAAACCTAACCAAAACATTATTGTTTGAGTTCGGGTTGGCCGAAACAAAATGTAAGATTTTGAATTTTTTTACAATTTTTGTTATAATTACAAAATTTTGGAATATCATTCATTAAATCGTCTATCAATTATATGCTTTTATGTTTGTTTGTTATTAATGCAAATAGTACAAATTCCTCTTGATTTGTCCCTTGAATTTGGGAAAAAACACTTAATTAATTTATTTCTTTAAAAATTTTAAAATATAATACTAGCTCACTATATTTGTGGTTTTGCACAATCTTTTTTGTAGTGTAAGTGCTCTCAAATATCACATTCATTGTAACATATATGCATATGTATGTAAGTATAAAATTATTTATTTAAAAAAAAATTCAAAAACTTATTATCACATGTTAATAATTTATTTTTAATAGTTGATTGCATAAATACAATGACAATATAAAAGGAAAAGAAAACAATAATACATATATATACAAATAAATATTCACTGATATATATATCTTTGATGGAGTTTTATACATATATCTATATGAAAGCGTGTACATAAAGTCAATATTAACTTCCGGCTTTTCTTGCTTTTCGGGTTGTATAACTTGAACCCAAGCCCAACCCAAACTCAACTTCGGACTACAAATGAAACCCAACTCAAACTCAACGCTCACTTTGGGCTCTTATTCGAGTTAGGTTGGACAGGCTTAGGCAGTCCAGGCTAGATTTACAGCTCTAAGTAAATGAAGATGATAGTTCAAACTTTGTCTATACGGTACAACTTCTACCGCATTATTATGAGATGTTTCTCAACAACCATTGAAGATTTACTTGATCGAAGAACCGTCGCATTTCCTTCAGTCCCAGAATCTGGCGGTACCGTGATACCACCAGCTGGCCCTATTGAAACGGGGCATCCCTACGTCAGTATCACGCTTCCTCTGGTACCACCGAGTGGCACCGAAGAAACCGTAAGTGCAAATAGTATCTAAAGTAACAGGTATATTACCAGATAAATATTTCCAGAAAGAGGGGAAAGGAAAAACAAATGAAACGAATAAAAATATAAAAGCATGTGGCCATCAAATTCTAAATTCCAAATTCCAAACACCAAATACCAAGTGCAGATTCTTTTCTGTCTATTTAATCCAGTTTTCCATCATATTGTTTTAAGAAACCTTAACATAAGTGGTGCAAAAAATTTTGAGGAATCAGTAAAAAATATCAGTTTGTATGCTTTATGATTCCTTATATCTTGTGTCCAGATTAATAGAAATTCAAATTTCTTGCAGAACTGAAGTGATACAACCTAAAAATATTTATTAATTGAGAATGTGCATAGACTACATTTTTTTTTTTTTTTTTGGTAAAAGGCCAAAGCCTACATCCATTCATTCACAAAAAACATAATTACAGAGGAAGCCACATATGCCGGAATACAGATAACGACCACAGAAACAACAAAAGACAATGTGCATAGACTACATTGCTTTGTAGATACTTGTTATGAGCAGATAATATAGGTCAAAGTTGTTTACAGAAACAGTGATACAACATCATTTCTAGGCTAGTATACACTACATGATACAATAAACTACAAGATAATTTTGCATCATTACCCTCTCCCCTTGCCTCGCCTGTTATTCCTGCTGATTTTCTTTCTCTGCGGCTTCTCAACCCTGCCTCTGGATTTAGCTACCGAGCTGTTGGTGACATTAGGCTCAGGTTGGATCTTGGATAACTCCTCACGGTGCCTACTTGAACTGCTTTGAGATCCATTGGCAATACCACCAGTTTCATCAGTGATTGGCACCTCAACAGAAGCCTCACCCAGATGCTCACTGGTCACCTCAACAGGAATTTCTGAAGCCATTTTGTCAAGACTTGAGATCTTTAGATTTGATTCTCTCTCTTCAGATGATCTTGGATTTGGCTCCGGTTTTATATCCAATCCAGCAGATACACTGAAAAGTAGAAACATAACCACTTGTTTAAAGCGTCTGAAAAAATTGATGTCACAAATTAAGCTAATAAATATATCAATAATTAAAAAGTTACCTCGGTATGGAAGGAAAACCATTGGCAGTAACTCCATCCATTATTCCATTCATGTCCGTTTGCGATAAATTATGTCCATTATGTGTCGTGTCTGCAAATAGTTTTTGAAATTTATTAGTTATCTGGATTATTTGATAATAAGTATCTTAAAACGCTTTTCAACAATAAAAAGGGAACTTTACAGTACATTTCTCTGCATAAAAAACTTTCCATAAATGTACACACATAATGTATGTGCGTGCATGTGTATATTTTCCATTAAAAAGAGACCTCTTTATTATAATTTTTATTTTCTTTTCCTCCCCCTTGTACAAATGGAACTTCTATATTGAGGTTAAAATGTCAGGATGAAGTTAGGTGGTAGACTTTCCATATCCTACAGTTAAATGGTTGGCTAGGCCACAATTTCTGAAACAATTCATTTTTCATAGTTTCTAAGTATTTTCCATAAAAAAAGACCTCTTTATTATAATTTTTATTTTCTTTTCCTCCCCCTTGTACGAAAGGAACTTCTATATTGAGGTTAAAATGACAGGATGAAGTTAGGTGGTAGACTTTCCATATCCTACAGTTAATGGTTGCCTAGGCCACAATTTCTGAAACAATTCATTTTTCATAGTTTCTAAGAATTTTATAGCATGTTGAACAACATATGGAACATTTTCATTTAGAATTTTATAGCATGTTGAACAACATATGGAACATTTTCATTTGCCCAAACTAGAATTCAATCATTTAGGTCCAATTTCTCTATATTTCCTCATAAATTATACAACCTTATTTGCCCAAATCCATACAAAAATTATTTCCTCACCTTTTTCACATGTGAGGAAATTTTGACAAAATTTTCCAGTATGCCGGCAAAATTTCAGGCAACAGCAAAATAGAAAACCTTGATTGCAACTATACCTCATATCTCCTGTTCTTCCCCTTATCATTGTGGCTTTCATAGTTCAAATTTATTTCTTTATTCACTACTATAATAGAAACTTAAAACCTGTTAAAACCTTTAGAACCATTTAAGTCCCAATTGACCTACATCAGGATCTCATTGAAGAGTGAGGACACATATAAGGCTTTCCTTTAACATCATAAATGTTGTTTCCAAAGACCCTACAATCTTATGGACAAGAATTATTGCATAAAATAGTATCAATATACCAATAATATCATTGCCTCATAGGTTTCAAAGTAAGCAATGAATGGCAGAATTGCACAATGATTGGCAAGACTCCCAGGTTAAGTGGCACTCTAATACCAGCACCCTACCTCACCCACCCCCACACCCCACACAACCCAACTGTCCAGGTAGGCTTAATCACAGCAGGGTTTGGAATTGGAACTGATTGAATGGTAGCCTTCAGTTTAGTTCCATAATCCATCAAGATCACTAGATGTCATGATAGACATGTATTTTTCTGATCCAAATCCCATATGATAGAATCTTACGCATGGGGTCACCCAAATTATAATGCATGGGTGTCTGGAAAGGATATGTTTTCTAATCAGATTAAGTTTAGCTGAGTTATTGTAAGACCACACCCAAGGGGATCAAATTAGCTAAACTAAAGAAGTGTGTAATGTGCATTACATATCAAATTAGTTGAAGTAAGAAGCATGAGATAGAAATCTGCAAGATGTGGGATCATAGCCCATATATTAATTTCAATTTTAGGTAGTTCTCTTAAGTTATGATTTAGCTAGGAACTGGGACGGTTAAGCTATTTAGAAATTTTAATCACAACTCCTAGGTGTCTCATTTTCCAATTAATTTATGTCTAGCTAAATTAACTACCTTGAAAAAGGTTTTATGTTTCGAAATATGCAGTATGAATGATCAATGCCGCTGAGGTCATTTAATCAGGCAGGGTTTGGCAGTAAAGCAATACCCGATAAAGAATCATACAGATGTCTGGATTGCACAGGAAAAGATGATTACTATTACCAATTCCATTTTTATTTGTCCAATTCCTATTTTCCATTGTCCATTACTTTTATGTCCGTTGTAATGTTTAACCTGTTCTTCCCATTTTAGATTCTAGACCTGGTAAACACTGGCCATATATTGATCTATTCAAAATGTAAGTCTGCATTAAGATCCATCAGATATGAGGTCAGATACACCAAGAAATCCCTTGACAACACAACCTTCCTAGATTAGGAAGTAGGCTAACAGATTTCTGTAAATTAATTATGGAAATATACTCAGTGGAACACAAAAGTTAAAATATCAAGAGGGAACAACCTAGACATTATTATACGAAGGCAATTTATTTTATCTTATGGTGATTCCATAATGTTAGAATGACCCAGTTCCAACAAAAATAATATAAAACCAGGTTGTTATCAAATTGTTTGTAGAATAGAAGTATCTAATGAAAGTCTTCCTGAAAAAGTGATATCGTAATGAACAATATCATTTTGCATAATATCATACAATAGAAAGAGGTTAATGCCAAATCAAAAGAGTTAAAATAAAAATGCTTACTGTCAACTGAATGGTTTTCCTTTGCATCGGGCAACTGAAGTGGATCATCAGAGGCTTTCACTTGTATGTTTTGTCCCACACAACAACTTAGCTGTTGATTAGACATGTTGGCATTATTGAGGCCACAGAAATCAAGTGCATCACTGAGAAATGAAGGAAGAAAAATTATCTCAACAGACAACAAATGCAACTATACTTGAGAAATAAAATATATGTATAGGAGCGTGTGTGTGTGTGGAAGTTACAAAATTGCATTGAGAGAGAGAGAAAGAGCCTTTCTATATATTCATTTTCAAGATCCACATGACCCATGCTACCTAGGTATTGGTTCATGCTTCAGGTAAAGAGATAAGAACATAAATGTTCAACTTCAGCCCAAACAATCGAATTCTGCATTACAACTATAAATTCAAAAGTTAAGATATATATATTAGCAATCTTTTGTGCATTCTATCACTATATTTTTTCAACATTCATGTTATTTAAAATATTATCTTATTCAAAATACTGAAATACAAGACAGCCATTTGAGTTCATGTTGATGTCAAAGACCAGATGAAAAGTCCAGGTAACATAGCTCCTTCTCTATTAAAATAAATGTACTCCTTCCTAACTTCCTGACCAGGCAAATGTAAAACAGAGGAAGGATTCTCTATGTCTTATGAAAAATTTTCAAATCAAAATAAAAGCACCAGTTATCTGTATGGGAGCCCAGCATGACTTTACTGACTTAAATAGGCAACATAATTATAGCTGCCATCCATAAATAAATTTCTAAGTGTGGATATTATTAGCTGATAATCAATTCTTTTAATAATTCAATGCAAAATCTCAATTTGTAAATATGGACTGATTAAAAAGCAATTACAATGCTAAAAAGTTTCATATATCTAATGAAAGTGCTGAACTCAAAACAAGGATGCAAACAATGTCAAGCAGTCCTAATCATATCAACGAAGTGGTCAAAAGGGAAAACATAAGAATTCAATAAAGATATAAAGGGAAGAAGAAAAGGAGATTTATTCATAAACAAAAAAACCTAATTTATCAAGGTGGCAAAGGGTCAGTTAGATTGGACTTGGAAATGCCAACTCGTGTGTATATATCTTTCCCATTAAATTACTCAGATATATTAACAGAAACCTAAATCCAGGGGATGAGCACAGAGAGTTTTAAAAAGCCAAGGCTACACACTGGGATAGCTAGTTTCCTGGATCAGTGCTTGGCAAATCATGACCTAGTTTTTGCCCCATACTTTCCAAAGTATTTGACAATACCGATAAAATTATATAAATTGTTCAACCTTTAAGCTATACCATACTAAATTACTTATATAAGGAGTATGAGCAAGACAAGTGCCCGCTAAGCTGTTTTCAACTTAAAGACTTAAAAATCTAGCAAACTCAAAACAATATAACTGAATTCCCAAATAACTAGAACATATTGAAACCTAATGAATAAAAGTTTACATGCACACTATGAGTAGAGCCATAGACAATGGAGTTTCACCTAAAGAATATGAGAAAATAAAAAACCAACACAAGGATAGAGACTGAGAGACTGACCCTTTGGGTGCCAAGCTGGGTTGGGGTGGCAGGGGAGGTGGGGAAAAAGAGAGAGACTTCCTTTTCTTTAGGTCCTAACTTCTTTGACTTATTTAAATTTTTTTCTTTTCCTTAACCCCTTTCATAAATGATAAACTTGGCAATAAATCCTAAAATCTAGTAACTTGTCTATGGCTGGTAGATTGCGATGAGTAGATCCTTCAATTCATCTATCCCACCTATTTGCAACATTACATGACATAGGTATGACTGTAGGATGTGTTTGTGATTTCAAATCCTTGTCCACATTTCAAATGGAATTTTTGATAGAGTAGTTGCTTACCTGATCTCTAAACAAATATAAAACATTGAGGGGCAACTTAAAATGATTAAATCTAGTACTTTAATAGTAATTTACCGGAAAGTTCTGTCGTCAGGACAATTTGTTTCCTTCCCTCAACTATACTGTAAATGATAAATCTTCATTCCAAACAAATACGTGAGTCATACCCCAAGACAAGAATAATTTCAAATCTTGCTTCAAAACATTGACATTAATGTCCGTCCTACTTAAATTGCTATGAGTAAAGGTAATCCATCAAACAAGTCAAAAAATTTTAAGCCTTTTCTTTTTGCTATAAAGAATTTTTAATCATTTAATTCTAATTTAATAAAAAAGGAAAAGGAAGCAACACCTTAATGACATTTTCTAATCATCTAACATCAAAAAATAGAAATGTAAACAAATAAATAATTTGTAAGAGGGGTCAGTAAGTATTTTTTACTGACAACTTTCAAGTATAGCTGCCCATTGGCAAGATTTTGGGTTTGAGTTTGTGTGCAGCCACTTTGCAGCAAAACGTCAAAGGTTAGGTCTATTGCTATTCTAATACCCTGATTCGACAGGACCTACAAGTCCTTTATTTACTTTATGGACCATCACTTAGAGTGATGGAAAAAGGCTTGGGTTGCTAGAATGGGAATGTGGGTTCCAGTCTGAGGGCAGCAACCTTGCATAAAAATGACAAAGGTTAGGTCAAGGTCTTTTGTTAGTTTTCTCCCCTCAGAACCCTACTTTGACAGTACCTTCATTGGGTTATGATCCTTACTAAATGGCAAAGGTTAGATCAACTTCATTGGGACTTACACCAGGTTATGGTCCTTTATTTGTTTTCCATAAAAAAGATAATTTCTGTTATTTATATTAGGTAGTACAGTGGTCTTTAATAATTATGACTTACATAAGGCAACTTTGAGAAAATTTTAATATTTTGAGTGTATTGTAAACAAAAATACAAGAGACAAGCTTTCATTATTATGGGTGTAGTTCAAGAACAGAAATGAAATTTTATCTTGACTATACTATCATGTTTAAAAGTTTATATTGTTTTCTATTGTAGTTTGATGAATCCTTTAGTGGATATAACTAAAGAAATTTGTAAGACAAGTAGTTTATTTATGTGAAGACATCTTTTTTGTTTTTAAAAAAAGGTTGTGTCCATGTACCCGTTGTAAGACCCCGAATTTTCCTAAATATAAAAGTAAATTAATCATTAATATTCTTGAGGATTTTAATTGATGGAAATATCTTATTAATGTAGGTGATATTATAATTAGTAGAGATCCAGAGTTGGGCGCAGATCCGACCGTCTGATCAAGAGATATCAAGGTATGATTAATATTTTAATTTTGAGAAGCTATGATTGGGCGTGTGTGTGGAGTCTTATGCATGTGAGATGCATGGAATAGAGTATATATATATATATATATATATATAAAAGTTAAAATACCCTAATGACATACGGTGGGAAATACGTTGCTTGTATTCGTTTGAGACTCAACAACCGCAAGAGAGAAAGAGAGAGACCGAGAGCGACTGTGCGACCGGAAGAGAAGGAGGAAGAGAGGACTCGTGTCTTGTGCTCTTCATTGTCCAGAGCATTGCCGGGTATCAGTGAAGAAGAGTAAACGCTGCGGGTTATAGGAGAACGCACGATCAAGGTAGGCAACACCGATTTTTAACGTTCGTTTGGTATTCATGTTTGGTTTAATCCTTACTGCATGTTTTTGTTTTATATAATCATGTATTTAGTTTGATAACAATATTATATGTATGTTATAATGATCTTGGATGTGAAAAATCAAGTTTTTAAACACTTTCTGTTCTTTTTTAGGAGACCGCCGAGCTTACTGTGCTCAGCGATCCTCGGCGCTCCCAGGCGCTTGTTGAAAAATTGAGACCGCCCGAGACCGCATGATGACTTATCGTCGGCGACCGAATTTAAACTACTGCCTACCCTAGACCGCCTAAGCAATCCTGAGCGCTCTGTGCAGAAAATGCAAATTTTCGTATTTTCAAACCCTGATTCAATTCTAAACTATTTTTAATCAATTTTAACCTTTAATTAAGTTGTTTTAAGACCAAAATAAATTACCAATTCCCTGTTTTACAAAAGAATAAAAATAGGAAGGTATTTAGGGTAATTAGTAGCCAAGTTTTGTAAATTGTGAGAAACCCAAATTTTGAAAGAACTGAACTTGTAAACTTGAGAGAATTAATTAAGTGACATGTAAATTTCTACTTGTAACCAGAATGTGATATACAGGATTTTCAGATTATACTTTTAATATAGTCAACCTAATAAGGAAGGAAATTGTATATATAACCATTATATGCCGCTAGGCACTATTACTTACTGTAATATTTGTCCTTAGGGATTGTTGGTGTCTAGTGGGCATAGCTAGTTATGGATCCATAGTTTTGGCTAGATAGCTAAAGGATATTTCATTTGGGTTGGATTACTCCCTGTTGCGAACTTGCTTCCTTTGCAAGTTGGTTTGCTCTGAAGGATCCCATGTCTGGAGAGACACCCCGGTGCTCCGCTGGTGATTCCCTGTACATGTGGATAAGCGACCATCTCCATGTATTGATTCTAGTGCTGCATGCTAGTGGTACTTGCCAACTCGGTTGAGTTTCTGTGCAATAAATCGATGACTACGGCTCTTATCTAAGGTAATCTTCACGGGTTTTAGTATCATTAGTAGCGTCGCCCATAAGCCGCACAGTGGTATAGCATATGGTTGAGAGTCATCTCAAACGTGTATCTTTCTTTGTGAGTCCTACAATGATACTGAGATCACAAACACTTATTTATGACATTATTCACATGCAGGATGCATGTATTGGATGCTATGGTTGGATGTGACTGTTTAGTACATCCCGAATTTATGTTGGATTCTATTAATGATTTCTGAATCATGATCTTGATATATTTTATCTGTTCTCAAATATTAAACTGTTTTACATGCTGATTTGTATTCCATGAACGAAATGAATGTTTACACGAGCCTATTTATTCGAGACTGCTTATACGTGCATGAAAATCTATTTTATTGATTATGAACTGTTTATAGCATGCATGTGTTGTCTACTGAGATATTCGTATCTCATCCTACTTCCTTGTGTTATTTTTCAGCTGATATGCGAGAGGGGGATCATAGTGGTGATTACCAGGGTAATCTTGTCAACTATTCGCCGGAGGATTATTATTATCCCGACTTGATCTAAGGTCGTGGAGAGAGGATTCATATTAGTACTTTAGACAGTTAATTATATTGATTGTTTGGTTTTGATGTATTAGAGAGATTAAGAGTTTAGTAACCCTTTTGATTATTGCCAAACTTAAATGACCATTTGATTTTGGATGCTTTCATTGGATTCATTCTATGAAGATATTAGACTATATTTTTGCACATTGATGTTCCGCACTCTAATAGTTTATTAATAAATGATTTATTTAATTCTTTAGTCTGGTTATTCATTGATTACTATTTGATATGGGCCAGTAGCATCTTGAATTCGGTTGTTGGGCTGAATTCGGATTGTTACAGTGACGAACCGGATTCAGGTCAAGGTCGGTTTTATTGACCCGAGTTTGGGGCGTTGCACCCGTGCTTGACAGCTAGAGCCTTCTTATCTTAAACAAATCCCTTGATGTTGAAAATGGGTTCAAACTAATCTGATGAGACATATCCCCACCTAACACCACATAGGCAAAAGTAAAACCAGGATCCTTCATGGGGACATTTTGGACCTAGATGAATGACTAGATGCCGAGGAATGCACCTATCATGTAAATGCTCAAGTCATCAATTGTCTAATCCTGAAAAGCCGCCATTTTCCAAGGCATCCACAGCTGCAACCACCTTCAACAATCATTCAAAGTAGGTTGATGGGTCTTCTCAAAAGTGCTCCATCACTCAAACTAGAATAACTTGTAGAAGTACACTAAGAGCTACAATAGCTCTCAACAGTATATGTACAAATATCAGTATAGTGACTGTTTTACAAGCCTACACTAGCTCCTTAAAGAAGGGAAAATTTTTCTTGACTACTTTTAATAGAATTATATTAAATATGAAAGTACCAAATGACTTTGAACCTCAATGAACAAAACAACCACTCAAAGGACTAATACCAAGGGGAACTCTGAGGAAAAGCACACTAGCTATGACACACCCGTTAACACATGCACACACACATACATGGATGCATGCACACACACGCACACCCACGTCCTAGAGCTGTTTGCTGACCACATCCCTTCAGGATGCTTACCCTAAGCTCTGTTGATATGTCATGTGAACTGACCTTTGAATCTAACATTTAGGTTTGCAAACTGACTCAAGTCTGCTTAATTTTACTCAACTCCTGAAGAAAGCTAAAATATTTTATTTTCAGGAAGACAGAGAAAGCTGAGAATTTACAAAGACCTTAAAAATTAAAGATCAAATTAAAGCCTAGCTTAAGGAGGGGAAAAGAGGGGAAGGTGGACGGGCCAATCCCAAAGGGAAGAAGTATAGAAGTTTTATTATGACAACATGAAATGACATCAATACGTTATAATCAATGGGAGGGAGAATGTGGAGCCAAAACTTTACTACCCAATCCCAGAGGGAAGTTATAACTATGGGGATTCTATTGTGGAAATATAAAATGACATTAATATATTATAATCTACCGTGTCAGAGATATAAACAAATCAATCATAAATTAGTTTTAGAATGAATATCACTGCATGATCCAGTTGTGGTCAGTACTAATCTGCTTGGTATTTATAGAAAATTCTGATTCAAGCCGTAACGCACTATAAGTATTTCTATCACATCTGTTAAATTAATAGAAAAAGCAGCAAATGAATGGCTTTTCTAATGCTTATGCTCAGAAGTATAACAGGCATGTTGGTCCTTGCGATAATGTCAACAATAAGGAGTGGCTCCTGCCTGCTTCAATTTCTTTCCCATCCCAATCCCTCCGCCACACCACACTACCCCCCCCCCCCCCCCCCCCCCCCCCCCCCAAACCCCAACAACAACATGATAGTCCTGATCTAATGATGTGGCATTTTTGTATGAAAATGTCTATCAACAAAAACATAAAACTAAAATAAAAATCTGTCAAACAATCACAGCTAATCATTTTAATCAAGAGTCCCCATAAATGACATTGCTCCTTGCCTTTACTTTTCGGCTTAGGAGGGGCCAGATATCATATCTCCTGGCTGAGAGTCCAATGATCATATAAATGAAAATTTTGATTTAATTTGCAAGCTGAATCCTTAATAATCGGATGAGGGTGTAGCACTCTTTGAATTCTGTCCATAATATCATAAACAAAAATTGATCCAAAAAACTATTCACTTCAGATTATGTTGTATGAGGCACAATGTATAACATAATTACTTCTCAATTAATTCAGCTAAAATACATAACAAATGAAAGATTGTCCCATGCAAAAAGAAAATAAATATTCGGAAATTTATATTTTCAACCATGAAAAACTAAACAAGGGATATCTTTCCAAGATTGAAAATAAAAATTTCAATATTTTGTGAAATGTCCATTATGCTTTTGGTGACAGGAATGTTGTCTTTTAACCACAACAACTAACCTTCTTAACACAGTTTCAATTTCTTCTGATGATCTAAGACTTGGTCCAGAGTTGAATATCTCTTTCGGGGAATCCTGTAAACCTAAAATAAAAGAAAATTCAAATTAAAAGCCTGGTACAGCTATTTCTAAATCATGCACTATGCTTGCTAATACCAAAAAGAAATAAAGTATCTCTCTCTCACTTAAATCAAAAGAGAGCTAAAAGATGAACAAAAGAACTAAACCATGTGTAAAATTTAATCAAACATGGTTAAGTACCATTATGGGGCCTGGATACAGAATCCGAAGTGTGAGGCTGGGCAGATAAAGCACCGATACCTACTTCCCCCCTGTCAAGTGGAGTTTCTTCGAGGTCCTTTATCCACAATGCAATAACATACAATTGGGATTTGTCAACAATTTTTTCAACCTTGAACTTAGAAGCTAATTTATTGGAACTGATATTAAACAATACAAGAAGTTATGAAAAGATAACTATAGAGAATAAGAACAAATATAGTACCCTGCCTAGAAGGAAACACTTGACAAACAAATTATAAGTGCCACTGATCAAAATCTGATTCCACAAACCTGAACGAGAATTGCTTGACTAATAGATAATGGTTCATTTTCTGGTCTATCATGTGTCGCTTTAGAAACTAAAGTGGCTGGCAGTGCGATACCATCCCTTAGATTTTCTGCATAGAAAATTTTCTGATTATAAAATGTTACTAAAAAATGTCACCCATCCTGCACCAGATGAAAACAGTGTTGTATGCACAAAGGATTCAAGAATTGGAATCCCATGCATGTCCAAGTCGGATTGATTGAAACAAAAACACCTAGACATAAGCATATCATGTCTAAATATATGGCTGCAAAACCATCAAAACTGGACTTTTAACATATTCTATAACCATATGGAAATTTCCATAAAAAAAATATTGATATGAATTATCAGACATGGAGTATTAAAGTCGATGTTAATGGCGAGAAATACATAAAATAATTAGAAATACAGTTAGATGTACATGTATGCATTTATTGGTTGGATATGGGCAAGTACGTTCTAGCAATATATCTCCTTAAGCTACATAAGCATGTTATATGTGTGAATGCGTTAACGTGCATGTCCGTCTATGCATGTGAATAAGCATATATGTCTGTGATTTTATTTGAACATATATAGAAGTTGTAATCCAAATTTTATGCAATAATAAGATTCATAACATGTGGGAATTTGAAAAGTTATGCTCTCTTCAGGGTTTAATGTCAAGGATTTTATGACAAATCCATAATGGAAAAGTTTCATCCTGATTTTCCATTGATCATTTTCCAAATTTCTCAGTCAAATCAAGATCACTTCATTTTGAAGAGTCCTGTGGAGTGTGGAGTATTAAGATTGAAAGGTCACTGTGATAAGGGTGACATATTGTTTCAGAAAAACACTAAACATCTGTTAAGTGACTGGCATTGTGCAAATTTGGGAGTCCAATTGCCTCAGAGAAGAGTCCATGTAAAATAAATGAGGATATGACATAGAAAATACATCAACATATCTTCTAGAGAAAAATAAATTGAAGCACCTGGACAACTATCACTGGTATTCAGTACCGTTGCCAACTTTGCATCTACAGATTGGGGAGCAAGTGAAGAATTTGATTCATTCCCCATACCAGTCATTTGTACAGCTGCTTTGTCATCAACTGATGAGATTTTACCACTTTCATGTTCTAATTCTATAGACAAATCAGTTTGCCTAGATACAGCAGTAGATCCTAATATATCTTCTGTCGCCTTAGCACGTACTCTTCGAATTTCCTCCATGAGATTCCATGAAGCAATAGAATTAGACTTTCTTTTCAGTGCCTGCAGAAAAGTTCTGTGAGGTGAAACAAAATGTCTAAAATAGATAAATATCAGCAATAAATAGTTGTGAACTATTTTGAATTTTAGTTATCTCTTTTACCTCTCTCTTCAAGCACATCATTTGGAGTACAAAATTCAAGAATCCATAGGCAGACAAACATAGGGCTCTGACCAAAAATGCCATAAGCAAATAATATACTTTCATAGCATATAAGGAATGGATATTCCATAAGATGAACCGATGAAATATAGAAAAGATGTTTTTTTCTTTCCACACTCATCTCCATGTCCTTATACAAGGACAGA
Source organism: Buxus sempervirens (assembly GCA_947561395.2). NCBI lineage: Eukaryota > Viridiplantae > Streptophyta > Magnoliopsida > Buxales > Buxaceae > Buxus > Buxus sempervirens. The sequence continues at coordinate 23,799,981 of OX387189.1, forward strand.
TAATTAGGAGATCTATATTTCTAAGATTTTGAAGATGGGAGAGGAAAGATGTAGTTAAGCCACCAAAAATTTGCTGAAGATAAAATGAATTTTTTCTTGAGGCTAATAGGTCTATGTCTTCAACTTGTAAGATCATCATCAAATGCTATACGTCTGTGCCGGGATTAAAATTAAAGTTGGGAAAAAGAGACTGATGATAACCCCTGAGAAGCATTCAGTGGCATTCTGAATTGTCAGGAGAAAGAATCACTTACGATATCCTAGACATTTTCCTAGGCACTTCACTTCGTAAGTGTAACCAGCTATTAGTAAATTCAATGAGGATACACAGTTGAACAAAAGAGGTTATGTAACAGACGGCAAGGAATTTCTGTTGCAAATCAGAATCATTATATATCTGTTAAATATCCTCCAAAAAGAGACAAGAAACAATAAAGAAATCAAAGGATCCTTAGAATGATGAACATCAGAAGGGATGACGTGATTACCAACACAAGGAAAAGAAGGGGTTGGACAACAGGAAAATTAGTTAAAGGATCATGGCTTTTGCCACCATCATTTTATGTGATGGTAAAAAACCTTGAGTTTCTAGCATTAAGACACAATTTACATCTAAATACAACCATTTTGTACAAAAATGCCAAACTTAGGCTTTTTGCAAGTATGCCCCTCTTGGGACCCTAATTTGGCAGGATCTATATGGGGTATGGTTATGGTCCTTGTATCATGGTTTTTTATGAGAAAAATGGATTACAATTTGGTGGCCAAAATATTTATATTTCTAAACCTTTCAAAACGAAAACCAACTGATATGGTCTTAATATTTCAGTTGAACTTGAAACATTAAAACTTCATACCAAATGACGAAAATAGTCAGGGCTCTCAAAGATTTTATAGAAACTACCAACACTATTGGAGACATATAATACATGCCCCAAAACATAGATCAAATGTTCAAGCTAAATTCATAATTTTCTATGACCGTTATTAGGCCTGTAATCATGTATGCCATGAATGAGAATGCTATGCAACCATGTAATAGAATCACGGAAATATTATTGTTAGATGAGAATGTTGAGACGGCTGTTTGGAAATTTACGAAAAGATAATGTATGATTAAGGAAAAAACATAGCCAAGAGTGCTCAAGTGCAGCCCAATGCAAGATAAGAAAAAAACTATAGAATAAGATAGATTGAGCATGTAAAACAAAAGAGGTAGGTAGGCGTTACGGAAAGTTGTGGAAGGGTGGTGCATACTAAAGGTCCTAAAGACGAGACAAAGACGAAAAAGGAACTGGATTAGTCAGACAAATTGATATGGTAGAATAGGAATTATGTTGCCTGTTTTATGAAAGAAACAAAAATAATTGTAATCTAAAATTATGATCACTAGTTAAAGACACATATTAAGGGTTTCTTGTTTGCATATTAAAATCACTAGTCGAAGACACATATTATTATTATTATTATTATCAGTCTAAAGACACATATTAAGCCTTTGAACTCATTTGTTAGTTCAAACGCTGATATATCTTGTCAGAATTTGCATTTATATATTACTAAATTTTATCGTAAAACAAAAAAAAAATAATATATATATATAACATGAAGAAATAAATTGAAAATTTCAAGTTGAGTGCTTAACTGCTTATAGCTTTTGTTGTCTTTGTAACCAATGAAAATCAATCTATCAATAACAATAACATAATACATTATACTAATTACTTGGGGTCAATAACATGAATTCTATTTCTTTATCTTACCTTAGTCTGTCAAAAGCATGTCTTTAATCAAATTATGACCATCTAAATCCTTTCTTATTGATCCCATTCACACTCGTCTCAGCCTTCCTCTCACTTCTTAGATCCTTCAATTCATTGCTTGTTACATATTCTCAGAATAGCCTCCATGGGTACAAATGGATTCTTGTATTTTCATTTTGAAATTGTATTATTAGATTATTTATAACGTAATTTTTCATCTACGCTAGATCAAGTTAAAGGCTTTTCTCTAGATTGCACTTTTGTACAAGATTAATACTGCAAATCTCATTCAGAGGAGGTGAAGGAGATATGCCTTATCACCTAACATATGTTTTCTGTGCAGAGAGGAAGGGGAGAGTATTGATCACTTATTCCTCCACTGTCACTTCACGCGGGGAATATGGTTGCATTTTGTTCAGATGATTGATGTTCCGTGGGTATTACCAGTATCTTTTGGTGGCTGGTTTAAGCAATGGTGGATACCGGGTCTAGGGAGAAGGGGCCATATCTTATATGGGATGCTTTTTATGCTGTGGTATGGAGAGGAATCATCGAATTTTTCATGACGAATCCTTGACTAGGGATCAGGTGATTGATAAATTGTTGGTCAATGTAACTTTTTGGGCATCTCTTTGACCAAAGTTCTGAGGGTGGAGCTGTTCACAGGTGGTGAGAGAGTGGATTTTATGTTACGTCTCCTCAATGGGGACTGTGGAGAGGGGAGATGCTATATGGAGGGCGCCGACATTTGGTGTTGTGAAGATGAATGTTGATGGAAGCTCTCTTGGCAACCCTGGTCCTTTGGGTATTGGAGGAGTGGTGAGGGATTGCAGGGGATGGATATCCATCATTTTTAGTGGCACTGTGAGCAGTGGTGATTCCACTCGGGCGGAGATTATGCCCCTTTTTTTTGGCCTTTCGGAGGCTTAGAAGATGGGGATTAAAGATCTCAGAATTGAAGGTGATTCCATTACAGTCATGAGATGGATGCGAGGAGATATTTTCGGGTCATGGTGGTTAACACATTTTATTAGCAAAGCTAGAGCTTTGGCACATGAGCTGAACGTCTCGTTCAATCATGTGCATATAGAGGCTAACCTGATTGCTGATCGGCTTGCTAAACTCAGGGCTTCAAGATCTGACATATACATAGGGCCAGTTTGGAGGAGTTTGTAGGCGTATGCATAGAGTAGGGTCTCATATTCATGGGGAGGTCTATGGTTCTTATTTTCTCATACATGTGTCTGTCCATATTTACAGTGTTAAAGGGTATTTTGAGCGGTATCCCTAATAGTGTGGGAAAGAGGGAATCATACATACCTCTACTTGCTATGTAACTATACTTTTCTTAATCTACATCATTAATTATCAACAAAAAAAAAAGTTAAAGGTTATACCTTTGTCCACCTACATTTAACTCATCATTGTATATCGTGTAAATGGGCGTAATAATATGCAATATATTTTTTTCAATCATTTAAATTCATCCTTTCATCTAAAGAAGTCTTGCTTTAAGTTTCCCAAAGTTTTCATCCTTCCCCAAGTTTCCATGATTATTTTATGTAGTTACCTGCAGTTTGATAATGTATCCAGAAACGTTTCCTATTTTAAAGGGAAAGCTCACCTCTTGAACAACATAAAATACAATTCATCATTCATTTTGGATCTAATAATTGTGTCATTTTCGATCACACATAGTATAGGCACTACTAATGGGCAGAACTGTAACCCAATCTCTAGCAGCTTTTGAGCCATGTGAGAAAAAAGAAATATGATACAAGATTGGAGTGGTAAAAGGAATTTTCTTTCAGGTCAGATAACACAATTTTTCTATATTAATTGCTCATCGCTTTATGAAAGCAAACTTTAAAATGTTTAGTGACTCTGAATAGTCCTTTTCTTCATTTACTGGTAGGTCAAGGAAATTCGGTTACCAAAGCTTTCTTCCTTTTAAATATTCATCTGGATAAGTAAAAAGATCTATTGATGTTGAAGAGGCAAGCACATACATACAAACAGGCTAGCAAAATAAAAATATCCAACAATAGATACTTTACAATAAAATGAAAATTATATCAGATTCCAATTTATTTGACAAGCACCAAATCAGTACCCTCCAATTTCACAAGTACAAACTCAAGAATGTAAAATGTCTGCCACCTAAGAAAAATGGCTGCTTGGATTCTTTTCTTCTTCTACATTTGCTTTTCTCCTTCCATAATAACCAAAAAAGAACAGGACACATCTTTTGTCACAGTTCAAACTATCTGCTCCTCAATCCAAATCCTAGACAAAAAGCTTTTAAAAGGAATATGAACATAACCCACAACACTCTAAACCTGGCAAAACAAAATGCCAGATCTTTGAGTTAAATCTACAATGTAGCAAAACAATGGGACAGACTCCAAGGCTGCCTAACAATGGCTGGACCTGGTATGACTATTCCGTTCACTTGAAATTGCTAGCAAATTGGGTAGGGGTGACGATGGCTGGGCTCAGGCAGACTTGGGCTAGGCTTAAATACTAACATTACAGTGTAATCAAGCTAAGCCTGGTCCTAAAAAACCAATTTCTCTCACATCTAAAACTAAAACTCTATAGTTTTTTAAGATATTTCAAGATACTTCTACAAAACAAAAAAGTTTTGAAGTATCTAATCCATCAGATTTTATATGGCAATAGGACTCCTAAGTATCTAATCCTTTAGGATCAAAAGTCCAACTTTTAGAATCTGGGGAAACAGGATCAAGAAACACCTCTGAAGAGATCAAATAAGGAGGCCAGATTTTGAAGATCAACTGATCTACAATCCTTTATCCAAGTTAGATACCATATCAATCCACTTGAGGATCAAGAAAGAATAAGTTTAACCTTAGAGTTTATTTGATTGAGAGCTTGAATAAGCAGGGGGGGCCATGGGGAGAAAATGGAATCACCACACTACAAATCCAACAAAAAGTTGGATCTGGATTCAAGCGAAACCCAATCATAAGAAACCAATTTCTTTCACATTTAAAACAAAAAATCTATAGCTCTTAAAGATATTTCAAGACATTTTTACAAAAGAATGATGTCTTAAAGTATCTAATATGTTACATTCTATATAGCAGTAAGACTCTCAAGCCTGAGCTCTTTATTCAGTTTCTTTTTTATCTCAATTTCAAGGGGAGCTTCATAACAATAAGCTCTTGGTATTCCTGAATCCTGACAATAAATCTTGTCCAAGCTTGCTCTAGAAGCCATGCAGGCCACCCAGCCCACTGAAACCCTCTATATCAGCAGCAATTAGTTCAATAGCATTGTCACACTATATCAAGGCTATTTGGGTATGGTTGCTATTCCATCCTTGTGTTTGTTCTGTTGTCAGATCCAGGTCCCATTTCAGTGTTTGGTAAGATTTTCGGGGGGCAGTGACTCCACACTCTCATCTTTATTTCCTAGTCTATTCAAAAGCTTAATAAGACAAGACTCTAACATTGCAATTACCCTCTCCTCACCCTTCAATGGATTGATATAGAATCTATCCTTAAGAGAGGATCCAGATCAATAGATCTTTTGAAGTTGGCCTCAATATTTGTACTCTTAGAAATGGTGTTTGTTGACCCTAGCTTCCTAGATTCTAAAGTTTGGACTCTTGATCCTAAAGGAGCATTTACTGTTAGATGCTTTTTCCACATCATCCACAATGATAGCAACATGCCTTCCACATTCTATTAGGAAACTCTATTCTGCCAAGAATCAAAGGTTTCCTTAGGTGAGAGAAACAAGTTGGTGCATTGCTCCATATTCACTACCATCCTACGGATCACTGGGAGCGAAAAACTAGGAGAAATTTTTGAGGAGGTTAGGAGTAAGAGGCAATATTTTGCCAATTTGTTTAATTTTTTTCTAAGTTTAAGGCTTGGCTCATTTCCAACAATATACAAGCTTCTCCTCATCATCTACTATCATAGACAATGTTCTTTGCAGGCTGTCCTTATTGTCCCCTTGGTAAGCTGGGAGCATTTGGTATTTGGTGATATAATTAGGAGGTTAGAAGTAGGAGAATTCTCTACAAGAATAACACGGCTGACCGGATTCAGAGGAGATGGAAGAGGATGGCTATTTCCCCTCACATCTGCATGTTGTGCATGAAGGCAGGAGAGAGTATTGACCACATTTTCTTGGAGTGTCGGTTTGCTTGGGCCATATAGACGAGACTCATTAACCTTGTTGGGATATCGTGGGTTATGCCCAATTCTATCACCCAGATGCTTGACCAATGGCGATTTAGGGGTCATGAGTTGCAGGGTCACATCATGTACAGATTGGCTTTCCATGCAATTTTGTGACACATTTGGCTCGAGAGGAATCACAGAATTTTTCAAGATAGAAGGGGAAGTGTGGAGCATGTCCTGGAAAATTCTATGTCGTCAATTGCATCGTGGACTTCCATGCGCCCTGAGTTCAGAGGACCGTCTATTTCAGAGATTGTGAGAGATTGGCACAGCTTTTGCCTCTTTCCTAAGGCTTCTTAGCAAGGGTTTTATTTGGGGTCTGTTTGTTATGCATTTTATGCACTTCATGCATTTTGAGTTCATATTTTGAGGACCCATTTCTCATGGGCCCTTTGTCTGTACTGTTCTTTTACCCTATTTATATCATTTCTATCATTAATTATCAAAAAAAAGTAGGAGAAATTTCATGCGAATTTGCTTAATCTCTATGAGTTTAGAGCCTGGTTTGTTTCTAACAATAAACAAGATTGTATGGCTTTGGCTTTCTCCTCATCACATACTATCACTTCAGTGCTATAACCCATGCTTTTGCTAGTTTGACTGGGATGGGAAATGAAGCTCACATGGAGATATGTACGTCAAGCATAGGATTAAAGAAGCATGCTGGGACTCAGAAATTTGGAGGTAAAAGGTGACTCTTTCACAATTATCTCCTAGACTATTGCCTTTAGAAAGGGACCATCCCCTGCTTTAGGTAGCTAGAATAAGAATTCAAGTTCAAGGCTTTGCATAGCCACTTTGCACAAAATGTCATAGGTTAAGTTTGTTGCCAGCCCAGCCCTCCTGGGACCCTACTTTAGTAGGACTTATACCAAGTTATGATCCTTTTTTATGGCACTAAAGTCTCTTGGACATGCACTTTAAACTTGAAAGGTCATACAATTTTTTACATTGGCCAAATCTTGGGTTCATGGATTAAATATCTCACTCTCCCATGCACTTAGATAAGCCAACAAGAATGCGAATAGGTTTGCCAAGAGAAGACTTATTTGAACAACACTGTCCTTGGAGTACTGAAAATGGAGATGTGCAAAAGGTGGAGGTTAAGATTTAGTTAAGTTCTTATGTCCTTGGTAGGCACTATATCTTTTCCCTAAGGTTTGCCATTTCAGTGCCACTAGGTGTGCCACACAGGGCACGAAAGGCTAGAAAATAAAAAACACAAAAAATGGAGTTTTTAGATTTTCGATCGATTTAGCCTATTTAAATGGTAAAAAAAATAATTTTTATTAAAAACATAGCGCTTCCCCACATTTTACTCAGTGAGCCGTAGTGTTTAGCCAGCACTCCATAGAAACTAAAAATAAGTTGTTCCATCCCCCAATTTTTTGCTGCTAAAGAGACCAAAAGAAAAAATACGGCAACACCTTGCGAGGTTCTGCAAGAAGGGCAAACACTGCTTTTCCCATGTCCCTTCTTGTTGTCCCTAGTACACGGTACATTCTTCAATACTATAGGCATTCTCCCAAATTGAAGTGAGTTGTCTTATTTTCCATCCAAATTGCCAACTTGTGGTTTGTCCATATGAAATTCTTCAATTTCAATCTTAAGTCTAACTAGTAAATCTTATGTGATCTGTGTCCCATTTAAAATAAAAGGAAAATTTTATACAATAGGCATTAGGCCTGTTTTGATATATGGATCACAAAGTTGGGCAACCAAAATACAACATATGCATGAGATGGACATTGTTGGAATGCAAATGTTAAGACGCATGTGTGGGAAGACTTGGAAAGATAAGGCACTTGCACATTTGAGAGTGGTTAGGAACCGGTTAAATTAATAATAAAAAAATAAAGGAAAATAGGTTAAGATGATTTGGGATGCGAAAAGAAGACCTAGGAGGCAATTGTGAGGTTTGAGAGAGCATCCATTGAAAAATCTAGAAAGATGAGGAGAAGCCCAAAAAGAACATGTATGGACTTTGCTAGAAAGGATCTGAACGCCTCTAGGTTAACTGAAGATATGATCTTTTATAAATTGGAATGGAGGAAAAGGATTCATGTTGTGGACCCCAACTAGTTAGGATAAGACATTTGGCTTTGATTGATTGATCTAACTAGAAAGCCTTCAAACTTAAACGTGCTATTGGATGTCAAAATATTTCTTCCAGTCCCCATTGGAGCAACACAAGCAAAAGTTACCTCAAATTCAATTCCAAGTTGTTTTAAGAACTCTCTTGCTACAAGTTACACCTTACTCTTTGGGATAAAACTATGTTCATTACATTTTCTCTTGAAAGTTTCTTTTAATCCCATAATTTCGTTCTCTTAAAACCTTTTAATGTGACACTGTTCAATTATTCTCAAGTGTCCTCACTGATTGGAAAGTCTAAACCTAGATTTCAAAGACTATTAGTCAATACTTATTCCCCAAATACTTTCATTACTTCTCCATGAAAAGTCACAACTTGTAACCCCTCTCCCATCAGGCTCTCACCCATTGCAAAAAATTCCCAACTGTGGCCTTCCATAGCACTCTTGGTAGGGATGTCCACGAGGCGGGCTTTGGTGAACCTAAACCCAAACCCGACCCTATAGGAGTTTAGCCAATACCAAACCCTACCCCGCCCCTATCGGGTTGGTAGCAAGTAGGGCATGGTTGGTGTACAAAATGTTTAAAAAATGCTTTTAAAAAATATATAATATAAAATATAAATTAATAATATGTGTATTAAAAGAATACGTATTTATTATATATAATATGTATGAAATAATATTTAAAACATACTAAAATAATATTTAAATATAGGAAGGTCGGGTTGGGCTAAACCCGGACCCGCCCCTAACCCAATTTTAGGGATACCAAACCCTAACTTTTAGGGGCGGGTGCAGGCGAGTTAAAAGGATAACCCGCCCCATTGCCATCCCTAACTCTGGGCCATGTCACAATCGTAGTGTGGCTAATCATCTTCTAGGACCAGCTACAAGCCTACAAATCATTGCCCTATTAAGATATTGCCTCACCAACTAGCTAATTAGACGCAAGCCCCTCCTGGCTCCTGGAGCAGATTCTTCTTCTTGCCCCTGAAGCTAAAGTAATTAGCAGCCACTGCCAGCTTTTCTGATTTCACCTAGTTGTAGTAATTGAGTGCAATGTCATACAACAAATTCCCAACATTGTCCTCTAGGCTCTATTTTTCTTATAGATAATGCTGATGCAAATCAAAATCCTAATAAAACTTGGGCAGAAAGAAGATGAAGTTAAAAAGGAGACATGCACTAGAATGAAAAGTAAATTGAGAAGCTACTGCATTCACATAGACAATAGGAACCTTTGGTTGTCTAAACCTATGATACTTAATTTTGGCTGAAATTCTAAAAAGGAGCTAGTTTTATGCAACTATGCTTTATATCTATATACGATAGTAAAAGTGTGGTGTACTCTACTGCTAGACTTCTATCATCACAAACAATCAGAAGCTTGACCAATTAACTTTGGATTTGACCAAGTGTGTTCTCCCTTGCAATATATAGTCATGGTACTAAATATTGTATCGTATCAAGCATACCATGCGTATCGTATCATGTATCATGCTTGGCATGATACACATGTATGTTTCTTTAATCTGGCCTTATCGAATGATAAGGCCAGATTATCAACTGTATCTCGATACAGCACATAAACTTGCAAAAACATGAGGTGCTCAGAAGATTGAACACCTCTCCCAAACCAAAATCCCTTTCAAAAAATTGTAACACCCCATTATTTAGCATCCATTTCCGACCTAATTAGTGGAGAAATTTTTGGAAAACAACTTCATTCAACAGATCAAAGCAAGGAAATCACGATCGTTCACAGTTTTGATAGGTATGAAGACTATTAATTTTTTTAATTCTAAATCATTATATTCTCATATTTATACATTTGACAATGTTTTCTATGAATATACGGATTTCAAGTGAAAATAAGTTCACAACTTGTAGCCCCTCTCCTATCAGGCTCTCACCCATTGCAGAAAATTCCCAAAAGCATCTATAGTTGTACCGGCCAGCTTCAGTACCATAGACTCATATTAGTATCAAATTGTATAGCACCATCGTGATAGTATCTAATGGTGTATACCCAAAAGATATTCAACAGTCAACTTCCTAACAGGGAGTGCAGTAAGCTCCTATGTATAAATATGAACTAAGGCAGTCATCATATGATTGCATGTTGATAATAATTAAAAAGAGGAGAAAATTAAGGTTAAGGGCTATAAATGGAAGAGGGAACAAGAACAAAGAAAGAAAGAGGCTTTCACATTGACAAGCAATGACCTGTGATTGAGCTGGATTGACCCAACCTATGCACTTTGTTCAGTCAATGTCCCTTCTAGGTCTTGGAACATTCATGCAATGAGGTACTTAGCACAAGAGCAAGGCAATAACATGATCAATGGAAGGACTTTAAAATGGTAATTAATTTTTATAATTTTCAAAAATCCGAAGATAGATACTTACTACAAGATAAGTGTGTATACACAAAGCAAAAGAAAGATCAAGGGAAGAACCTTCAAACAAAGTTCAAAAGATCAAACAACCAAGAAGTACTCTCATTCAACAGGAGAGAGTACCTCCGTATTCCACTCATAAAAAGATCCAAATATTCTTTTTTACTGAATCCCTATATCCTACAATATGAGGACTAGAATGATTCTTTACCAAGACATATGCCCCTACCAGAATCCTGTACCCACGTCCATTTAAAAGTATGCAACCTTACTGCAATTATCAGTCACCAAGAAAGTCTTTAAGCCTGTTCTCCAATAAATTTTACTCCAAACTCAAGTCCAACACCTTCCATTCTCAAACTTAACGTCTCCTCCAATTAGATATTCATCTATTACATTTTGTTAACCCCAAGTAGTAACAAAGCCTCAGTTCCACATTAGTACAAAGAAATACAAGAAGCATCTATCACTTATGAAAACATATTCGAAAATATATTTTCCTGATTGGCACCTTGGATGAGGATAAAGAATGACTGTCAATTGCACGAGGGCTTTCTTCCTTAAAAAGCTGCATCCCAGCTGGAGATGGGGTTTTAAATCCAATACGACCCAAATATGGAGATTCCCAGGGAGGCTGAGCCTGCATATATGATTTTGCTACATCCACAGGTGAACTCACTTCACGCTCAGTAACCTGCATTCTTAAAACTCAATATCAATATGGCAGTAGCATGTGGATAGGGAAAAAATAAAAAGGAAGAAAGAAAGGATCTTATGCTTAGTAGATGACAGCAATTCATGCACATAATGCATAAAGTAGATATATAAAACAGTATGTTGTTAGGAATGTTTATATGTTTTTATTTTCTCAAACCTCAACAGAAAATTATATATCAAGAGAAACTTAAGTAATTGAGTCTCCGCACCAAGGCAAGCCCAAACAATGTAAATGATGATAGCCGTACCCTGGTAACATGGTTTAATGATTCATGTTCTTCACAGTTTAAGAGGCACCAGCTTTCTAACCAGTTAAAAGATCAAAAAGGTTAACAACCAAAAACTAATTTATGCATACAGCAAATGCTAATAATACATTTCAGAATGAGAAATGTGCTCCGTGACAATCAAACTCATGATAATTTTCCTTTTACTAGCTTAAAAGTCAGATGCAAAATATAGTCTCCAAATGTGTAATCAATCTTCTAAAATAGGAATCAACTAGTTAAAGTACTTCCCACTTTAAGCACTAATAATAATAAAGTGCTTGTATGTTCTTCTTCCATACTATATATATACACACACACTCATTATTCATCAAAAAATAATAATAATAATAAAGTGAGATTCAAACCTAGAAAACATAACTCATTTGATTTCATCTTATAAAGAACAAAATGACCACAAAAAGCACAAATTGACCCCTTCACTACACCAGCCTTATTCCTTATTGCTAAGAGCTGGGGAGATGGCCCATACGCAAGTGCACTGCATTAGTTTCTTATAACAAAGTACACTCTTTCACAACAGTTTTGACTATATCTAAAAAAGGATAAAAAGAATGGATGCAAAGGATTCCTTCTTTATAGGAAACATCAAATGATCAAGAGATCCACATCCAGATAAAGGAGAAAGGTAGAAATGGGGAAGGAAAAAAAAGGCTGAACACAACACCATTTTTTTCTCTAATTCTCAACTTCCAGAGATCCTTAATGAAGATACAATTTATAATTATGTCCTTGGGTGAAACATTAGATATTTCAGGAATATGTGAATTAACTTTCCAAACAAAATTATGAATCCTGCTCATACATTTAAGCATATGATTTATCATGAAACTTTGGACATATCCTTTATTTTTATATTAAAGTAGTACAGTGCTCCACTTCCAAACACCTAAAACTTTCCTATTCATCAAATTTTAATCAAATAGTTTGACAAACCAAGAGACACCAACTTTTCCCATGCATTCTCATTCTTCAATTAGGATGTTTGATTAAAGCTTCCTTCGTCATAGATTATCATAGAAAGCCTAATCCTATGAAAGCCGGCACATCCTATTTAATGCATCAAATTCTAAATGGAGAGCATAATACCATATATCTGGCATTACATATTATGAGAGTGGAGTTTTCATATAAGAAGTGTAGTCTTACACAAAAGCATTAACTTATACAAGCAAATAAATTTGAACTTCCAGAAGACCAAAAACAAACAGTACAAGGAGCTCCTTTTTTTTTTTTTTGTTTTTTTTTTTTTTTTTACCTTGGGTTCTCTAAATAAACAATGAATCTCAATCAGATAGAACAATAAAATGAGAGATAGAAAAAGCAGTTGACTATGATATGCAAAATTTTGCATGCGTCCTGCTACATCCTGTAACAGAAGAAAACTTCAATTAAGCATCAACCTATAGGATTTCTAATTCTTCCAGTGAATACAAGCTCTCAATATAGAAGACAATTTAGTTGCAACAAACCTACCTATAAACTAGTATTACATAATCAGAATAGAAACATGATTTCAGTGTGCAAGATCGTAGAGAAATCATAAGCTAATTAAGTATAATAGAATTTGACTGGTAAATCCTTGAAATCCAGCTCCACATAAAGGTAAAATTTATTAGAGATTACATGAAATAATCACTTACACATGGTAGCATAAAACTGTTCGTAAAGAGAGTTCCATGATCCAACTCAGACTTCGAGCATGATTCTGATTTCTTTCCTTCTAACCATTTCCTTGCCTCCATTATTGCTGTATTGCAGAGATCAAGAAAATGTAGTTGAGAAACAGAAATCAAACCTTCAGCCATTTAAGGGAATTCTGCAGGTAAGTTTCTTATTTTTTACTGTAATAGCATAGATCCTAGAAAAGAAATGATATTACCAGCTTTTCTGTCCGGCATCATTTCTTGCCTCACATCCTGTCCCACTTTCATGGTGGGATTTACCACAACTCGTGAATGAATAATATTTGTTAGCCTATCACATTCTTCCCTGGGAACAGGTATTAGAACTCCCATTCAGAGGCGGAAATACTGAATAGTGAATAAAGATATAAAAAATGCAGAATATGCTGTAGGAACCTTACATTATTTTCAATAAGATAAAAAGGGGAAATTTTCCATAATATATTCCAAAAATAAAATACTTATTTACCTTGAAAATGTCTCTTGCATAACTAGCCGTTCAATTTCAAGCTTGGCTTCACTCTTTTCCGCAATTAGTTGGGGCTCGTTATCCAACAACTTACTAGCTTGTGATGGTGATGCATTCTTGGAAAATATGCAAAATATAAATACCATAGTGTTAATAATTTGATATTATCAAAATTTATCATAAAATGTGATATTTGTAATCAATTAAACTTCACTTGCTCCAAGCAGGTCATCTTTGTGCACCAGTTTGAAGGGGAAATTAACAGGTTTACTTGCTTGGACAAGCATGATGCACTATACCCATGCAAGACGCCTGATTATGTCAATTACTTGTAGGATTATTTTTGTAACCATCATATCACAAAAGAAGAAAATTGAAGTGGGACTCAACAGAGATTTGATTAATACCTCTCACTTTCTCTCATTTTTTTTTCTTCCTACTTTTTTACATTCATAATCTATTTTCATATGAATAATAAAATGAAATGTGAAGAATAACTAGGTTTTCTTAGTGTCCCCTATATCTGTTTAAAATTTGATGCGAATAGAAAGTTCAAGTAAAATTTTGAAGAGGATCCCAATAGTTTCCTTAAGAAGACTGCTGACAAATCAGTTCAAAGGGATGAAAAAGAGACATGAGACTTGATCCGGTGGGAAACCAAAGGAATGTACATATTGGTTCAAATTTCATTTAATTTTGAAGGTCTAGGTTGCTTTTCAAGGGTAGTATGTTTTCAGAAAGTAGTTCCCTTGTTCAGTAGTATTTCCACAAGCATTGGGTAGGAATCGATGTTTCTTTTGAATAATCTTATCTACAAAGAAAGTATCCCATGTGGTCCCCATATCTCTTGGGTCCACTTCCATGTTCTGTATTTTTCTCTAAGCTTTATTTATAATATTCTTCATCGTTCATCAAAAAAAGGAAACATATCCACAAAGAAGACTGTATCCTCCAAATATACAATACACCAGCTATACTAGTGAATTAAACTATTTTTCAAAGCATTGGGGTGCAAAACAGCTTGGTCTTTAAGGCCTCTACTGACACTCCCTCGTTGTCTCTCTCTTCGGTTTTCCTCTTGTATACTGCTTCTGTTTGCTGTTTTTCACCAATCCAAAATGGGAACCTTATCTTCCATGAGCATTTACAAGGCAGAAAAAAAATCAACCCCAGCTTCTATGCATTGCTTGTCTCCGGTAGCTTAAATTTTAATTATACAGTGCAGATCTGACACCTAAAGTAGTCTCTGAACCTTTGATATATCAAAGAGGAAGAAATTTACATACTTCCACAAGAAGGTTTTTCATGGAAGAAAATATATGGTTTCTAGGATAAAATCTAGAATAATAATTACAAAACTATAATCATAAGAGAGGAATGAATATTGGGCATTTTTTCCTTCTGAACCAACACCTGTTTTCTTTCTTGGATTTGTTTCTTGTGATCTAAAGTCAAAAGACAGCACGCATTGCTCTAAACCATGGCAAGTGGAAAAAATGACGGCTCATTAACTGGCAAACTTCTTCTATCACTACCACAAAATAGTGCCAAATGAACACAACTTCTTTCACTATAAGTGAAAGTTCATTGCAAATTTGTTGCCTATAAATTTAAATAAGTGTAAGAAAAAATAACTACTAAAATCCAATAAGATTGGCTTTTTCAAAATGTTTAAATCATAGTATTTTTTTTTCCTTCAAGGAATTTCAAGGTTTATTTCTGATTATTTGGTTGTTTACAATGCTCGAGAAACTGGCTTAGGAACTTACTACCATGTTCTGGGTTCGTCAACACTCAAGAAACTAGTCTTTGAAGTGCTACAATGGTGTTACAACATTGAGAGCCATATGACGGCGACTACTGGTTGTGCGATGGTGAGAGTCTCACAACGGTGATTTGTTTATTGACCTGAGAAAGAAAGGAGGACAGAAGGTGAGAAAATGGGAGTTGGGTATGCCAGAGGTTGTCTATGACATTGACAGAGGTTGGGTGACTATCAGATGGCATTAGCCATGAAGGAACAGAGAAAACGAGGTGAAGTTTAATGGTTCCATCTGAACTCTGAAGACAGATACCATGTAACAGAGGAAGTTGATATCGTTTGAGGGTTTTGTTGATAAATCAAAGGTTCAATCAAGAATAGCCTAATCTATTGGAAGAAGATCAAACTGGGCTGTCTTTGAAGATGAGAGTCTCTTAAACATTCGGGAGAAGGTGAGAATTGTTTTGACCATGAGGGAACCATTGGGTTTTTTTAAGTGAAAAAATATGACTAAGATGAGGGGCAAAAATCAATGTGGGGGTTACATTCATATCCCTCGATCAGGTCCAAATCAGAATCGAAATACGATTGTTTTGCCATTTCAGAACTCAAATGGAGGGATGCTATGCATTCCAAATGCCATATAAACAACATAATCCATCTACGAAAAGCATATCTAACATATGCACAATGGCGAAAGATTTCTAGATTTATCAAGTACTAACTTTGTTCAAGACAAAAAGCCCTAATCTATCTATGCTGAGACTCTTCAAGGAATAGCAAGAGTTTGAATTATTATTAGATGTTTGAGTGGGACATACATGCTAGTCATACTCATACCAAACATATGAAACAGTTTGAGAAACACTTTCTCCCTTTTATTTTTAGGGATGAAAAATTAAGTATATATTAAATCAAGAGAAACACAATTTAATGAGTGATATGGGTATGCCGGATGTACCCACAAAATCCGCACCAAACCAACAACCAAAAAAGACCTAACGGCCCCCACAACCTAGATGACCATGTACAGTTGTGAGGCCATGATGGTATACCCACAAAAACCCTACAGGCCTAATCCCCACACAACTCCAGAAACTCATCAGATGAGATCCCAACAAATATATCTTTTCTTGATGTCCCGTGCTTGGCTAAATGGTCTGCCACAAAATTAGCCTCTCTTGGCATGTGATTAAACAAGGCTTTCAAATCACATGCTAGAACTCTAGCTCTAGTGATAAAATGGGATAACCTCCAAGACCCAATGTCGCCTCTGGTCGTTCATCTAAAGATGATGTCTGCATCGTCCTCCGCCACTATAATCCTGACAGCCAAACATTCGGCCTCAAGAAAAAGAAAGGAAAACAGATTTATTTTAATTTGTTTGTCCAGTACGGATCATGCAAGGATTTGGATCACCATGTAGTCATGAACTCTATTTTGATGTTCTATAATGAGTGTAGTCTGTTCTCTATCATGCTGTACACCATTCGCGTACATGTTTTGTTTCCTCTTTCTGGGCTTTTAGCCTTCTCTTAATATACTCTTCTAATTACCAATAAAAAAAGAAGGGCTAACAGCTCCACCCATGTGGAATACCTTACACCCACTGGACCACTGAAGATGCTAGAAAATAGTCGCCCGATGATCGCAAAACACATCTCCAATATCCCAAGGTCCTAGATTGCCCAAAAAGCACCCATCAACATTAAACTTCATTGTACCCTCCAAAGGCCCCACCATATGGTCATCATAACCTGCTGAATCAGGGATGAAAATGAACATATTGACTACTCCCAGATGACCTGGGATATACTCATTCCTTGAAACTCTGGACAAATAGAGACCCACGATGCTGCAGCCACCAAAATAGACTCAAACACCTGCTCACAAGTAGAGTGTTGTATATCTGAAAGATGCTCACTTGGCTAGAAGAGATTAATTACAAGAGGGCACATTGCCAATCTCGAAACCACCTTTCTCCCTCGCCTTAAACACTCTTTTCCAGTCAACTAAATGTGTCTTTCTAAACATGGTTTACAATTTCGCCGGCATGATAGCAAAATTTCTTTTTTTTTTTTTTTTGGGGGGGTGCTAAATAGGGGGTATAGACTCTTTTTGCTTTTTTTCCCTTGCATGTCGCAAAATAGTGGCATGCCAGCGAAACTGGCAACATGCCGACGAAATCTGGGAAATATTTCCCTAGATTTTCACAGATTGAGAAAATTTTAGGGAAATTTGGCTACATATCGGCGAAATCTGGCATCATGGCAGCGAAATTTCCCTCGATTACCCTAGGATGGCAAAATTGTGGGGAATTTATTTTCCCTAGATTTCTCAACATGCCCAACAAAATTTCGACGAAATCCAGAATTTCTAACCTTGTTCCTAACCCCTCAACCCTCCCATAGACAAGCCCTTTGAGCTTTCTCAAGAATGTTCACCACTTTCTTAGGCATACGAAACAAAGATATATAATAGAATAGCATACTAGCAAGGACCTACTTAATGTGATTCTACCCCCTAAAGATAAATACTTTTTCTTCCATAATGCTAGTATTTTCTCCACCCTTTCAATGATTGATTCCTAAAAGCTCATAGCTTTAAGGGACACTCCCAGAGGCAGGCCGAGACAGGATAAAGGGAGTCGGCCTACCCCATACCTAATTCTCTGCTAAGGGCGATTCTTCCTTGCTTACATTTAATCCCACCAAAAGACTCTTACCCCAATTGACTCTCAATCCAGAAGCCAAATGAATAATGTAAAGAATGCTCTTTAACCACAAAATTTGATCCTTAGACGCCTCCAATAACATCAACATGTTGTCCGCAATCTGCAAATGAGACACCTTTAAGGATCCTCTTCCAACCGTAAAATCCTGAAGCAAGTCCCCTTCAACAACACTATCTATGAACCAATGGAGAGTCTCAGCCACTAGGGAAAACAGTAAAGGGGAAAGTAGATCACCTTGTCACAAACCCCTGAAGGATTTCAAGAAGCCCACCACCGACCCATTCAAAAGGAAGGAGAAATGAACCTTGTCCAAACATCCCACTATTCATTTCCTCCATGAAACCCCAAACCTTTCCACTCCACTATTAAATCCAAAAATTTCCACTCAACGGTATCATACGCTTTCTCAATGTTCAATTTACAAACCACTCCTGCATCAACAGATTAGATTCTACACTCTACAAATTCCTTTGCAATCATTGCATAATCTAAAATCTAACGACCCTTTGACAAAGGCACTCTGAGAAGGACCTATAATACTAGGGAGGACCATCCTCGACCTACGGGACAACACCTTTGCAATGATCTTATACAAGCTAGTGGTTAAACTAATGGGCTGAAATTCATTTCTACTAACCACACTTACTTTTTTAGGGATTAGAACCAGAAAGGTCATGTTAGTGACTTTATGCACAACACCACTTGACTAGAACTCCATAAACACCCTAAACACCTCTTGTTTGATCATCTCCAAATTTTCCTTAAAGAATGCAACATTGAAGCCATTTGGATCCGGAGCCTTATCACCTTTCAAATCCCACATTGCCAAGTGCCAACTTGATTTCCTTCTCCCCAAGTTCTCTTTCAAGCCACCCTTTTGGACACTTCGTCTAGCTTGGACTGACCTCTTTCTTTCAACCTAAATCAAACGTCCTAATTTGACCTATATAGCTCTGAGTAATACTAGACCAAGCAATGATCTATCTCCTTTATGTCATCAACCACCCTACCATCAACTTATAACTGATGGGTAGAATTCTTGCTTCTTCTCCCGTTTGCTCCAATGAAAAAGGTAGTATTGCCATTCCCATCTTTACCAAGACACTAGCTTTCTGCCTCCAAGATATCTCCTCATTTCTTAATATCAACTCCAAAGTCTCTTTAATCACCATCCGCCTAACCCGGTCCCCTAGGCCCCGTAGTCCACTCCCTTCCTGACTATTTAGAATTGCTAATTCTTCAAGAGCTTCCCTTTTTTGGGTCTCATCTCCACATTTCATTTTTTGACATATTTTTTTAAATCCCTCAAAGCCTTCATGAAAACGAAATGAGCCCAACCTCAACCCTCTCTCTATCATTCCTTCACCAATTCTGAGAGATATGGATGCTCTAACCACATATTTTCAAAACGGGAAGGGGGATACCCTACTCTTCTATTTTCATTCAACAAGAAAAATAGGCATTGGTTAGAAACCAGTCTCGCCAATAGACATTGACCCATAAAAGCATAATGACCATCTCAAAACCCTGATGCAAAGAGCATCTATCAAGTCTAAGGCGGGACCTATAGGTTTGATCATCTATAGGAGCCCCCTAACAATGGATAATTGATAAGCTCATACTGCTGGACCCAATCAGGGAAATCTCTCATACTGCTTGTATCCTAGCCCGCTCTTTATTGGTCTCATGAGAGTATCTAAAACGTTGAAATCATCCACCACCAACCACGGCATACTATTCTCCGGGTATACCTCAACCAGCTCGTTCCAAAAGTTCTCCCTCAGTTAGTACGGCAGGGGCCATATATTGCCGACAACATCCACCTAAAACCATCCTGAGTGGACCCAAACTGTAACGAAATATAATGTGCCCCTAACTGCACATTCCCTTCTTGAAGGACGAAGAACCTCACATCACCACTATGCCTCCAGATCAACCAGATTATAGAACCAACACCCACTCAGTACCCCCAATGCCCCACAGGCACAGATGCTTGGTCATGCCCACATCAACATTTTCTAACTTAGATTCAACAAAAACCACCGCCTTGGGACACCACCGTCTACATAATTCCTTAACCTCATGTTTCTTTTCAACTCCCCATAAACCACGAACATTCCAATATAGCAACTTCATAATCAACCACTAACATCCTTCCCTAATCTACTTCTAAAAGATTCCAACACTGAAGATAGAGGAACCTGCTCACCTTTACAGTTTGTAGCTTCCTCAATATCAGACTCTGAGAAGAAAAAGACCCTTTCGCATATCCCTAACCCCTCATCTCCCTTGAACTACAAACCCCCCACCTTACTCCCAACTAACCCCACAACCACTGACAACATCAATCTCACGCTTTCCAACAGCCCCATCATTGACCGATGGCACTTAAACAGAAATAGAATGATCACGACTACCATAATCAATCTCAACATCAGGAGAATAAGATAACTGACAGATGTTAACAAGGGGTTGATCGACTAAAGCGTACCTGCGTTGGGCCAATTAGAAATTTAGAATTGGACATGACAAAAGAAACAGGAGAACACAAAGCAAACACAACCTCCTCTAAGTTATTCCCAAGGATTTCAGGTAAAGACCCCATCCTACCTTCATTAGGACCACCGCTAATTTTGTACAGAGGTGGAGAACCAGCACACTTACTACCCCTTGTCACTCGTCTTGAGTACACTATGCAGGCACTATATTGAAGTAATAGGTCAGTGGGCCTTCGATCCCCAAACACATTGAAATCCCTCTATGATGCTTCGTACAATCTTTGGCCCTGATTTTGTGATGGTCTCCGACAGATGTTAATTGTAACCATCACTAATCACTATGACCTAAGTCGATATGGTGAATCTTATCTACCTTACCAAAGGGAAACGATGATAGATTATGACTACGATTGACCTTCTACTGCAAAGAAGATAGCTGTCCCTTCTCCAACCATCAGCTTACGGCTTCGTCGACCCATTTCTCAACTTGTTTCCTCCATACCAACTCAGCTGTTGCACCGTACAATTCACCCACGACCTCGTTGCCAACCATCTTGAAGTTGTCAATGGGTGACGGTCATGCTAGCTTCAAGCTTTCAGTGATCCCTCTTCTGTTGATTCTATGTGTCCTGTGACCCTCATCCAACCTCGACCACACTTGTCTAGAACTAGTAAAACGCCACGGACTAAGACCAGCTCCCTCTTCCTTTCCTCCAAGGAAAGGCTTTGACCTATTAAGATGGGCCACTGACACCAAGGCACTAAAGTCTGCTTGGACCCTCCCAACTGGGTCACATGGGCTTGACCCAATCTCAAAACACAAACACCATGACGAACCAACTGCAACACCATAGTCACCCATACCTTTAGATGACCCAACATCTGTAGCTCTTGAGCCAAACCCCCTAAAGCCCAACCCACTACACTGTATATTCAAAATTGGTGTTGTGCTCATTCTCACGTCTACTACTATTCATCCTCTTCTCCGCTAGTAACCTTGAAACAACCTGCTTGAAGACTCTTCTCTGACCTTCGGTAACAAATTACAAAACCAGCAGCCCCCATCATCTTAATTGGTTAAAATCCTTCCTTATATAATCCTCCTAGATGAGCAAAAGGCATTATTTCTACAAAAACTTTGTATTCCACTGAACCATCCCAAATATCAATCACCCTAGGAATTCGTTTATGCAATTCCTCCTTGACTCTGATATTGAAGACAGAGGCCATACCTCCAGAGGAAAAAAAAATCCCATATCTCAAACGCCTCCATATAAATTCCCAATAGCTTCCAAAGGTGAGAATGACGACAAGTGGATGGGGAGATTGAGGATTAATACCCAGGTGCCTTCGGCACTTTTTTTTGCATTCCCATTCGCAAATCCAGCCACCCATTTGGAGAATGCAATTTTTTCATACTTACCCACTGCAGCCTTAGAAGCCACCAAAACGAGAGGCAGCTTCTTCGAATGCCATAAAGAGAATCACTACAGAGGCGGATAGCAGAATAAAGGATCCCTTATGACCTGAAGATATGGCTATATTCACCTCCAAAATAATTTCCTCCCAGATCAAGACAAGTACAAACGCCTTGCACTGCATCGGAAAATGCCACATCTCTTCAACCTCCTCCTATTCTTGGGCTATTGATAGCAGCGGTGCAGACCCCATACCAGAAATTTTGACACAAAGTGTTACTACTACTCAGTCAAATTTTCCCCATGCATTCTATTGATACAATCGGAGGCAGCATACTCGGTTCCAAGTCTTAGCCCCACAGAATGAACTCCATCATGCTACATCATTTTCTTTGGGAAGGACGACCAACAACCTCCGACTATTTGAAGAGAATGATGACAGTTTCAAACTTTCAAATATCTTTCTCTGATGTTATTCCTAAGCTCTAAAATAAAAGATAAGGTATCTTCATGATGAGATCCCAAGACACCTGAGACTCTGAACTTTGGTATACAACCAGGATTTCCCTTCTGGACCCAAAACTATCAACTCTGAAAATCCAGGGTTCTGTTCTGTAAGACGAAGATGTAGTCCATTTCTCCCGATACGATTCTCAAAGAGAAATAAAAAGCTTCCATACCTAACTTCTCTGCATCCTTTAGTCTTCTGAGCATAGCCTAACGAAAATGAATGAGCAGGAAGAGAGGAAGAAGACGAGGAAAATAAGAGGTACATATATAATTATGCAAACTAGCTGATTTCCTCATCAAAAAAATTCTCAAAGAGGAAAAAAGTGGATGGTGTACTATGTAAGCTGAAAGTGATTCAGATATAAACTCATTTGGAGGGAGAGCAATATAAATGTGAGATATAATAAGGGATGCTTTGGTATTTTTACAGCAATAATATATAACAAAGGACGGGGCTGTTAGCCCTAAACTTTCTTCTCTGATGTTTTTTCTCTTCTTTATTCTTTGATTTTCTCCTTTTCTATGCTCTATGTTTGTATGAATCACACCTAAGGGGGTGATGATGGTAATATCCTGGGTAATTGTTTACCTTGAGTTCATAGGCATTTTTGTGCACATTATTTTGAAATGCTGGGATATAATTGCTTCCTCCCTTTGGAGTTGCAGAGCTAGAGCAGTTTTGACTAAAACTGGTTCTTCCTTGGGCAACCCCCGTGCCTTCAGGCATGGGAGTTTTCAGATATCAATCCAACAGATCCATCATGCGTTCTTGAGAACCTCTAGAGAGGTGAACACAATAGACACCAAGATTTGTGCTTTGGTTTCTGGTCTCAAAAAAATGAAATCACAAGGTTTCCACAATCTAGAGGTTGAGGGGGGTTCTTATCCGTTGATTTCTTGAATTATCTCTCCTCAGGATGTTTTTGGAGACCCACATTTTATCAGATTCCATGGATCATTAATCAACAGTTTGAACATATTTTACACTCATGTGCCAAGATACGAAAGGCAAATAGTTTGTCTTAGACAAGGTGAGAATTGTGGGATTTTTCTATGGTATTACTTCATAGGATAGCTACATGACAATGTTTGATACTCCAGCTTGTATTTTTCCTTCTGTTTGCAATTGTTTGTTACTGGTAATCTAAGCTAGCATATATATCCTTGTCCATTATTCCATTATATATTTGTGTGTGTGTGTAAAATCAAAATTTGAACAGCCAGATGACTGGAAAGCATCTAATAAACAGTTGAATGGTGAGGGATTTGTGTTGTGCAACTAGTGAATGGAGAGACTATATTTGAAGAAAACAAAAAGACCAGCTTAGGATAACATAAAAAGCATAAATAGAGAATATGCAAGATGAGGTTGTTCTACCAGATATTAAGTACGCGATATGAGTAAGCAAAAGTGAATATACACACATAGTTACATATATGATGAAGTTATCTCTGTCCCAAAATGAAGCTTAATCTACCAAAATAATAACAGAAACATAATCTAAATATGGTGTTCACCTGGCTAAATTCTTCAGCCCTTCGAGAAGAAAAATCATCATCTGCATAGAGAGCGTAAACTTTGGTTTCAAGGGGGCAAAAACGGTGGATCACAAACCAGCAGATACAGATTTACATCACAATTTGGATTTCAAAATATAAAAACCCATACAACATTGCTCCAATACGAACATTATACATACAAAATTAAAAAGAAAAACATATTCCAATTCCCAAGAAAATATACAAACTCAAACCCATAAAAAATTCTTTGGAAATAGAGTATTAATAGAGCAAGAACCCAATGACCTATACTACATGGGGATCACATTTATTCTCTTCTTCAAAAATATGGCAGTTTTTAACCTTCCATAAGCACCAACAAAGGACAGGTTTCCATACTGGAGAAAACTGTCTACCATTTTTGCATTTTGATACTTTTAACTAGAAAATAAATCAGTGATACTTTCAGGCATATAAAATGGCACAATACGTATCCCCAGGAAATAGTGCCAGAACTCTATGGAAAACTTGCAGTCTCCAGAGAGATGATCAACTAATTCCCCTTACCAAACAACACAGCATCCTATTTAGGTCAGAAGTGAACATTAATTTCATGGAAGTGTCCACGTCCTTGAAATAAGATGCTCCACTGTAAGAATTTTATCCAGAAAATATGTCCACAAGGTCACTTTAGATGGCAAAGGAGTCTTCAAATAATGTTAACTGAATGAATTCTTTACCCGGTCCGTGTAGTGCCCAGTGGAAAGAATTGATCGAGAATGTGTCTTAACTAATCAAATTATTAATCATTAAGAACACAGGTCCCTCAATAAGATTACAGTTCCTCAATAAGGTCACAAGAAAATCATTCTCCTAGGAAGATTTCTGAAATAGACCTCAACTAAAGCTCCTCATTAAATGCCATGGCAAATCAGGGAGCAAAACCCTGAGAACGGCATCGTCCCTACACTAAGTGTCATAGAATCAGAAGCCTACCTTGACTTTGATTCCTTGGGGAAAATTTTAATAGATATCAGGAATTGTCATTCATATGGCACGCTTTAGCTACTTTGGATCATAACTGAGTCCCAATCACTATTAAAAGTAAAGCTTATTATAATCCTCCACAGAGGGCATCTTCTCCTCATCATATCTCCTTCAACTACTTCCGTTAATAGCCTCTTTCAATAGGACCATGGTCAACTAGACATGGCACACAGGCAATTTTTCCATTTCATCAAGAGATACTTAAAATTTATCACCTTTTTTTGACACCATATCTCCAATTTATTGCCCAAAAACATGCATCTGAAATATAGAAGGTTAAATGGTTAGAAAAAGTACTTGCTATTAGCATGTTTGCGACATGTAACACACCTTTAAAATAACCATCCTTATCTCAGCATGACCCAATGTAGGTTCCCGGAAAACACAATAAGCACCAAATGGGAGGCCTAGTTAAGTATAGAACAAAAGCACTTATCTTAATCCGAATCTTAGAAATTATTACTTGAGATAGACGACTTTTTCAAATATGAAATCTTTATGGAAGTATGGAACTTACTTTTGCAAGACTACAGTTGAAAAAAGAGATTTAATGCTATTTTAGTATCAAAAGGCATATGGAGGGATACTTTGAAATTAAAAGGTTCTAACATAAGTCTAAGGCCAACAATATGGAATGTTAATTTAGTATAAATAATGGAAGAGGCGAAGTAACAATAAGAATTGATAATCAAGAGATTCCTAAAAGTAATGAATTTCGTTATTTGGGTCAATTATTTACAAGGAGGGAAATATGATGAGGATGTTGTATACAAAACTAGAATTGGATGGATTAAGTGGAGAGTTGCGTCTAGAATGTTCTATGATTAAAGTGTCCCACATAAACCAAAAGAAAAATTTTTAAAACTGCTATTAGGCCCCTTTTTTTTTTGGATGAGTAATGAGAGTACGAGTATATATATATATGGAATGTACAAAGGACCTCTACAACCACTACCCAATATATGGGCATACCATCACAAAAAACTCCTCCATGAAACAAAAGCCAACCCAAACATGATACAACCCAATTCACATGACTCCCACCCTAAACTCGATAGAGATCAACAATTACAAAGCGGGCCCTGGAAACGAAGCTAAACAAGGTGTTCAACTCCAAAATCCAATAGTCACACTCCCCTATTATAATGTGCCCACCTCCAAGATTACACCTGGACCCATTCCTCACCATCTACAATCCACCAACGGCAAGGAAGAAAAGCACCACCTATGCCACTCTCACGCAATGTCTGTTGCAAGAACGCCCCAAAACTCTGGCAGAACTGCCACCCATGATGCTGCTGCTACTAACATAGAGTTGAGAACGTGATCCACAGACTTCCAAGAATCCTGGAATATCCTATTATTACGCTCTAGCCATATATACCAAAAAACTGCATGGAATAGGTAAAATGATGTTACCCCTCTTCCCTAGGCCTCTGACTCTCCACTAAACAAACCATGCTGCCAAAGTGTTTGGTAATACCCAAGATACACCAATCATCTGAAACAGCCGCATCTATATATCTCTTGCAAATCGGCGCTGAAAAAAAAGGTGATTGATGCTCTCCCCCGCCTCCGTGCACAGACAACACACATGAGGGGATAAAGCAAGCATCCTCCATCTTCTTTGGATACGATCCGCCGTATTTATCTTGTAAAGGATGTCAGTCCACAAAAAAGCCTTAATCTTAAGGGGAACCTTGGGCTTCCATAACCCAGAGACAAAAAAGGAGACTAAATGATGAGGGCCATTCCGAATAAGCAATTTGAAGAAGGATTTACAAGATTAAGTACTAGAAGATGAAAGGGGCCAAATAATCTTATCAGGACTAGATGAGTCAATGAAAACATCCTTTTAGATTATCTAAGAGAGAAGCCAGCTCTTCTACATCAGCATGACAAAGTTCTCTCCTAAAAGGCAAATTCCATGATAAACCAAACGCGGATGAGGACAAAATATCAGCCACTATATCGTTAGGATGGAGGACTAAGGAAAACAAATGCGGAAGAAGACTGGACAACACATGATTGCCCCACCACCTATCATGCCAAAAAAGAACCTAACAACCAGACCTTACCAACAACCTAACTTGGGGTAGAACAAAGGTGTCATTCTCATGATAGCTTTCCATGGACAATCTCCAGAAGGGTGTGCCCTCAAATTTATTGACCGCCCAGTAGTATCAATAGCATATTTGCTGACAATCACCTTGTGCCACATACTTTCTTTTTCAGTACTGAAACGCCACAGCCATTTGGCTAATAAAGAAGAATTTCGAGAAGCTACCATGCCCAATCCTAATCCACATTTCTCTCTCACCATACACACCTTTGCCCATCCCACTAGATGCATCTTCTTTACTCCCCCTCCCTCCCATAGGAAATCTCTTTGAGCTTTCTCAATTATGGCCTTCACTTAGGCATATGAAACATCGACATGTAGTAGACCGGCAAGTTAGCAAGAACGGCCTTAATTAGGGTTATAAAACCCCCAAGCGACAAATAATTCCTTTTCCCAATTGCTAGTCTCTTCTCCACTCTCTCTATAACTGGCTACCAAAATCTCAGGTTACGGGGGATGTGCCCAAAGGCAACCCTAAATACAACACAAGCCATGAGGTAACCTGGCAACCTAAAAGCCGACTAAAAGCATCCGTCTCCTCCTCCCCAATGTTCAGCCCCGCTACAAAACTCTTACCCCAATTAACCCTCAACCCCGAAACAATATGGAAAGTGTACAATATACTCTTCAACCAAACCACCTGATCTCTAGAGGCCTCTAGAAGACTAGAGTGTCATCTGCAAATTGTAAATGGGATATTCTAGGACCACTTCTCCCTACACAGAACCCTTGAATCAAACCTCCACCCACCCCACTCAAAAAGAAACTATGTATCATCTTAACTACTAAAGTGAACAAGAATGGTGATAATGGATCACCCTATCAAATACCCCTCGATGACGGGAAAAAACCTTTCACCACCCTATTGACCAAAATGGAAAAATGAACCTTTTCTAAACATCCGCGTATCTAAAGCCTCCATCTAGCCCCAAAGCCTTTCCAAGCAAGAACATAATCTATTAAATTCCACTCAACACGATCATATGCCTTTTCTGTGTAAAATTTACATACAATTCTTGGTTCCTCTGATCACTTCTTACTATCCACACATTCATTGGCAATCAAAGAACAATCTACAATCTGCCTACCTTCGACAAAAGCACTCTGAGTTGCAGATATAACCTTTGGCAACACACCTTTCAACCTAATTGACAACACCATTGCTATGATCTTATACACACTAGTCGTGAGAGTAATGGGTCTAAAATCTTTGATTCCTAAAGCTCCTACTCTTTTGGGAATGAGAACTAAGAAAGTAGCATTGGTAGCCATATGAATCACCCCATTTGAATGAAACTCTTTAAACACTTTCATTATATCAACCTTAACCATCCCCCAATTTTTCTTAAAGAACTCAATTGCAATCCCATTTGGCCCAGGAGCCTTATCACCTTCCATCTCCTACACAGCCGCCTTGACCTCCTCCATTTCAAACTCCCTTTCAATCCAATCTTTCGTTGGGTCGCTTAACTTCGATTGACCATTCTCCTTTAGTTTGAACTAATGCTTTTGCTTTGAATAAAACCTGAATAAAAACCGATGCTTTTGAACCAATGTTTTTGCTCTTAATTTCGATTGACCATTCTCCTTTAGCTAATACGTCCAATTTTTTTCATTTTACTGAATAAAACCCGAATAAAAGATTTTTATTATCATTTCCTTACATTTAGATTTGAAAAGAAATTTTCTGCTTTCTTAAAACTGTTAAAATAAAATATCCTTGTAGAAGGAAGTTACACAAGTTTGGCATCATATAACTATAATTACCTAGAACTAAAACTAGGGTTAATTTTGTCTTTTACTAGTGTTAATTGATTAATTAATTATCCTTCTTAGGCCTAAGAACGGAATTGGACTTCAGTTGGACTTGAGTTGCACCTAAGTTGGATACAAATAGCAAGGTTTGTAGCCCATTAAAGGAATAAAGGGTGCTTTGGTAAAAACAATTGATTAAAGAGTCCTAATTCAATAGTATTAAAAAACCAATGCAACTAGTTGTTTTATTACCAAATTCAAAATAGATGAAAATTAGAAATAGATATGGACGCAAGGGGCCAAGGGATATTTAAAAAAATATTTAAATTAAAGAAACCCCAAGCTTATCCAAGTAGAAGTCTTATTGTTATGATTATTATTATTATTAATTTTTTTTTAAAGCTTGGACAGTTGAGACTTTAAGGAGAAGACTTGGAGGATTGAAAAAAGGAACAGAAAAACTAGACGTTTAAGGAATATTAGTGATTTCGTAAGCCCAATTAGTTTAAAGAAAACACAAAAACCAAAGAGTATATAAAGACCTAACAAAAATTTATTCTTTTATTTTAGCAATTTTCTAAAGTGGACAATTGGGGAAAGGGTTAAGGAAGGGAAAAAAAAAAGAAAAGGGTTAAGTGAGAACCATACATGCACCCCTAGGTGAATTAGAGAAGGAAAATTCAGATTATTGGTAGGGATTAAAGTCCAGAAAATTTTCAGCAAACATGACGTAGGTGGATTCTACCTACTTTCATTCTTTTGGGTATTTTAGACTAGTATAATAATTGTAGACTGATTCTTGACGAGGTTTTAAGGTTTCTTGATGATCTTTATTATGGAAAGTCATGCTCAAAAATTTCTATAAATTTTTATTGTCTCTAGAATCATGATTCAGTTAAAGAAACCTTAAATTTTTACGTGTCTTCTCAATCTATAAAATATAAAGTTATTTTAGAGTATTTAGAATCATGATTTAACTTTAAAATTTTGGTTTTTCATATAAGAAACATAATTCTTGAAAGAAAATAGGTCATTGCCAACATCATTCATCATCAATATAAGCTAGTTCCTACCAAAGTGGGGTCGGCGATACGAATCTATCTCCCCATCCTATTTTGAAGACAATTCTTGAAAATCTTGAAACTATAAAAATTTTTCATATATATTATTGGTTGATTCATGATGGATCTTGAATCTTTATTTAATAATTAATATTTTACACTCTTGGATGATTCTTGGAGGGCCTTGGATCTATTAATCAATCTCAAAGGTTATTAGGAAAAGATTAAAGATATAGACTTAAATTTATAATCTATCTAATCCAAAAAATATATATTAATAAGTGTTAACAAGATTTTTAAGGAAACCCAAATTAAGATAAAAAAAAGAAAATAGAATAGAGATGACATAAAAGATTTGGACTTTCAATCCCATTATATTATTTCCCTAAAAATTTATTTAGATAGTGATAAAGAATAAATCACTACCAACCCTAATACGTTATTGGTAGTACAAGAAATATGGAAATATTACAAAACCCTAAAGTATAATAATTATACCCTAAT
Organism: Buxus sempervirens; assembly: GCA_947561395.2. Taxonomy (NCBI): domain Eukaryota; kingdom Viridiplantae; phylum Streptophyta; class Magnoliopsida; order Buxales; family Buxaceae; genus Buxus; species Buxus sempervirens. Next base: position 23,830,525 of record OX387189.1, read on the forward strand.
AGGCTATTGACTATATATTCATATGATTTTTTGTTTATTACCATATAAATAAAAATAAACCAACATATAATAGCAATACAATTGCTAGTCGACAGGCTGTAAATTCTTGTGGTAATTAGTTAATTAAAACATTCATTATTTATATAGTGTTATGTCTCAAACAACATGCCCTTATCATGTGGATGTTAATTAGATTAAGTAGTTAGTTAGTTAGTTATTTAACCAATTAGTTAGTTATTGAAAGATTCTCTTCATATGATTGTTAGTTAATTAGTTGGTTAGTAAAATTGTTAGCTAGATAGTTGGTTCAAAAGATTTTTTATTAACTCTTAGGAATTTTTTAACCAATCACATAACCCTAATTAGAGTGAGAGTTAAATATTTTAATATTATTATTAATATAGGAAAACTGTTTTAAATAAAATAAAAGTCGTTGATTACAAGCATTGAAAAATAAATAATTAGGCCTAAACCAATGGTACTTATTAATGAAAGGATTTAATAATTATAAGCCCTCAATAAATTAGAGTTTAATCAAATAAATTTTAGTACTAGTATGGCATACAATCCTAGTGGACAGGCTTTAGTTAAATGATAGTTTATTTAATTAAAAGTTTTTATTAATTTCGGACAAGGGAGTTCAGTCAATAGCCATGTAACTGTGATAAGTTATTAAATAGGAATGAAAACAAAGCAAGTTATATCCTATATTGTATAGTGAAATACTGTTATTGAATAAGTTTTATGTAAATAACTTGAGCTTATCAAATTATATATGATGGTATTATTTTGAGTTTTTCATTTACTGTTCATGAATACATATGAGATGCTTTAATTGTTCATGAGGATGACTAAATAACTGATGAATGATACATGATAAAATTATCTCATTTTCCTTTATTTAACAACCATTACTTCAGGTGAGATGTTCTACTGATTATGAGATACATATATGATATGATACGTGCATGGTTATGATTAAGAATTGAATGCATATGATTTGCATTAATTGAGAACATAGCATGAATTGCATATACCGTGGGAGAGTCAGGAAGGAGGATCCATGATCCAATAATCACTAACAACTCTATAGCCAGGTGAGGTATAAGGGTGGGTTAGAGCCCAACAATCACCAACAACTTGATATTATTCATTAGTCTTACATGTCGTAGAGAGGGTTTTTGCAGTACCCAAGACCCAGATTGTAGGATGTGGATATGATTAGAGAGCCTGGACCTGAGATTCAATTAAGCAATGATTTTAGAAGAGACCATGGTTTATTTTGGAGCCAGATGTCACAAGGATGTCTGCCACATTTGTGGATGTATTCCCCTTTCTAAAAAATAGTGGTTCGGTGGTTCGGCATTATAATTCGATTGGTTGAAAGCTCGTAGAACTACAATATACACATAAAATAATGTAGTGGGAGTCTGGTTTGGTGTTTGGAGGGGGTAGGGGAGGGGAACCCTACAGTTGGTAGTATGTGGTATCCGAGAAACTCCAAAACATTTCATATGCATTGCATACTGCATATTTGTTGTGTATGTATTTACTTCTTTTGGATGGCATGTCATTTTAAAAGTTATTGATTAGAGCATGCATACATCCTATGTTAGCATCAATTACATGAAAACGTATTTGCTTTATTTTCACGATCTAATTTTTCTGTTATTGCATGTGTTTGACTTTACTTGACTAAAATATACATGTCTAAAGTTTACAATGAAAACTCTGTAAAATACTGTTACTGAGCTTTGCCCACTCAATTTCTTAATAACCGCAGGTTCAAATAAAGATCAAGATTTGAGATAGTAACACCATCTGTGTACATAAATCCAACCCTCATATTTTGTGTTCAAAAAAAAAAATAATCATTTGGGTATAAACTGACAATACGTTGAAACTATTGTAGACCACCATTACTTGACAAACACGTGTGGCCAAATTCAAATAACGAATAGTGAAAGAAAATCAATCTTGATCTAAACACAAACCTTCCTAGAAAAGGACTCCATCTTATAACATCTATACATTATATAGATAATCCTAAACAAAGGCATCATAGTGAAAGATTATAGCATAAAGATAAGTGAGAAAATCCCCAAAATGAGCACGCCACACCAAATGGCCTATAATCAAACTCCATTCGCTAATCTTATATTGAGCTTGATTCCTCAAGAAAATATTTATAAATTTTAAAATGAACCACAAACAAAAATACCTTAAAAGGAGATGCCATGCTTTATTATAAACATTTCATCATATAAGGCCTTTCATAGACCTACACCAAATCTTTCCAGAGTAGTAAAGGCATGTTTGATACTTGCATGTTATATCTTTACATATGCAACTAATTCGATGCCTTTCAATCAATTAATCAATAGCCAAATGCCTTAAATATCAATCTTATTCCTCCATCCCAATTATCAAATATTGTGTCTTCAATTAGCCTATGAGTATTAATATCTCCATCCATGTTCTCTTTGGTTTCTCCCTTGCCCTCTTTTATCTTTCAATGAATACTCTCTCACACTTTCTCATAGCTACCCCCTTAGTTTTTCACTTTACATTATAATATCACGTACCCGGGCAATACCAAACTACTCTCAAATATGTTCATTCCTTATCTTTCCTAGACTTCTCACACATCATCTCAACAACGTTTATTCCATGTATATGTTGCTTTTTGGTTGCCCAACATTGTAATCCATATATCAAAAATCTGTCCAATGACAATCTTATAGAATTTTACTTTTTAGTTTAAGTTGGGTACATTGATTACATCAAAATCTAGATGCACCTCTCTACTTAAGCCAACCAGCTCTAATTCTATGTGCAACATCCCAATCAATAGCTCACTCCTTATGAATAATTGACACAAGATAAAAAAAAATTTTATTTACTTTTTAGGAACCTCTTGATTATAAATTCTTACTATTGCTTCACCACATCAACTATACTCCATTCACTTGGTCTTACTTCCAATAATTTTAAAGCCCTTGATTCCAAATTATCCTTCTATAACTTCAATTTTGCATTAACTCTCACCCTTAGTTGATCCACATGGGAGATCCAATGGTGGGCAAGCATGAGCTGAAATTGAGTCATTGAAGTTCGTTTCTCTAGAACAAAGCCAGATACTCAAGGATATCTTGCAACAAGTACTAGGTCTGAATGCCAAGTACGATCAATAAAGGGGAATTCTAATATAGAAATGTTTCATGTTACTCGGGGTGAAAGAGAATGGTCTTCAGCATCTGGTACGTTTTGTCTAATCCATGGTCAAACTATTAAGCTTGATTTTCCTTGTTTTGAAAGTAGGGATCCATTATTATAGATATCTCGAGCAAAACAACTTTTTCCTTACCATCAAACCATCCCGGCATAAAAGATCAACATTGCATCCTTTTCACTTAGAAGGGGAAGCATTGTAATGGTGCTGCTAGATGGAAAAGGCACAAGGAGTATCATAATGGCCAGAGTTTGAAACAGGGCCTACAATATTTTGAGGATTATGCAGGAGCCTTAGCCAAACTTGAGCAAACTTCATCTGTTAGGGATTTTCAATCCCAAATTGAGAAGCTTTCTAACTGAATAGATGGGTTAACAGACTCCTCATTAAGTTGTTTTGTCTGCGGATAAAAATAGGAGATTTGGGTTGATGTTCAGATGTTTCGGCCAACAACTTTTACTGCAGCAATTGGGTTGGGAAAACTACAAGAAGAGAAGGTGGCTGCTCATTATCATCTTCAATGGTCAAGAATCTTTAATCCGTTGGTCATGATAAAGAAGAGGATAACAAGACTAGATTACCTCATAAAAAGAATTACGACTTCTAAAGCTAAGGAAAGGCGAGAACAAGGGCTTTGTTATAATTGTGATGATGGATTTTATCCTGGCCATCATTCTAAAAATAAAACGCTGTTGTAATTGAAGGAGGTTAGATGCAGGACAATAATGAACATGATGAAATTTCTACAATTGCAAAAAAATAAAATAAACAATGTCCTAACCTTGTCCGTAGGTTGATATGTGCATATATAGTTTTGGTTTATATATAATTTATATAAATAAAAGGGGAAAATTGGGATATTTTGAAAAGGGGTTTTTGAGTCGATGAGGTAAGGCAATCCCTCGAATGAGAGCCCTTTCATTTCTCCACCTATTTCTCTCTGAACTCATTTCTATCTTCTTCACTCCTCCCTCTTCTATAAGTGCTCTGCTGTCAACAGCAACTACTCCCCATAAGAATAAGAAGAAGCTTGTAGAACGTGGTATTCTAGGCCACATCCATACAATGAATTAGGACCGTGTCATTATGCTATTCAGAGAAGACCCCCGGATACTATGGAACAAGACATCTACATAAGATATACAGCCCTCATGTGTCACTAGTAAATCATTCTATCAACGCTGTAAGAATAATTAACTGACGTCTCAAACCCAAAGAAACAATTCTTCCAACCATTCCGCTTCCAAACAACATCAACTGAACACGAACAAAACCCTAGAATTCCACTACAAAGGTACTAAAATTCAACCGGAAAATCAAAACAAGCAAACGAAACGAAGAAGAACGAGTACTAACCAGAACTTGCGGAAGACGAAGACGGCGAGTTACCAGGACCAAAGACCGAGGAAATCAGTTTCCCTGCCCCGCGAGCGATCATTCTAGTCGCCGGAGAAACGAATCCCACAAGCCAATTACGGTTATTTTCAGGAGTCGGAGGAGGCGAATTCGGCCGCAGATAAGGAGATGCAGGAGCCGTGACTCGCCTGCCGCGGAGAATTTTCCCACCAGATCCAGTGTCCGCGGACTGGTGAGGCCTGAATATCGTGGCCATAGCGAGACGGAGAGAATGTTTTACTCTACAGAGACACTAAATCTGCAGAGTCGCTCTCGTACTCTTTCCCGACTTCCTGCTTTTTTTTTTTTTTTTGGTAAGATCCCGAGTTCCTGCTTTGTGCGTGGAAGAGAGAACAACTTTTTTATTTCTCTCTCGTTTTTCTTTTTTCTGTCTCTTTCGTTTGCGATGTTCCGTCGCAACTGCTTCAGTTGGCTTTACCGTACATCAAAATTTGCCAGGTGGAAGAATGTAACGGGGCTCTCCATATTAGCCAGGTGGATAGTATACTTTATTAACCATATAAACACATCGGCCATCCAAGAACCTGTTCCTCTTTTAAGCTTTAGTAAATGCTAAAGCTACACTAAATACTAGTATATTGACATTGACGGAACAGCGTAAAGCTAGGGGGGCAATTTAATTAAAAATATACATATGTTTTATATGTTTTAGTTAAAATTTATGTTTTGCCCCCCTAAAATTTCTGGTTTGCCCCCCTCAACTCATTGAAATTTCTATATTTCATGAGAACCCCCTCTAAAATTTCTGGTTTGCGCCCCCCAACTCATTGAAATTTCTATATTTCATGAGAAGTGTTAATTGAAAATTTTTTTTGCCCCCTCAAATTTGGATTCCTAGTTCCGCCACTTATATATAAAAGCAATTGGCCAAGATTCTGGCTTAATAATATATGCCCAAATTGTCCATCTGCTTTTCCCCATTTTATATATTTGATATGTGAAATAAGAATAACCAACCAAATGGAACGACATGGCCGGGTGTTTTTTTAAGTGGGCCCCATAAAAATATTTGCAAATTAGGATTTTGCTACGCGCATAGCATGTACAGTCTCCTAGTACATAAAATGGGAAGGGACAAAGGGAGATGCGGGAGGGAATAGTTACAAAACTGATTGTTATTCTTTGGAAAAATTAAAGTAATTTTGACCATTGTATCCTTTGATTAATGAATCTTCCCAATGGTGTGTAAGGGCTGTTATGGAAAGCCAAACATTTTAGTTGGCGCAATTCCGAGGAGGCAATTCGTTGTATATAGTACAGATTTAGGGAAAGATGGGTTGGAATTTGATGTAAGTGTCTTCTTAAGTGGGAAATGTTTATGACAAGAAAAAATTATCAATCATTAGATGCTTCATATGGCAGAATTTCACTAAATAGCAGCAGCCAATATAGAATAAAATTGGAGCAATGTCGACCCAAAATAACAATTATGGATGAAATCTTCTATAATGTTTTACTGCATTGGTTTCTGCTATGGGTGTGAGATGTTGCCATGTGAAGCATCTTATGATCACTCTTTCTTTCATTGTTGTAAATATTATATGTGGGTCCACTTGAAAAAATTATAATCATGAGATGCTCCACATGGAAAAAATCATTGCAAAAGATTTCACACCCATAGAAAAAATCATTCCAGTAAAACATTGCAAAAGATTTTAACCCCCAAAAATTATGTTAAGCAACAAATATTTATGCCACGTGAAAATTTTGTGTGAAAGTTAATGTGCACTACTTACTAGTATCAGGGGCGACTCAAACTTTTTGGGGGCCTTAGGCAAGGTTATAAAAATGAGGCCTTTTAATTAAAAAAATTAATATTAAACCGTAAATTTATTTCTTACCTTTTTAGATGCAAAATTACTAATTACACTTTTGTATTCAAGTTTAGCCAATAAATCATTTTCAATAGATAAAATTGCTAAACCGTTTAATCTATCTTGACACATAGTTGTTTGTAAATAATTTTTTATAATCTTTAGTTTTGAAAAACTTCTTTCTGCTGATGCAACTATAACAGGTATAGTAAGTAATATTCTATACGCAATAAAACAATTGGGAAAACAATCAAGTTCTTTTATTAAATTAAGTATTTCAATTGGAGTATTAATTTCTGTTTTTGCAACTTCTTTTAAAACCTTTAATTTTGAAAACAAATCCAAACCATCAATATCAGAATGAATGTCATGCTTAAGAAAATTTTCAAGATCAAGACATTTCTTTTCTAAATCACAATCAACAAAAGAACTTAATCTGTCAAGACCAAATAAAAAACCAAATATATCATCATACTTTGAAAATAGGTCAAATATATCATGCATTGAAGATATTGCATGATCTACTATGTCTAAGTGCCCCCTAATACTTAGTTCTTCACCAATTACCTCTTGATTCGAATTTTGTTCACTTTTATTAACAAGGTATTTGTTCAAGGCCCCTTTTTAAGATTTTACTAAACTTTCTATTCTCCTTTTTTTCTTAAGTTTTTCGTATCCAGATACATATTTTCTACCCGTCAAATACTAAAAACAAATAGTAAATAGAAGAATATAAATATTTTCTAACTAGTGATGGAAATCAAATGAAGAACAAGATCAAACAAAATAATAATTGTACTTACGATAGACAGAAAAAAGAATTGAAAACAATAAATAATGAAATCTAATATGTGCAAGAAGAACTTATCAATCTGAAATTGAGACAAGGCTTTCAAGCTTTTGTGCTTAAAACAATTAGTGCCCCCTATTGGTACTTTGCCTCATAAATGGTCGGAGACCTCTTCCGGTAAGTCGATAACGTACACTTGAATATGAGTCTGAAGGCAAACTTAATAGCAATGTCACTCAATCACTCTTTGATTTCAAAAGCAAATAGGAAGAGAAGATTAGCAATGCCACTCTTTGATTTCAGAAGCAAATAAGAAGAGAACATGGGGTGTGAGAAGATGAGTATTTTGTTTTTCATAAAACATAGAAACCCTAACCCCCTTTTCCTTTTTTAGAAAACGAGAGAGAGAGAGAGAGGGTATTCCACGAGATGAGTTGCTCTAAATGTATTTTTTTTTTCTTTTGGGTACACAAGCAGCTCCATAGAATCTAAACCTCTCTTTTTTTTTGGTAGGCTCATCTAAATCTCTCTTGATCTTAACATCAATAAAAGTGAGGCTTTCATTGGTGTGGGCCTTAACGTATGAAAAAATTATAAAAGAACAAAAACGTTAAAAAGGGAAAACCTAATAGTTGGGCCATTGGGGGCCTTAACGGCTTAATGATTAAGGAAAAAAACAAAAACTTAATAAGGTAAGAAAGAAAACATATTTAAAAAATGGGGCCTTTGTAGATTGGGGGCCTTTGGCGGTAGCCTAAGTGGCCTACCCCTTTGAGCTGCCCCTGACTAGTATCATAAGTACTGAATGCATTTCCTCTAGTGATAGAAGCCAATGGTACCATTTTAAAACTATAGAGGATCACTCAACTCCATGCATTCCACATGTGACTTGTAAAAAAGTTTTAGAATTGCCACCATCCATGGGTCTTAGTGTGGATCACCAAAGTGTTCAAAATATGTCAAATGAACAAAAAATAAGCTCAATCAATGGTTTACACCAGATTTTAAAGTAAGGGGGTTAGGTAACGATAGAAGGAAGATGTTAGGAACCCTTAATCATCCACCCGAGGGTGGTTGCCAAGTCTTTCATCATTATAAGAATTGCTTGGATAACTTCAAATTTAAAGGGAATAGAAAATACCAAAAGAAACATGCATGACTCTCAACGAGGATCATCCTATGGAACATGACGCTCCTCATTGATTATTCACTTTCAAAGCCCTCTGATTAGGCAATTATCAAAGTATAATCTCAGAAAAATTAAAATGGAAATGCTCAACCCTATGCTTATACAATTGAATCTATGAACTGCTAATGAGCAGTATAAACTCAATTAAGCATAATTCTCTCAATATAAATCCAAATCTTGTAAAACCAAGGGTGTCTGAAAGTAGACTCAATAAAGAAAAATTGATGTAAAAGTCATTTGAAATGGATTTAAAACGAATGAGCTATGATTAATCAAAATTACTAGTATTGCCACAGTGTACATGCAGACTAGGCTAATTTTGAGAGCCTATTTGTAGAAACTAGCTCCATATAAATTTATGAAATTTGGCTTGATTAAAATAGAATGTCTCAGGTTTCAAATGGCATAGATCTCACTTAAAGATTCATCCATTTGAAGTCTGTGCACATCTACAAACCTACTGAAATGATCACACATTGATCATACATTCTGCTACTATGCAGCATAGGATCAATCAGCCACAAAGACTTCAAAACAAGTCCAAAATTGATCAAACCAACTATATTTTAAAATAAACTCATTAAACAAGACTCAGAAATAAGAATAACATAAATTAGACTTGAAATAAGCCGGATGTGCTCATTCAAAATAACAAGTTCTACAATTGACACTACAAACTTAACTTCAAATCAGCACAAAAGGAATTTGGTTCCATATGAACTTATGAAAATTATACTTGAGGAAGTATGAATATTTATTTTTCATATGGAATAGGTACCACTTAAAAATTCTTCCATATGATGAACTTGTGAGTTCTAATAGTTCATACTTTTACATGGTCCTGTAGATGCATGGAAATCACTAGGACTTCACACTTCCTACACGGGACTTAGATAAAAACAGGAGTCACTACCATCCAAGGTCTTAGTGTGGATGTGCACCAAAGTGTTCATAAAAAGAGCAAAATAGAGCCAAAGTAGCTCTAATTTTTAGTCTAGTCCAGAGATTGGGTAAAGGGGTTATGTTATAAATAGGGGAAGGTATCAGACACCCCTACTCATCCATACAAAATGGTTGTCATATGCCTATTCATGTTACACACTTGCTTGCATACAAAAATCACTCAAAAATGAACAAAAACAAGCAAACACATATGTGATTCTCCACATGAGTTGTCCAATGAATTCTGAACTCTCTATGGATGTATCATCTTCAAGACTTCATGATCAAAGCAAAAATCAAAACAAAATTGAAAGAAAAGAGTATCAAATATAATTTGGGAAGAAACAATACAATATAAGCTAGTTGAGCCTTGCACCTTCAATTAACCATAACTCATTCAATTTAAATTCAAATTGAGTGAAACCAAAGCCATTTGGAATCTTATATAAAGTACTAGATACCGTAACAATTTTATTCAAATCTGATTTAAAACAAGAGAGTTATGCTTGCTTAAAGCTACTAATGTACCATAGAGAAATCGATGACCAGCCAAATTTAAGAGCTTATTTGTGGAGATTGGCTCCATATAAATCCTTGGAAATTGGTATAGATGAAGTATGAGGCACCATCTGTTGGATGGCATAGGCCTCACTCAAAACTTTATCCATTTGTGGCTTGTGTGCTCTCTCAAACATGTTCACTCGATCACAAACTAACTCTGTAATTTACAAATGAGTAGTACAGAGTCAATCAAGTGCACACAACTCAATTCTTATTGAAAAATGATGAAACCAATTGAATTTGAAACTAGAATCATAAAGGAAGACTCATAAATCAAAATCATTTAAAACGGAGTTGAAATGAGCCTTTGGTGCTCAATCAAAGTGACAAGTACAGCAAACTGTTCAGATCTGACTCATCAACTTCAATCAGATGGTGTGAGCAAACGGCTCCATATAAATTGCCCAAAATTTACAAAATTAAACTGCACTTCCTCACCTTTCTTATGCCACAAAATCATTCAAAAATTCATCCATATGATGAAATTATAAATGATACAAGATATGGTACACGTTATATCCAAAATTGTAAAAATTGAGTAAAACCATGGGTGCATGCACTTGATTCTTTAGATATGGTTTGAAAACACTTGAAATAGTATGAAAATAGTCTAAAAACATCTAAGGCATGGATTGGGTTTAGATCACTCATTATATGGAGAGTGAGAGCCAAATCAGCCCATATTCCCATGAGATTATCTCAATTTGAGAGAGATTAGACCATGAGGTCTTCTATACAAATTAAAAATCAAAATCAAAAAGTCTTGAGATGTTGATCTAAGGCTCCAATCTCAGATCTACCATATTGAGCATAGTAGATCTATGCCAAAATTGAAGAAATCAAGTGATTGTGTACATAAAGTATGTAGAACACCAAATTTGTGGAGAGAATTGAGATCAAGTACTATCAAAACAACATAGATCTATGTAATTCTTTCAAAATTGAAACAAAACCATACACAAGCAACAATCACAAGCAAATATAAGCAAATCATGCATATATCACATCAAAAGGGTTCTAGATCTAAAGGATCCATCTCATAGCTTGTTTCCCTAGCTCTTTTTTCACGTTTAATGGCTAAAGATGTGGCTTAAAGTACTTCAAGCAATGGTTTGGGATTTCAAACACACTCAAGCCTTACACTACAGAAAGGTAAAAGATGAGAGAGTTCTTAAATTGAAAAGAGAATGTAAAGAGATAAGTTAGAGCAATACCTTGAGTGCCTTGGACCTTGAGTGGAGAATTGGGAAACTTTCCTTTCTTCTTAAAGAGCTATAGAGCACTAAAATTCCAGCTCTTTGCTAAATGAGAGACCCTCTATTTATAGGCACAAGTAGGGGCAAGAAATTCCCAACGGTATGCACAAAAATTATTATAGATTCTTCCAATTCAAGCCCAAGGCTTGAATTGAAGGAATTCAGGGATTTGCGAAGGGTAAATGGGGCAAATCAAGTCTTATAGAGAGAGTTACAAATGGTAAATAGAGCTCAGATCTCGAGCTTTTCTGGAAATAGCAAAATATGATGTAATTGCTTCAAAACTACATATATATAATACCGTTATGACAAAATTATCATAAACCGTATATAGACTATGGTGACAATTTAGTTACGATCCCATGTGCGCTGTTGACGTGGTATAACGGCCAAAGCTTCCAGATGCCACATGGATGTCAGTTGTGCTTCACATGCAAAGCATGAGATGCAACCGTATTGTCAATACGGTGGAGACAAAAGTGATTTCAACCGTACCATAATTATGGTGACCTTTGTTCTTTGAACTGGAGTTTAAATATATGTTTGACTACACGTATCAAACTTTCAATGTATTTTCATTATTTCCTCAAGTTTTAGTGTAATTTGGGGTGTCTACAAGTCCAAATTTTGAGAAAACATTAAAAGCAAACCAAACAACCTTGGATCTAAGCACAAATCTTTTAAAATGAAAACCAAAATCATCCCAAAGAAATTGAAAGACCTCAAAAATATTTAAGAGTAAGATTTACCTAGATTTCTCATGGAATAGAAAATCAAAATAAAGTCTAATCTCCAAATTTCAGTGTTGAATTCAAATATGAGAAGATTATACCATGAGATCTTCTTCTTAGGATTAATTAATATGCAAAATGAAATTAGAAGGCCTAAGATCTTATTTTGAGACTTGAATCTCAGATCTGTCCATATATGACTATAGTAGATCTGAATTGTCTAAAATTAAAAAACCATATATATGCGATTGTGTACATATGTTTACAAATAGGATTCATACAAAAATATTCAAACGTGAAGCATTATTGAGAGAACTTTGGATCTGAGATCATGGATTGATCTAGACCTCCAGAGTCTTCCAAAATTGCAGTGAAATCAAGTAAAAACAACAGACGAAACACAATTCAGTTCAGATCTAATTTAATTTTGAAAACATAAGTCCTAGATCTAGGTTCTATCTCTAAATTCTTTCCCCTAGCTTTCTTCTTCATGTTTTATAGCTAGAGAAAAACTTGAGGTACTTAGATCTAAATAGGGGCTGCAAACACAATTAAGCTTTATCCTAGAAAAAAGGTAGAAGATGAAATTACTAAAATTAGAGAGAATCACAAAAATTTAAAAGAGAATTACCTGTGCAAATGAACTTCAAGGGCCAAAATGAGCAAGAAGAAAACAGGCAGTCTCTCCTCTTCAAGCAATGACCTCCTTCTCCAAAACTTGCAGCCCTAGCAATGAGGTCTAGGCTTCTATTTATAGAGAGAAATGGGATACAAAATTATCCCAAGGGCATGCCAAATTATTGGTCTAGATCCTTTATAGAAGATCCAAATTATGGTTTACAAGTTAATTAATTGACATCTGGGTGTAAATTGGTTAACCTGACAGAGAGAGAGGTAATTATGTAATAAAGAAGTAGGTCTTGGTCGAATTCAGAAATGGTGAATTCTAAGTTGCACTGTTAATCCAAAACGGTGCAGCAATAAATAGTTGCATCGTTAAATACTAATGGTGCAACACAATAATTTATATATCATGTTTTAAACATGATGCATTTCCAATATATGTTGCACTATTTTACAAAAAACGGTGCAATGCAAGTGTGATCGTTTGTCATAGTTATGTACAGTTTTGACCCTTATTATCATAGGTAGTACTTATTTGCATTAATATCATTTAAGTAAATGTCCTGTATTTTGTAATTTCCGTTTACTTAAGATATTACATGTAAAAAATCAAATACCCCTATCTTCATTTGAATCCATTAAAAATAGTTTCAGACCCAAATTCCAAAGAAATAAAAAATCAACTTTCCTATTACATGTAAAAAATCAAATACCCCTATCTTCATTTGAATCCATTAAAAATAGTTTCAGACCCAAATTCCAAAGAAATAAAAAATCAACTTTCCAGTTCAAGAACAAAATCGAATTTCTAGCGTCCGGTGGAAATTTTCACTATTGAAATGCTACGGTATTTATCAAATTTTGAAAGCTCAAAAATTCAATTATACAAAAACATTGCTAAAATCCTGATTTCTGCCAAAAAAAATATCTTGAAATTTTGTCTTAATAAAAATTTCATTTTGTGGTAAAAAGTCAACAAAATTTCAATAGGAAAAAGTTTAACTTTATGCAAAAGGTTGATTTTGGGACTTTTCCTTTATAATTTTAGATTCAAATCAACCAAGAATTTTAAGCCTAATGTAAGAGCTGAAAATTTTCCGTAAAATATTTATCTCCTCTATGATTTGTCTATGATCGTTCAATTTGGGGTGTCTACAACCGTGATACTACCAGTTGAGATTATGTTTTAGGGTGTGGGCCCTCTACTGTCACGGGCATGATGTCCGTGTGTTTCATGAATGGTACTATGAAACGCACTAGATGACAGAAGTGGAGCTACATAGAGATTAGGGTGGGTCATTGCACACCCTAAAATTGCAAGAAAAAAAATTACTATATACTTAACATATATACGGTTTTGCCCACTCCAAAATTTTTAATTTGCCCCCAATATCTTTCTATCCTCAACCATTTATCTTCCATCTTCAGTTCAAAAATCAACTTTGCCCAAATGAAAATCCTGGCTACGCCACTACCAGATGAAACTATCTCATAAAGTACTATATGGTTTTACCATGTTGAATGTGTCTGTATGCCGTAATGCTAAAACTAAGAGCTTAGAATGATTGAAGAATTTTAAATCTTATGTTCTTACTAATTTTGTTGAAACTCATCCTCATTTCCCTAAAGGTTAGTAATTGCCTTTCTAGTGATTACTGATTGGAATGAGTGGAATGTTGCTTTGTTCCGGTTGAAACGATGGTGAAATCGATATCATGCTTTACTTGTCGTAAACTTCAACATCTTTTGCATAACATGGACAGTGTGCCATGTGGAATGCATAAAAAAGGAAATTGAAGAAGTGTGAGAGAGCAAAAAGATTTGTAGGAGAAAGAGAGATAGAGAGAGAGAGAGAGAGGATACGTTTGCTATTTTCAACCAATGTCAGCCCTTTTCTCCCCTACTTGTGGAATGCAAAGACATTATAGTCGAGCTTTAAAAGTATGCGCACATGTAGAGTGCATGTGGGTATACATGAGTTGTTACTGTAAGTAATTATTAGTAAGTTAACTAACTAATTAAGAGATAAAAGTTAACATAAACAAAAGAGGACTCTTTGGACATCAAATGTTGCTGAGGTTCCCTTTATAGAATAGCATAGATGTAAAGGAAATTATGTAGAGGTTGATACATAGAACCTATATGAACACCGTGTAATATACCTTTTTCACAATTTGAAACAACCAGAAATTTGAAATCAAACTTTGATTTCTTTTTAGAATGATCATCATCATAGAAGGGATAATGAAAAGTTTGAAAGACATGAAAGGTCAAGTTTCCTCAACCTTTTGCCCTTATTGCTTGGAAATTCTCATGCTTTGCATTTAAAGTTTAAACCACCTTCCCTCCCTCCATTTAAAAGCCCACTGGTGGGTGGTATGTGAATATGCACATGGGTGTAACTTATTATTTGAGATATAAAAGTCAATATGGAAAAAAAGAATAGGCTCTTTAGGGCACGTGAGTGTAAGTTACTATTTAGAATATATAGAAGCCAATATGGAAAAAGACAAGAGTCTCTTTGGGTAGCAAATCTCAATAAGTTAGTGTTAGTTATTAATTGGAATATAGAAGTCAATGTGAAAAAAAAAGAGGGGCTCTTTGGAAACCTACAATTAGGCTCAAATATGCTCGGTCACCTTTTTTAATGGTATAGATATAGGTGTGGAGAAGTGTGACTCATCAACTAGTAAGATTACCTGGAGCATTAACTCATCCATAGCAGGCATGCTCTCCACGGTGGGCATACTCTCCAATATGGCATACCTGGGATCTTGACGTGTCAATTTATGATTCAATAATCTGGAAGGTGGCTTCCTAATCATCTATAGACGAGCCTATAGAAGGAGCTCGTTCGTAGCCAACAACCCACCATAGCCTTTAGTTCTCTTTCATCATTGAAATCTGAAAGAATTTTTTCTTTAATTTTTTTTATATTTCAACTAGTTGCTCACACGGTGTTAACGTAAGGTCAAGAGTCCTTACATAGGGTAAGTATGAGCAAGGATAGAAATTTCGCATTTCGCCGACATTTCACTGGAGGAGCTCTAGAGAAATTTCGAAAAATTTCGCCAAAATCAGAGAATATTTCCCCACATTTCTCCAGTGAGGGGAAATGGGGGAAATATGTGTTTTCTTGTTTTTTTTTTTACTTTTTCTTGTATTTTTTGGTTTAATACATTCATAATAAATGCATACGTGGGAAATTTGGGGAAATCTGGGGAAGTTTTGCCAAATTTCATCAAATTTTGCCGAAATCAGGGGAACTAGAGAAATCTCATTTTTCCCAGACCTTTTGTGTCACTAACCTTGCAAAAATGAAATTTTGACGAAATTTCACCAAAATATCGCGAAATGTCAAACCATGAGTAGGAGGCATGTGAATGTGGAAAAAGTGGAGATAAGTTTTGGTCAAGACTTTTGGCAACGTTTACATGTGAGGAATAAGGAAACATCTAATTATGGTTGCATGTTGTACGCACCTGATTTTTTTGCAGCCCCGTCGCCTCGAACTAACAAGGTTCGGTTTTGGTTTAAGCGTATTGACCCCTTTTATTTTATTTTATTTCATCCGGTTTTTTATAAGTTGCCACTGCTTATCGAGTTTTGAGGGTGTAGGTGGTCACCCATTTGATTTTTGGTCTACACTGGTGATTCTGGATAAGTGACCTAGTTGCAACCCAGGGAAGTTCGCGAACACCCTGGGTCGCCCCACCGAAGTGGGTTCCCTTAAATTAGTTGAACCAATTATTAGGCTTTTGTGGTTTCTAGGGTTTGGCCAGCGATTTGTGGGTGCATGGGTCAAACTTCGAGTTTATGGTAGAACCCAACCCGAGCCAAAAAGTGTGCTCTATTACTTAACACCCATTTACTATTCTATTTTTTTTACTTTCTTTTTATTTTCTTTTTGATGGCCTCATTCAAGTTTCAAACTAGAACCCTTTTCACAACAACTAGAAAAATTCATGTTTCACAAAAGAATAAAAAAAAAGAAAGTGTTTTCTTTTTGCATCGATGGTACATGGCGCTTTGCATCGACTACCGCACCGTAAATGCTATCACCATAAAAAACCAATTTCCTATCCCTACAATTGATGACATGTTAGATGAACTCTATGGGGTCACTTATTTTACAAAATTAGACCTGAAGGTAGGGTACCACCAGGTGAGAGTTAATTTCCCCGACTGCCACAAAATAGCCTTTCATACACACAATGACTATTATGAGTATTTAGTTATGCCCTTCGATCTATGTAATGCCCCATCGAATTTCCAAGCCATTAGGAGCTCAATTTTTTGTACTCCCTTCAACAAATTATATTGGTATCTTTTAACGATATTTTGGTCTATAGCTCCAATTGGCACATGCATCTTGTCCATGTGAGACAAGTTTCTGGCATCCTTTGACACCATCAATTTTTTTTTAATCAAAAGTAGCAAATGTGCATTTTGACAAAAGGAGCTAGAGTACCTTGGCCATATCATCTCTGGCTAAGGGGTCAAGGTTGATTCATGAAAGATTGAAGAAATGCCACGACCCATTACTATTTCAAAGTTGAGAGGGTTCTTGGGTCTAACTGGTTATTACCGCAAGTTTGTCTGAAAATATGGAGTAATTGCACGCCCTTTGACCAATCTATTCAATATGGTTAGATTTAAGACTATTAATATATATATATATATATATATATATATATATATATATATATATAATATGGTTAGATTTAAGAATTTTGTTCTTAGGTCAACTTCTCAGGCCTTTTAATATGATTTTGAGTTTGAATGAATGAAATAGAGATGTCTTTATGGACAAATATTTGTTTGATTCTACAATTTCATATTGAATCTTGATATCAAATGTAGCCCGGGTTCTCTTGCTTCATAGGGAATTATGAGGAAATCAGGATCTAATATTCTTTGATCCATTTCAAGGTCATGAGCATGGTATTATCCTTGATATGGAATGGTTCAAAGCTCATATCTACTTTTGTTCAAAGGTTAGATTCACTTTCTTCCTCAAGGTTTTTGAAATATCAGTTTGCCACATTAGATTTGTTATGTGTAACAATCTACCTTCCAGAGGTTTGTAAGGGATAATTAAGTTTTAGTGATATTTTATGAAAATAAAAAAAATTAATCAAACAAAATTCTAGGTTTCAACTTTTACGAAACCTTTATCAAAGTAGTTAAATTTTAGAGACATTTTACTGTTACAAACTCTATTCTTCCAAGAATGCCCTTATCAAATGACTTTTATAAGTTAATAAATAACTTTGTACAAGCCAGTTGATTTATTTGTACCTTCTATCAACATTGTGTATTAACTTGTACAAGTCATTTGATTAAGTGGTATAAGTGAATTCATGAAAAATTGATGTAACATTAAAATAAAGTATCACTAAAACTTAATTTTCCTATGTTTTGATAAAGGTTTCCTAAAAGTTGAAACTTAGAACTTTGCTAACTGAATTATAATTATTTTAAAAAGTATCACTAAAAATTAATTTTCCTAGGTTTTGAGGTCAAAACTTTAACCTAATTGTATTGAAAACTTTTTCCCTTTTATTCTAATTATGTAATGTTAAATATCAAAATTACCTTTTAGTGCGTTGGTTCAATGTTTGTATTTTCTTAAATTAAAAAAAAAAAAACTAGACTTGGGTCACATTTGTTCTGAAGGTATTTTTCATACTCTATGTATAAATAAAGACTTTTTCACTTTTAAATGAAAATTAAAAGGGGACAAATTTACCAATTAATATTTTCTCAATTATAATTTTAATGGCAAAACCTTTAAAAGGGGGTGATTATTAGTACACAAAGCCTTAAGCTGGTAAAATTAAATTTTAAAGCGCTCGGGGAAAACTGGGATTGTTGGAGACCTCAAGGGATAAATGATAAATATCTTTGTTTTTTTCTCTTTATATATTTGTCATTAAAAAACTAAACAAAGCTCACTAAAGTCCATATGAATTTGGTCAACTCTGGACAAGCGCAACTCTAGACTTGTTAATGCCAAACAGATTTAAGGGTACATTTGATATTAACTAGAAACTGAGGACCAAATGTCTAGAGTCGCATAAAATAACAATAACAAAAAAGACAAAGATCTGAGAGCTTGGATGCTCTGCGTGTGAAAAGCGTTTAAAAAGCTTTCACATCCCACTCTTTCATGGCTTCTCGAACTCGAAAGTGTCTAATCTCCGTTCCGGCGAACCACATTGCTTCTTCTCTGCGTTTCTTGCCAAAGGTCATCTTTTTCCTGGAATCTTTGCAAATCCTTACCTGACTCTGCTCCGATCTTCTACTGTAACACAGCATTTTGAAGCTACGAGTCGCTTCTTCCATGCCGATCACTAAAGAATCGACCCCACCTCCGGTGATCGGAAAGGTTGGGAGGTATACCGTGTTTATGACTCCTCCGGCGACTCCCAAACCCGCCGAATCTGCTTCGGGATCCCCGAAGACTGAGTCGCCTAAGAAGGTTGTTGCTCCTCCGCCCCAGCAGTTCGAGAAGCCGAGTGGGGTTCGATCGGCTTCGAGCTCATCCATGTTTGGGTTCTTCTGGAATGCTGTTGAAAAAGTGCAAAATGGTAGCTTTTTTGTCTTTTAGGGTTTAATTCTGTTTGATCTTTGTGTCTCTGTTTTGTTTTATTTTGTTTTGCTTGTCTTCTAAGTTATGGGTTCTTTTGGCAGCGCATTCGAGTTTGGATGAGTATCTGGCGGACTGGTTTGGGTTGAATCAGTCAAAGTATCAGTGGGCGTTGAATGATTACTATGAAAGCAAGGGAATGGTAACCATTTTTGCCCTTTGATTCGTGGGTTTTACCCTGCATTGTGGCTTATTATGTATTTTTTTCCTTCTTAGATTCGATTTTTCAATATCTGGGTTTGGGCTTTTTTTTTTCTTTCTAAAAATATGTATTTTACTTTTATTGAAGTTCTATTTTTTTTAAATAATACTCCTGTAAATTTGGTTCCTTTGTTTGCTTGTTTAAGAGGAAAAGGTTTCTTGATTCTGTTAAAAAGTCAGTTTGAGTGGTTGGTTGTTAAAATATGAATGGGTGATTGTTCTTTAAAGTGAAGGTATATGTTTTCTTTGGGGAGAAGGCACGAGTGCCATGATCTGGAAGCAGTTTCTTGTCATTTTCGGTTCTTCGTACAGCTTTGGCTGACTAAAACCTACAATTTCTATAAAAAATGGGTATTCTGTACTCTTTTTATTGAAGCCTTTTTAATGCCCTCAAGTATACATGCTGCATTGTTTCCCTTTAGTCTATTGATGTTGTTATTTAATTATTTATTTTAAATTAGATTTCTGTAGCCGAGATAGCTATTGGATATTTGGATTAGAATTTTAAGAAAAGTACACTTACCTCTCTTCTAGTTTCTAAGCATTGCAAATACCTCCCCTGAAGTTTCAAAATGACACCAACCTCCCTTATAGTTTTGTTGTTTTCTGTATGTCTCTTGCTTCTGTACATGTTATTGAAATTTGAATGTTCTTTGATGATTTACCCTTCTTTAAGTACAAAAAATTTATTTTGAAAATGAAAAATGATTTCTTTTAGGGTTTGAAGATAGTAATAATCCATTTAGTGAATTTACCCTTCTTTAAGTACAAAAAATTTATTTTGAAAATGAAAAATGATTTTTTTAGGGTTTGAAGACAGTAATAATACATTTTAAAATACTCATTTGTATTTTTAAATCTTTATTACTTTAGATAAAAATTAATGTGGGATAAAATGGTTAAATTACAAAAAATTTATTTTGAAAATAAAAAATGGTTTTTTGCATGGTTAATTTTCATTAAAAATTTTCTGATGTGGATGTTATGTTCTTGAATTTGCTTAAGATACCAACAGAGCTGATCAAATCTAGCGCATTGGAAAGGGTTTAGGGATGAATATGCATTGTGGTACAAATCTGTCCTCGTAAAGGGGTTGCAATGATGACTTAATGGTCATATAATGGTCTTTATAATTGAAACATACGTTTACATGATTCAATGCTAGTCATAAAAAAAAAGCATAATTTGAGAATGATAGGGTCAAATTTACGGTGCCTATATCATGGGGACTTCTGAGAAAATCAAAGTTGTAGCTGGGCCAGATATTGTTGATGAAAGTGTGCTATAGGAATTAGTAGGTTGATTCTTTAGGAAAAAAGTGTCATAAGAAAGTTCCACTAGAACACGTACTGTTAGGGCATACAATTATGATGAGGCATTTAGTATTGACTGTCATTTTGTTATCATTACTTGAGTTTATGAGGGTGGACTTCCTTTTAAATGCTGGTACTAGAGACTGCTGTACTCTATGACATAATTTGAGGACTTAGCATAGAGTGGTGATTCAAAAGTATCAAGCTTACTTGTGCCTGTTTCGTTAATTATTATTTCTCCCATGTTTTTGACTAATCCCACATGAAACAGCAGACAAACGGTGATACACTGGTTTAAGGCTCAATCTTCTTGAATCACCACCTTTGGATATGTGTGGGGATTTTGTGTTTATACTTTCCCATATATATAAGAACAACGACTATGAAACAAAACAACACAAAAAATGAAAAAAAAAGAAAAAAAAAAGCCTTATCCTAACTATTGGGGTTGGAAACATGAATCCTGTACCTTCATCCCATTCTGTTAAAATTCAGTGCGTTTATGAGCATCCATATCCTTTCTAATTGAATCTACTTAGGATTTTTTTTAGTCTTCCCCCTTGCCTCTTAGATCTTTTATTGTGTAAACTAGGTCTTCACTTTATTTTATAACGCACTGGGCAACACTTAGACATTTTAAAATATTTAACTCCTTGTCTTACGTTGTCTAATCTTTTTTTTTTTTTTTTTGATAATTGATGAAATTTTATTGAAAAAAGACAAGGTTACAAAGGTAAAAACAAGAAAGGCGCCTAAAACATGGGAACCACTGAAACAAAACCATTAGATTTGCATACAAACGCCAATGTCCCCAAAAGCTAGAGAAGGACTCCTTGCCTTTGCTAGACTATCCGCTACATCATTAGCATTTCTTAGGACATGTGTGAATGAGACATTCAAACCTTGCACCAAGGTATGTTGTCTAATCTTCATTCACATATATCTCAATATTTGCATGGCAAGAATGCTCATCTTATGGACATGTATGTTTCTTATGACTCATCTTTTTAATCCATACATCATACTTGGTCTAGTGATTGTTTAGGAAAGGTTTCCTTTTACTATAAGTGGAATGCGTCATTTACATAACAGTAAAGAGCCATGGAACTCTTATTTTGTTTGCAAGATGCTTTCACTTCATGAATAATTAATCCAGGATAATAAAATTAATTGCTTTAGGAATCTACCAATTCTTTATTCTTACCGTTGCTTACAGCATTATCTGTGCCAAGTTTAAAGTTCACATATTCCATTTTAGTTTGAGTTAATTTTACAACCTTTTGATGTCAAGGTATCAATCCATAACTATCATTTTGCATTTGCTTGCTCTTTATTGCGGTCTACCAAAATTACATCATCTATAAACCTTATACACCAATACACCTCCTCTTGAACATGAGTAGTTAGTTTGGCCATAATTAAAGCAAAATTATAAGGACTTATAATTGGCCCTTGATGTAAATCTATTTTCAATAGGAACTCATTTTTCTTGTTCGCCAATGCTCTGGCCCTAATTAGTGCTCCCTTGTAAATAAAAAAAATCAATCAATAACCAAATGCCTTACTCCAAATAGTTGGGATTGGCAACATATACTTTGTTCTTCTATTCCAATCTATCAAATATAACTTCAATCAGATTATGGTGTCCAAAACGTTTCTGACCAATGCCATCGATGCCCTTTTTTGTCATTCCCTCACCCTCTTAGGTCTTTCAAGGGCAATCTCCCTTCTTGAAGAATCTTCTGAAGTTCTTAGGTTTATCTCTCTCTCTCTCTCTCTCGACACTACTGTTGCAAAGGTTGAGTCTTGGGAGTTATGGAACCACTTTATAACATCTGAGTGTTAAAAGCAATTTATTTTCCTTTTCTGAAAATGTTTTTAGAGGTTGAGTTCATTTAATAAAAGATTTTGCAAAAGGCCTAACCTTCAGCAGTAATTGCTTGTTATTATGTTAATACACAGTCCTTGTTGATTCCTACTCCACGGTTGCATCAGTTAGGTTGTTCTATAACAGAGAATAGTTACTTGTATGGGTTTAGCTTTGGTAAATATTTGCAGTATACTTTCCTACTTGGAGTTTATGATTGTAGAAGATCAGATTGTTGGAACCTTCAGCAGTAATTGCTTGTTGTTATGTTAATACACAGTCTTTGCTGATTCCTACTCCACGGTTGCATCAGTTAGGTTGTTTTATCACAGAGAACAGTTACTTGTTTGGGTTTAGCTTTGGTAAATATTTGCAGTATACTTTCCTACTTGGAGTTTATGATTGTAGAAGATCAGATTGTTGGAGGGAGATTATATTAGGTATAGCAATTGCTTAAACTTAAAACTAGTTAACAACAAGAGAAATTTTAGCAAAAGGATAAATTTATTTGAGTAATTAATATCATATGTTTGACTAAATCCCTTGGCAACTTGATGATATTTGTGTTGTTCGATGGAACAACTAAGCAAATATTTACTAAGAAACACCAAAAGATTATCAATGGTCTTTTCATCTATGATGGGAGATGAACTCCCATGTACCCTAGCACTGTAGGGCAGCCATTTATTTTTCTGTTGCTTTCCGACATCTAGGATGAGTAAAAGCCTTTGTGATAGAGTTAGTAATAGACACAGCTTACATAAGAGCAATAAAGGAACAATAACTTTTTTTTGAGTGTGTTTAAGAGACAATGTTGGAAATAGGATGACTAGTGTAAGTATGTTTATGTTTAAGAAGAGCAACATTTAAGTCATCATCTATAAGGATAACTGATTCATGGGGAGGATAGTCCTCAAATGGAGGAGATCATGACTGTGTAAGAGCTGACAGAACTTTTGTAGATTTAGAGTGATGAATATAAGCTTTCAAATCTTGCTACTATTTTATTTTTGTTAAACTTCATTAACACTATTATGAACATTAAGGAAAGAGGAATGATAAATGATGATCTATAAATTTTGTATTTGACTTCAAAAAGGAAGGGTATAAATTCAAAAGAGGAATTCTAAGAGATATGAATCCAAAGTGAATGTACCATAAAATACATGGAGACAAAGGAAGCATTGCAACTTTAGAAAACATAATGGAATGTGGTCACTTTCTTTTATAGATATTTGAAATCAAAGGCCTAAACAAGTAGCCAGAGGTGAGAAAAGAATCACTCTAATGGGTTTTGGGTATATCCATATGGATCATCAAGGCTTTAGTTGTGTTGAGAAGGTGTTTATTTCCCAACAGTTAACTTCCAAGTATATTTTTTCGATGCCTACCATTCTTTAATTAATACATGCTTATACCTTTGACTCGAACTGTGCATGTATTCAGTCCCGGATGGATTTTTTTCGTTAAAATGCTTTTTACCCAACTTATGATTCTTTTCATATACAAATGTAGGAAAATACACAATCAAGAGTGTATCTCTAATAAACCTCCTATCTATACTATATATAAAGAGAAGTGCCTCGTTCGGAAGCGTGCCGACTATTATGTTTGCCTTCTCCAAGATGTTCTTGTACTTCATTGTTAAGCTTGATTAATTAAGGGGTAACAAAGTCATCTATATCTCAATTCATTTAAAGCTTAAGCAGTTACAAACGGTTCCTTAACACTTCTCTTACCATCCGTTCATATCCTTTTGCTTTCTCCATTGTGCAATGACACCCTTCCTTGCAAAGACGATCCTTACACAAAATTTTGCATTTTGTTTTTTGATTCAAGATTGCTGACATTTTGTTTTTCTCTAAATGCAAGGTGAATTTCTATGCCCCAATTTCTTCCCATTTTTGGATGATTTGTAATCTATTTGATTTCAACTGAACTGGTATGGTGAGGAAATTATTTTAAGCAAGTTTTCAATGCATGAAGTTGGGTGATCATACTGAAAGGTATTTTATTTGGAATATGTAAGGCTAACAATTTCCTGTCACTCTCTTAACCGGTTTAGTTTTTGTTCTTGTGGAGAAGATTTTGTGGAAACGAATTCTTTGACACAGATACGCTTGGGTTTATTCTTCTCTATTATTAGACGCAAACTGAGATAGTTTGACTGTTTGGTTTTGTAATGATATTTTTACCTCATAGGTGTTTGTTGAATTGCGTAAATGTTTGTGTCTTTATTTACAACTATGTCGATCAAGAAAGATCTAGAGGGGCAGTGCAGATCATTGAGTCATATTTTGAGGACTTATCGTAAGCCGCTTCGCCTTGGGTTTGAGTAGTTGAGACGATTTTAGGATAAAATGCCTTCGAGCTTTAGTGGTGCACCTGATAATGTGTTCATTATTGATGAGTAGATCAGAATTCTTGACCATCTTTTGATGTGCATGGGATGTTCAAAAATTGGAAGACGAATTTGGGTAGCTATATGTTAGGAGAATCGGATAAGTGGTGATGTGCAATTTAGAAAAAGAGATTAAAAGGCAAGACTCTCCTATGGTGCAAATTTGTAGAGAGGGTGTTGGAATATTATGTTTTTAAGGAGGAATGTCCTCAAAATGCTGTAGTTTGATGTTCTTGGCTATGAGAATAGTATGATAAGTTGTGTATATATACGTTTTGTAAGAGTTATGTATAATATTTGATTTTCTCTTTGTTTTGCTATAAAAAAAAATCATATGTATGATTGTAGTTTTGGGCTTCTAGTAGAAAGGCACGCGTGATGTGTGTGATGCAATTTGGCAATGTAATGCATAGTGTCTGGGTTGTTCAGGTAAGACAGTGTGTTGTTCCTTCAAATTGAATAAAGTTTGGCACAACAGCCCACCTGTGTCAACTAAACATTCAACAACATGTTTAAGGTTACTTTATTAAGAAAGCTAGATATGTTGACCATAAGTTGAGTTATTAACTCACGAATCTTTCTAAATTACTTAAAATAGCTTGAATTTCAGAAGATACTTCAATAGTAGAGAAAAAAAGGTAAAGCAAATAAGAAAAAAGCAAACAGTAAGGACGGTTTGAAAGCCGTTCTCCTAACGAAATAATGGAGCATAAATATTCAATACGAAGAAGAAAATAAGACAATCGTAAACCACATATGAACAGTTGTCTCAATTATACAAGTAAACGGATTTTGACCTTAGAGCTATAGTCATGCTTGTGATTGTTTTTTAGCAAACCAAGGAAGAAATCAAATATTATACATAGCTCGCATAAAACATATATGTACACAACTTATCATATTCTTTTCATGGCCAAGGACGCCATGTTCCAGCAATTTGAAGACATTCCTTCTTAGAAATATAGTGTTCCAACACCATTTCTATCAAATTTTCATCATAGAGGAGTTGTGCTTCCCAATCTCTTTTTCCAAAATGCATACTACCACTTATTTGCTTCTTCCTCTAACATATAGCTACCCAAATTTGTTTTCCAAAGTTTTGAGCATCTCATGCGTATCAAAAGATGGTCAAAAATTTTGATCTACTTATCAACAATGGGTATATTATTAGGTGCACCACTAAAGCTCGAAGGTTTTTTTTATCTTGAAGTCGTCTCAACTACTCAAACCCAAGGTGAGGTACGCTACGATGAGTCCTCAAAGTATGACTCGATGATCCGCATCGCCCCTCCAGATCTTTTTCATGGGTATAGTTCTAAATAGAGACAACCATTTATGCAATTCAACAAACAACTATAATATGAAAATATTAGAACAAAACTAAGCGGTCAAACTGTCTTAGTTTGTTTTTGATAATAAGGAAAAATAAACTTAAAGTGTACCTATGTCAATGAATTTGTTTCAACAAAAACTTTTTCATGGGAACAATTACTAAATTGGTTGAGAAAGAGGCATAAAATTGTTGGCCTTACAGATTCCAAATAAGATACCTTTCAATATGATCACCTAATTTCATGCATTGAAAATTTGCGTAAAACAATTTCTTCATCATAATGGTTCAGTTGAGATCAAAAGTATAGAAATTAACCTTGAATTTTGAGAAAATGTAGTGTGGGCAATTTTGAATCAGAGAACAAAATGCAAGAGTTTTGTATAAGGATCGTCTTTGCAAGGAAGGTTGTTATCGTGCAATGGAGAAAGCAAAGGGATATGGACGGATGGTAAGAAAAGTGTAAGGGAATTGTTTGTAATTGTTTAAGTTTTAAATGAATTGAGATATGGATAACTATTATACCCATTTATTAATCAAGCTTAACAATGAAGTGTAAGGGCATTTTGGGGAAGACAAACATGATAGTTGGCACGCTTTTGAAGGAGGCGCTTCCATTTATATAGAGTATAGATTTGAGGCTGATTAGAGATATACTCTTGACCGTGTCTTTTCCTACATTCTTATATAAAAAGCTTCATAAGTCGGGTGAAAGCATTTTAACAGAGAAACTCCATTCGGGAAATGGATACCTTTTGGACACAACCAAAGTCTTGATGATTTGTATGAATATATCCAAAACCCATTATAGTGATGCTTTTCTCACATTTGGCTACTTGTTTAGGCCTTTAGCTTCATCTATCCATAAAGAAAAGTCACCAAATTCCATTCTATTTCTTGAAGTTGCAATGTTTCCTTTGTCTCCAAGTATTTTATGATACATCCACTTTGGCTTCAAGTCTCTTAGAATTCCTTTTTTTTTGAGTCTATACTCTTCTTTTTTGAAGCCAAATCAAAGTTTATAGGTCATCATTTTTTATCGTTATTCTTTTCCTAATGTTCCTAATAGTGTTACTGAAGTTTCACTACAATATAAATATTAGAAAGATTTGAAAGTTTACATTCATCACTCTAAATCTACAAAGTTCCACTAGCCCTTACATCATCATGGTCTCCTCCATTTGATGACCGTCATCCCATGGGTCATTTATCCTTGTAGATGATGATTTAACTATTGCTCTTCATAAACATAAATATAATTGCACTAAATTCTCGAACATTTCCAAGGAGGGATACAAAAGTGCCACTGGTAAGGAGATAACGAAGTCCAAATAGAAACACTACCGGTTCCCTCATCTAAATATTTCATCTTTAGATCCTAGATAATCCAATGATAAGAAAATAATGTGACTGCAGTTTAAGGCTTTGCTGAGGTTATTATTGTTATTGTTATTGTTATTAGTTTAAGTTTTCTTTTTGCATGAAAGGCTTTGATGAGTTCGCTTTCTAATAACAAATTAAATGGGAATGTAGGATCAAATATTGCAGAGGAAAGGTTTGAAGATAAGACGAGGTTGCACTACAACTATGCCTAAGATAGTACATGTATTGCCATTTGTAAGGGTTACACTATGGGTAGCATTTTTAGGTTAAAAGAAAGACAAAAATCCTAGAAGTTTTTTTGTATGATCAAGGGTACCTGAGTCAATTATCTAAGGTAGCCTTTCTAAACAAGAGTAGCAGTGGACTGATTCTAGATGGTATATTGGGTATGAATCATGGAATACTACTCCTTGGGCATTATAAGCATAGTTAAAAGGTTTGCCATTCAAATCCCATCATGAATCAACTGTATGGCCTTTTTGACCATAATAAGTACATGCTTCTGGTCCCATGACCAGCAACCGTACCACCTGTATCTCTCTTCTTCCAACCTGGCTTGAATTACAACCACCAAATCCACCAGCATAACATGGCCACAACCGCAACCATCAACTATGCAATGATGATTACTAGAGCTAGTTTGAAAAGCTAATGCCTACCCATAACCAATAGAATCACTTGTAAGTTCCTATGTCATAGATATCTGAAAAACTTCTGTTTGGAATAGAAGAATACTAGAACCAAGAATCTGTGTAGGACAGAGACCGTTGAGGAACTTGTTCGCTCTCAAATCCTCCTGTTGCTTCTTATGAACTTGGGGACCTCTAGCGTGCATATCAAACTGCTCACAACGCGAAGGAGTAATGATCTTAGGTTCTTTTATGCTTAGACACCTGAATTTTTTTTTTTGGAGATTTGTGCATGAAGTTTGATAGACGATTTTATGTTTGTGCCTAAAGGAATTGAAAGCCAGAAACAGTAGATAAATATTCTTTAGCATTATCTGATCACAAATCGCAAATGCAATGCAAATATTTAACTATCTAAATTATAATGCAGGAGTAAAAAGTAGAGAGCAACTTATAATGAGGTTATCTTGGAGTAGTCATCCACAGAAGTAAATACTTGAACCTCATATAAGAGGGCATTTGGTGTGTTTAAGTTGACTAATATAAAGGTTTAGACCAATGATTATCAACTCTAGTAGGAAACATTCTCCATGATGTTAATCTGAAAAGCATGATTCACATTGAAGACAAGAACAACTTTATTCTGTTACTTAATTCTTCAGCTTTCCAAGAAGGGATGCCCAAGGCAACAGTGACACTGTTAATCTGTCATAATGTGAGTGGCTTCCTGTAGCCCCTCCTTAAAATCCTCATCCTTTGAATCTTATTTATCCATTATAATATTTTATGACTTACCTCTTGCTCTTGAAAAAAAATCCACATCCGTTGTTTAAACCAACTCAATTGTTTAAATAATAAGTAATCTGATTACCTGACTTGATTTTTATCTCAACTCAATTGTTTAAACCATAGAAAGGATCAATTTCACTTGATCCCGCAGCAATAACTGACTTAGACTAGGCCGGAAAAATTTTCTGCACATACCTAACTCTCTGAACACCATTAAGGACTATAAAACTGACTGGGTTAGGAAAAAGAAAAATCTTTATGTTGCTATAAATACCTTTGGCAACCACAAACATTAAGCAGGTCACTAAAGAACAACCTTCTTACATGGGTAAAGGTATTTTAATGCCAACCTCATGTTATAAAATAACAATTGGCAATAGAAAATCATTTCATAGTTTAAATTTAGTGACCTAAGGGCTTTTCAGCCTGCCAATGATGTTTTGTGAACATTATAGCATGCTGATCTATAGGGGAAACGTGAAATAGAGAAATAGATCAAGCCCTGTGAAATGATGCCATGTAATGTATAAGGTGTAAGAAACAAGTCAGAGAAAGAAAGGATGAAAGAGAGGAGAGTAAGTGGAAAAAGAGTGGAACTAAAAACGATATATATATATATATATATATACACTATATGTATGTATGCACATGATGACAGACTTAAATGAAAGTACAATGATACTCTTGCTAAGGTATATCTATGTTTATTTAATTTATATCAAGATAATATGATTCTTGTTCTCGTTTATTAGTGTTTCTGATATGTATTTTAGATTTTATTTTCCAGGTTCATGGGAACCTCTTTTTTGTTTAGAATTAATACAAGTGTAAGTCTGGTCTGCTCTGATATGTGACAGGTGGTGGTTTTCTGTCATTGCTATTGGCATTGGCATTAACTGTGTTCTATGCACTTACAAAGTTCTCAAGTTTGCATAGCTCTGCTGTGATCTTGTTGAGCCAAATACCTTGTTTTAACTTGGTGTTCCTTATTCTATGGATTGTTATCTGTGCTTTTTGTGGAGAAATTAAACACCTAACTTTTGCCTGCTCCTACCTGTTTAGTTCCACAAGGCTCTAAATTGTGTTGCTAACCAATTTGTATGATGCAGATTTACATGGATTCCTTTTCTGAAGATCATATGTCTGTGGTTTGTAAAAGCCAAATTTTTGTGGTTTTTATTCTTGTTTGCTTGAAATCAATCAAAGATATTAGTTTTTTCGACTATCCATGAATTTAGCAACAACTAAGCCTATGGTGCAATTTTTACCTTGTACCTTCTTTTAGTGCAGGTGCATATATTGCTTTTGATACCTGGTTGTTCCTCGTCTTACTTCATGGTGATTTTAAACAGCTATAGCATTTTGTTCCGTTGTCTAATCTTGGTGAAATTGATTGGTTACAGGGAAAGGATGATCCAAAACCGAAAGAAGTGTCGGCGAAAGGACAGTGTGTGTAAGATAGCCAATTGTCGCATCTTTGTTATGTTAAGACATGGTTATTAGGGCTACTAAGCTTGGTATGTTGTGGGATATGCACGATGCAAATCAAAAGATGTGTAAAGATTCTTGAAGAGGACAACCAAAATGCATGAGA
This sequence comes from Buxus sempervirens, assembly GCA_947561395.2. Classification (NCBI taxonomy): domain Eukaryota; kingdom Viridiplantae; phylum Streptophyta; class Magnoliopsida; order Buxales; family Buxaceae; genus Buxus; species Buxus sempervirens. The sequence continues at coordinate 23,861,239 of OX387189.1, forward strand.
AGCATCTTGATTCAAACCCTTGGTGACTTGTTTGATTTTTGACCTCTCATGTTGTGTCAATTAACAGACTGGCTGTGTACAAGGGTGTGATATCATCTCCCTAGAGATGGTCTTTTTCTCTTCTATCAGATGACCTCGATTGTGTAATTAATTCCAGTCAAATAGCTTTTAAAGTATATTGAGATAAGTGTGTGAATCTAGAATGCTTATGATGTTATTGGCAAAAAGCTATAGCTTCTACAGAAGAAACAATTGAGCTTCTTACCTTATGAAGCTTCTGAACCTCTTTAAGCACAGGATTGTTCTCCAACAAATGGGCCTAAAGAGAGGTTTGTGTATAAAGATCCCTATTACAATCCATTTTGAATCCAAGCACTGGAATTTGAAGAACTTGAGAGGTGTGTATTAAGATCCTTAAAACAGCACCTTCTACAATTTTACATCAACAAAATAGCATTTTATCCTGTGTGGAGTTTGTATTTTAGTTTTTCTCTATTCATAGGAATAGTGTCTAGATCACATGCTTATCATGTAAGGTCAATGCTCATTTAAAATATTAGAGACAAAAGAACATATTATATGAAAGTCTCTACGGAGAGAAAAGATTACGAGCTTCATTACTGTCCTTCTATCTTTGGGCGACCATTTACGCATTTCCAACGTAAGAAAAAAAGGAAATTAATTTTTAGTGATATTTTTTAAAATAATTAAGATTCAGTCAGTAAAGTTTTGAGTTTTAATTTTAGTAAAAATTTATTAAATAATTAATTTTTAATGACATTTCATTATTACAAAACAATTATTCAAAGAATGCCCTTACATTATTCATTTAAATGGCTTGTACAAATCAATAAAACGATTTGATGACTTGTACAAGTCTTGTGAGTGTGATTTTCTTAGAAGAATTTTTTCGTACAAATCATTTTATTGCTGGTACAAGTCTTCTTAGTGAGTTGTATAAGGGCATTCTTGGAAGAATTTGTTCATAATCATAAAATAACATTAAAATTTAATTAAGGTTTTCTAAATAAAATATAATTAAAATTTAAGGGCATTCTTGGAAGAATTTGTTCATAATTATAAAATATCATTAAAATTTAATTATAAAGGTTTTCTAAATAAAATATCATTAAAATTTAATTATAAAGGCTTTCTAAACGTAAAAATTCAAAACTCTGTGGACTGAATTTTAATTATTTTAAAAAGTATCACTAAAAAGTTAATTTCTCTAAGAAAAAAATAATTACAGTACCGCAAGTATGTGATGGGTACCTTTATAGTATAAAAATGACGAGTTTACATTTCCAAGTAAATCACACAAAATAAATAAAAAGCATTAGGTTGTATTTGGTTAGGCGGAAAGTCCTCGAAGAAGAGTAAAAAATACCTTCCTCTTATTTTCGTTGCTTTTATTTCGTTCTAGGAGGAAAACTTTGAGGGCCTTTTATTACAAAGATAAAGCTTTTTGGAAAAAGACTTTCCCATGGGCTCACTTTTCCTATAAACAAAATACATAAATTTTAATGGAAAATCCTATTTTCCTTTACTTTTCTATAGATTCTGTGTATGCAAACCAATCCTATGTTTGGTGAAGTGGAAAGCAGTAGAAAGGAAAGTAAGAAGAGTTTTTCTTTCCTTTCTTTTATTTTCCCTTTGTTTTAAGAGGAAAATATTGATAGCCTTTTAGATTTTATTTGTTTCGCTAGAAAACATTATCTAGATAAAAATTTTTCTGAAAAAATATTCCTTTTTTTCATGTATTTATTTAATGAAAAAACATAAGAGAAAGGTGAAAATTTATGATTTATTTCAATCCTTGTAATTTTTAATATATCAAAAATGTTTTGGGGCTTTATCAAATTTACAAAAAGTGGTTCCTACCTCTCTCTTGTGATGAGAGGCTGAGATCGCAATCCGCAGCGATTTCAACTCCAAGGGAAGAAGATTTGGGAGCAGAAGATGAAAATGATCAGATAAAGAAGGAGAAAAAGTATTCTAATGAGATTATACTCTGTTTTATTTAGTGAATACATTACCTTGACGAATTCAGGAAATATACTCTCTTCGACGTGGAATTTGGTTTCTCGATATGAAATGGATTGTCATATTAACAACCCAATTTATCTCTTCAATTCTAATTCTAATCCAACTTCGGAACAAGTTCAACGAAGCCCAAATTGATCCCTTACTTCGATTCGCTCTACTCAAAAGCTGCCCCTTATTTGTCTCACCAGGGAAGTGCTGCAATTTTTCAAAGGTAACTAAACTGACCCGTGTCTTCTCTCTTTTCTCTTTGGAATTAACCTATTGGGCTGATCAATGTTTTGTGTTTACTTGCAGGCTATGTCCTGCAACGCCTTGTGTATATGGTTTCTCTATGCCGGTAAGGTCACAGATTAAAAACAAAAGAAACTAAGCCGATAAAAACTGCAAAGCTGTTTTAGATGAGCTGAATCGAACATGAATAATCTCTTCTTATGCCCTGCAAGGAATAAGTATCGGCCGTGGTCGAGCTTGGGACTACTCCCTGTAACGCGCTTTACGGCTTGGAGCATTCTTAAGCCTGCCTCCCATTGTTGCTTGGACAGTTTTTGGAGGTGAGATATCACAGCTAGATCAGTTAAAGCTTTCCCAATGAACAGAGAGCAGTCTCGGTCTCGACTCTCTCTCTCAATCCCTTTTTCTGGAACGGAAAATGGCGGAGGTCATTTTCCTACCTTAATTTTACTGATATCAGGGGAATGCATGCGTAGGAGATTAGAAAGCTTTTGCCTTTAAAGTGGATGCTTTTATGTCGCGAAGTTTTTTTGTTTTTTGTTTTTCTTATGAGAGGCCAACAGTATGCATTTTCATTATTTAAAAACAAGATTACATCGAGAATTAATCTTCCACGGACAACATGGTAAACGGGACACATGATATCCTTCTCAACAAAGCTTTTTTAGGGATGCACAAAAGTAGACCAGTGATCGAAACCACTAATGCCAACAGAAATTTGTCAGCGGTGTTTGCAAATGGGTCCGTATAATGGCGGATTGAAATACCTAACGAAGAGGAGAGTCTTGCCATCGTCCCATCGTTGGTGACGAGACAGGAAGTGGGTAAATAAAGGAAAATCCAACACTTACTCAGGCACAAACATGAAATTTGTAGGGTTTAGAGAGGGCATCATAGAACCAAACTTTGCATATCACCACAAAAGATACATAGCACCGGCCAGACACCACACAAACAACCAAAAACCTACCATATTAGGGAGAGAAGACTGGATCAACCCTAATATTACACCAAAAGCAAAGATTTCCTTACAATGACAAGAAGAGAATGCTTGATCGACAGAGCCTAACCTACAAGGAGAACTTTTGTGTGGCTTGCAATACCTGCCAGTCCCATCGGAACCAGTCAGCCGCAAGCCACTTCCATCGTCTTCGTCAGCTAATTCCTTAGATTTTGTTGTGCGTGCGTCTGATCCGCCGGAATCGCACTGTTGGTTATGACTGGGATCTCCTTGGGAGAAATGGGGAATGTGAAACATTACTGCCTGATGGGGTGTAGGCAGACACCTGGGTGCCTAGTGTTTGTTTATCAATGGTTTGCGGCTTGAGATTCCAATGAAGTGCCTGGTTACGATCCGGGGAAGTCTGTAGACACCCTGGTCCGCCCTGTCAGGTGACGGGTCCCATGGGTTATCTCTGGTTAAGCTTGATTTGAGTCAACTCACCCGTTCCTAATCCAGAATGTATATTTGATTGAGTCTTCGTGGGACCACATGTGTGGGACCACATTGAGTTTTTGGAAGGCCCACAAGATGCCAAGTTAGACTGGGAAATGGTCTAAATCCCAATTAGGGTTGCAACATGGGGTAGAACCCTTTTTTGGTTCAAGGTTCGTTGGTTGGAATGGGTGGGCCTCGTTGGAAGGCCCATGGATACTCAATTTGGGCTCACTGGGCCGAAGGCCCAATTTGGGTTCTGGGTTGACCCAAAACCCTGTTGCATTTGCTTGGTTCAATTGAAAAGGGTTTAAAATAATCAAGGAAAGCAAAAATCTGCATTTTTGGAGTTTTATAATTTCGGATACATTGAAAATATATGTATTCGAAATATAATTTCAGACACATAAGAAAGATATGTAGTTGAAATATAATTTCGGCTACATACAAAAAGTAGCTTACCCAAACTGGGTCAGGTAAGCTACAAAAACAAGTTTTTGCAATTTTTCAAGGGGGCTTGGATTCTCTGGTTTCATGGGGTAACCAGGGATTGTGTGGGCCCCTCGGTGGGCCCACAGTGGTTTGAGGTTGAGGAAATAAGCCTAAATGGGCTACTTTGATTGGTTTTAGCCCAAAACAGTAGGGAGCAAGGCTTGGGGTCTTGCTCTTCCACTCATGGATGGAAGTCCATGTGATTTAAAGAGATCATAAGCATCTCTTTGCTGTTCATGGGGATTACTCAACTTCTTTATGAGAGAAGATAGGTGAGGGACCCGAAAGGTCCTTTTTTCCCAAGTCTCATGCGGCAAAACCATGAAACATTCTTATGCCATGATACAACCAAGCAAGCATTAAGGAAACAAAAAGTGTAATCTAGGATGCTTTAAAAAGGGTACATGCATGTGGGTGGATGCAAACATGGAGTGTGCATGCTAGGAAATGAGGACCACCTAGAATAAAAGAAAGTAGGCAAACATGCTTTAAGTGCTAAAGTGCAAGGTTGGTTATGCTTGAGACTCATGGAAGCATGAATCATGACCTATAAAAGGGAGACTAGGCATGCTTTCAATCCAATAAGGTGATGCATACACCATGATTTAAAGGGCGCTAAGAAGGACTAAATAGCAAAGCTTAAAAAGACGGGAGAATGAGGGATTAAGGGATACATGGGACTTGAAGAGGAAAGAGAAGAACATGCTCTTCTCATTATCAAATAACAAAGAACATAAAGGGCATTAAAGTGAGACCCCAAGCAACACTACCATGGTCTTTCCTCCTCTCCCTTGTGGATTAGCCACTTCCCCTTTACCATGGGAGGTTTTGTGATGAAGGAAGTGGCATTTAACATGAGAAAGGGAGAAGCAAATGGAAGAAAAAAAATAAAAATAAAGAAACACTAATAGTAGATCCTTACCTCAAAACATGCTCCTTCTTGCATAAAATTATATATATATATATATATATGATGTACATGTTGGAGAGAAGGCTCACCTTGAGTGAAAAAGCCTTCTAGGGAGTCTGTTGATGCTCCTTGAGGTGTTGGTAGCAGCAAAAGACACCTTCCTTCAGTTCTCTAGCACTTCCTTTCCTCCTCTTTGGCTCCAAGTTCAAGAAGAAGTGGTTGAGGAAGGGTCAGGAAAGGTTTGGTATGGGTTTGAGTGCTTGGGGAGTGGAGGAGGGGTGTAAGAGAGATGGACGAATGGGGTAGAGAGGTTGGAGGAAGATAAAATCAACCAACCCTTTGAAATGAGCTATTGTTGCTCTTTTATAGACAAAAATAATGTATTCGACATATTAGGTCGGATACATTATTTATATGTGTATCCGAAAATAATTTTCGGATGCACATATTTTCTTTGTATCTGAAATATAATTTCGGATACATATACATCAAATCAATAATCATTTCTTGTAGGGATAAGGTCAGAGAATCCTGATCGAGAATCTGAAAATCTTATCTTGGCCCTTTTCTCTCTCCAATTTAGCTGATTTGATGTTGATTCTCCTATTAATGGGAGAATCCGAATTTTTTATTTTTTTAATTATTTTAATTTACTAAAAGAAGATATTTTGAAAATATTATTATTATATTCAAGATATTTTGAAATATCATTATTGTATTCAAGATATTTTTCCTTTTTTTTTGTCCTTTTGTCTTTTTGCTCTTTAATTTGCCATTTGGCAAATGTGACTTGGACACTTGCCACGTGGACAGGATTTCTGCATTTATTTACAGTTTTGCCCTTAGGGTTGTTCTGCCCATAACTTCTTCATCTGGATTCCGATTTTGGCAAATTCAGTTGCATTGGATCTGTGTCAGGATTTTCCATCCATTGGGATGAAGTATGGCAGTAAATTCAAGCTTGATCAGAAAGTCAATTTTTGCTCCCTAATGTTTGACCTGTTTCGAGGTTCTGCTGGTTTTAGCACATTTTGTTTTAATCAAAATTTGGATGCTTACATCCGCCATCTCGGAAGCCGTTTCCAATTCCACAAACTGCTCAAACCTGAATTCCAGAGCCTTTGTCCCACACCACCTAAAATGATTTGCATGATACCCACTCACTGCACTGGCTCTTGCCGATGGAGAACTCTTACCGTGGTATAATGCTTTTCTCAAACCCTAACCCTGCGATATCACCAAACCCTTGTTGAGATGCAAAAACGTTAGTAGCGCTCTTCCTTTCTCAAACCCTAGTCGCGATTCGTGAACGTGAACTCCGGTGGAGAACCCTTGTTCGCGATTCATGAATGCGAACTCTAGTGGAGAAAACCCTCGCTGTGTTCGCTATTCGACGGTTAATGTTTTTCACTTTTTGTATATGTTTTATATGGGGTCCACTTAGAAAAAAACATTAATTGTGGGATGCTCCACGTGGAAGCATCCCACTTTAGAAGGAAGAGCCAAGCCCAAAATTGTAGGAATGTTTCATTGGATCAGTTATGATGTTGTTGACTTGGTGATAACAAACTTGTCAAATAGAGAAAAGTTGGAGGTTACTTTGGGTACAAACTGTCAACCCCATCAGTTATGATGCTCTATTATTTTTTTTTGGTAAAACAAACATTTAGAAAAATTTAAAATTGTAGAAAATATTTTTTTTCCTACAATTTCTAGTGAAAGAAACACACCTTGTATGATAGGCGAAATAATGCATTTCCTCTTGCGTTTCATGGTACCATCCATGAAACACACGGATGACATTATGTTTTGGGGTGTGGGCCCCATATTGATATGGGCATGCTGTTCGTGCATTTCATGGATGGTACCATGAAATGTAGGAGTGGAAACATCTCTAGGGGAAAATGCAGGCTCTTTTGGAAAATTACTTTCCTGTGGACCCACATTTTCCTATGAATCAAACATGTAAATTTCAAGGGAAAGTTCATTTTCATTTGCCTTTTTATATTTCGGTCTAACCAAACAAAAAATTTGATCGATGCAAGAATTTTGAGCGAAAATGTTGTAGATTATTTTCAGGCAATTTAAGGCTATGTTTGGTGTTGCTTTTTGATTTTGCTTATCTAAGCAAAATCAACCTTTTTGAAGTAATAAGCATGTTTGGTTAGTGTTTGCTTTTACTTCTCATGATGAAGCAAAAATTGCTTTTCTTGAGAAGCAAATTTTTTTTTTTTTGCTTTTTTTTATTATTTCTTTTAGTACTAAGAACCAACCCAAACCACCACTATTATCACCACCCTCCACTACTACAACACTAACCACCACCACCACCCCACCACCATGATCCACCCTCACTTCCCACCTTAGGCACACCACTACAACCCCCACATCATCGCCACTACCATCCATCACTCACTCACCACCACCACCCCCTCACCGCCATCACCATCCAACCTCAATTCTCACAATGGGCATCACCATTAACAACACACTTCCACCGCCATCACCCACCCCTGCCATAATAGTGATAATATTAGCAAAAAAGTAATTTTTATTTTTTGATGTTATCAAACATGCCCTTTTGCTTTTTTGCAGCAAAGCAAATATGAACCAAGCAGTTTTGCTTCATAAACAAATCTTCATAGAAGTGAGAGCAATCTGATTACTTTTTGTGCTTTTTGAAGCAATTTTTGAGAAGCAATACAAAACACAACATAAGTCAGTACTCCAAACATTTACACAGCGCCTGGATGATAGGGCGGTTGGGTCGGTTCTAATCGGTTGAGACTCAGTCGAGACTGAAATCAAGTCGGCTCAAATCCAGTCGGGCCGAAATCAACTTCGGGATCTAAAATGAGCTGGGCTGTACCATAACTTAAAGTGAACCCAAACTCAAATTTCAAATGTCTGTATCTTAGCCGGCTTTGTTGTCCTCAACTCAAGCAAGACCTACTTGTTTATTTGATTTAGTGTCAAGAATATAATAGAGACAAACGATTCATGTTATTTGGAGATATCGGCAAAACATTGGTAATTCCATCTTATAAGTTATATCTAAAGATCTGTTTTAATCTTTCGTTTTTTTAATTCTTTTCTAAATAAAAATATTTCCTCTATTCTCTTCTAGTCATCTTCTTGTATGATTCATCTTCACATTCATCACTGGTTTAGCATGTAAGCTCTTTTCTAGGGACCTTCTGATCTAGTGGAAACAAACATCGATATATTGATCAGTGAGTTAACAGCTGCTTTAATTACTTCTAAAGAATTATAGTCAAGAATCATGTGTTTCTTATTGTCTTCTCCTACTTTTGCAGTGCTTCACAGGATTTTCATTAGTGCCTTTTTGGTGATGCTGGGTCTGTGTAACAATTTTTTTCCTCATTAATGCTCTACATATGTTACAAGTTTTGTTGTTTGATGTGACAAATTCCGACAGTGATTTTGTTTAACCGTATCTTTGTAAACCTGCAGTGCTTCTTGTTGTATGGGATTTTAATTTCTGTTTTGGATGGTGGGATATGGCCATATTTTTTGTCGGGTTCAAGTGTTCAACAGCTGTTCTATGCTTTGCTTATTTTCTTTTTGGTTTTTCAAACAAGTTAAAGCAAATATCCATGTCTTCTGATTATATTGCTTAAACTTGCAGTATGTTTCTGGGGGACGATATTGATCTCAATTGGGGTTATTGTAATCTCAAGTAAGTTTTCTCCTCCAATGCTTTTGGCTTTTTCTCAGTTGATCTGAATGGTTGGCATAGATATTTACTGTATTTTTCCAAACTTTCAGTATATTACCTTCAACAAATCACAATAGAACTGTTAGCAAAAGCCATAAGTTTCTTTCTAGATGGTGCTGAATAGCTGCAAAGTGGTACCATTTGTGGTGCTCTAAATTTGATCACAGAAAAAATTGTAGAATTGTTTAAAATGGCCACAAATTTTGTTCAAGATTACTGCAAAAGGCCCCAAACAAGAACCATCATTATTGCTCAAAATGATCAAAGTGAAGACCAAATTACACTAAGCTCAAGAGTATCCACAAGTTTCAGACAAGCAGGCAGCAACAAGTCCAGAAGAGGCAGCAGAGAATTTCAAAGAAGCTTGAGGTTTCAGATACCAAGCATTGATAGATTCCTCAATGATTTTGAGAAAGAAAAGCCAGTCAAATTTTCTGCTCAGGAACTCAAAGATGCAACTGATGATTTCAGCCACTTTCTGGGGTCAGGTGGGTATGGAAAAGTTTACAAGGGAAGTATAGCTAATGAATTTGAAGTTGCAGTTAAGGTTTTAGATGGGAGTTTTGAAGTAATCAAGGAACAGTTCATGGCAGAAGTGAGAACCATTGGGAAAACCTATCACTTTAATCTTGTTCGCACAACAAAAAAACAGGGCTTTAGCGGCGGGCAAAAACCGCCGCTAAATCTATAAAGACCGCCGCTAAAAGGTCTGGGCCACGACAGTTGTCCGCTGCTAAAAGGCCTGTCGCTGAATCAATTAGCGGCGGTCTTTGTATGCTTTAGCGGAGGTTTTAAGACCGCCACAAACACGTTTAGTTTCTAAAAAAAATTTCTTTTTAGCGCATCTAAAAAGAACTTATAAGACCGCCGCTCAGAACTTAGCTTTCTTCACCATTTCCTAGATCAAAACAATCCCAACTAATAAATAATCACCACAATTTCTCATATTAAATAAGTTTTAGTATTTAGAAAATTCCAGATAGAAATATGAAAGAAGAGCTGCAGCTGTATAAGAGAGTGGAGATACCAAATCAGCTCTCGTGTGCTCTGAGATTAGATCAAATTGGATCATGGTACTTGAGAATGCCTTCTGACATAGGCCTCAGACAGCAAGACGCAAACTGCAAGGATGAAGTTACTCATAATTTATATTCACGGATGTTTCACATTATGAAAAAGGAAAAAGAAACTAACAGAACATGAGTTTTTCTGTTGAATCGACATTCAATTTTCCAGACTACAAATTATATAATCGTAAGCTAAAACTTAGAAGTTTGCTGTTGAATCAACACTCAATTTTCACTTCCAAATAGAATTGGTATCTAAATTCATATTCATTGGCAAGCTGCACAGATCTTCAGTTACTGCTAAATTACCGCAGATATTCCATAAAAATCACTTCAGATCTTACTGAAATAGAAAGATTTACCAAGAAAGTGTCTCTTCATTCTTCTTTTGCCCGTATTTCTGTGCCTTCTCTCTAATCTGATGCAGCGCCGACATGATGCCTTTGATATCACTAAGATTCAACAAATTTTACAATAGATCTTCGAACAACAAAGCGTTGGAACGCCAAAAAAAAAAAAGAAAACAAGAAAGGATACCTCGAAAGATCAAGGTTGAAATCATCTTCGTCTCCATTTATTTTCTCTGTTTGTGGAACTTCGGAGTCCTTTCCTCACTTCTTGCTGCTTCCTTTCGCTGCAGACATCACAGCTCCGCGAATCGACCTTGGAAACTTCAGCTCTTTAGATCGTAATGCATAAAACAATGTTCTACAGGATGTACAAAGCAGAGTCTGTAAAGGTTTCGAAACCTTGATTCCCTCCAACAAGTTCGTCTGAAGATAGGAGAGAGAGAACTGAGACGCACGGGATATGAAGAAATTTTTGAACGAGTCAAACCAGTTTCCGTTGCAATTGTTCTTTCCGCCCGGGATATATATATTTTGCTTTGATTAGGGCAAATCAGAGAGAATGGCTTTCGCAGGGGCATGAGACAGGGAAGAGTTCGGAAGAGAGAGATTAGGGCGAGAGGAGTGGAGAGAAGATAGCTTTCCCGAGATGGAGAAGAGGTGGATGACCTTTAGCGGCGGTCATTTAAAGACCGCTGCTAAAGGTCTACTAAACCCCGCCGCTGGAGCCCTGTTTTTTTGTAGTGTCGGCTATACGGATACTGCTTCGAGCGGGACAGGAGGGCCCTGGTTTATGAGTATTTGAAGAATGGTTCACTTGACAGTTTCTTATTCAGGAAGAAAAAGGTAATAAAATTTGAGATGCTTCATAATATTGCAGTTGGGGTTGCCAAGGGGATAGCTTACCTGCATGAAGAATGCCCACATAGAATCATCCACTATGATATTAAACCAGGAAATGTTTTGTTGGATGAAAATTTCAATCCAAAGGTGGCTGATTTTGGGTTGGCAAAGCTTTGTGACAGGAAGAACTCACATGTAACAATGACAAGCATGAGGGGAACACCTGGTTATGCAGCACCTGAGCTTTGGATGCCATTTCCGATTAACGAAAAGTGTGATGTTTACAGCTTTGGGATGCTCCTGTTTGAGATCTTGGGGGGGAAGGAAGAATCTTGATAACAGTCTCCCACAGAGCCAAGAGTGGTTGCCAAGATGGGTTTGGATTGAGTTTGAAAAATCAGAACTTGAGGAATTGATGGTGGGGTGTAAGATTGCTAAGAATCATAGAGAGAAGGCAGCGAGAATGGCCAAGGTAGCTCTTTGGTGCATCCATTATAGGCCTGAGCTAAGACCTGCAATGAGTTCTGTGGTGAAAATGCTGGAAGGAAGGGTAGAGATCCCTACACCCACAAACCCATTTCAGCAAGTTATGGACGTAATGACTCCTCCTGACATACTTGACGGTAAAACATGGACAGACACTGGTTCTTTCTCGTCTTCATCTCATCATAGTGGCATTGAATTATCTTCCTCGTCGATGCCAACAAGATCTTCTCATAGATATCTAACCGGATTAATGAGCTCATTGAGGAAGAAGAAGAAAAAGAACTCCATATCAAAATGATTTTGGCTTAGTCTTCAGTGGTAACTGCCATTTCTTCTCCTAATTATATATTGTTGCGAAGCTAGCATTGTAACAAAAAGCGAAAAAAGAAGAAGGAAGAAGGGTGACACTAAATATTAAGATTTGCAAACTCGATCATGTTGGAATGACTTCATGACCTAGGTTTTCTTAAAGAATCAGCTTTCTACAGTACAGTTGAAAAATATAAATGTTTCCACTTATAGGGGTAAAAAAGGAGTGCAAGGAAAGTGGACTAAAACAAAGAGCAAATTAAGATATAAAATGGAAACCGAATGGAAAAGAGTCCATTGTTACATTATGAAATGAAATTATATTCAACCATAAATACAAAATAAGATTAGCGTCATAAATTCTGATCATATAATAAGAGTTATATTGTTCTATACAATACAAAAATACCTCTTTGCTTTCGTTATCAATTTCAATGACCATCATACCTCATAATATGGAAGATATTACAGTTGTATGGATGAATTCAAAATCAAGTGGCTTACGATTCTTTCTGTGTAAATAGCCAACCATTCTTAATTCCCATGTAAATAGTAGCATATCCGCAGCACATCTTGGGATTCTTTTTCTACCTGTAATTTGTATTTATTTCAATGATGAATCGTAATAGGAAAGTAACATTTCAAAGCAATTCCATTGTCTTCTTCCCTTTCTATTCCTTAACATTGTATCAGAGCACTAAACGATCTAGTTCTTGTCCTATGTTTTCCTCCCCATCATGTTAGGCAGAACTGCTACTTCTCATACCATCGGCAGTCACCTAGGATTTCTCTGTCGATAATCACCTTACTTTCTGCATTCTTCTGATCATCCAAGGGCCTTCTTTCTTTCAGTACCTCTCAGAGGCGTGAACTATTCTACTTGGAGGCGTACGTGTTATGAAAATGGCACTTAGTGCAAAGAACAAATTATGGTTTCTCGATGGCTCCATCTCCAAACCAAACTCAGACACTGCAGGTATACAATTGCGGGAACGATGCTGTGACATGATTCATTCGTGGCTGCTCAACTCCATTAATGAATCTTTGATCTTCAACAAAAATATGTTCTTGGGGCACGGGTAAAACAGCTAATTATATCTTAATTATTGGCTGTACCCTTTTGGGTTTTATTCGGGACGCGTGAAACCTATCCACTGACATGCAGAATTGAAATCTGACCTGGATTGTTACCGGTCAATGGCTGAATAAATCCATTTATAAGGGTCAGGTCTTGATAAAACGCCAAAGGAAAATATTATTCTTCTCTGTCATAGACAGAGATGTTTAAGAATATATGAGTCGAATATGGACTTCAAATCATTCGTAAATTAAGAAGGGGTGGAGTTTGTTTATTTCTTGGATCTCAATGTTCTTTACGCCGGCCATGGATTATGCTATTGCTAGCTAAGAAATTCTATCATTAGAAATCATTTTGATGATGACCTCATATTGTTTGTGAAATCATGCACCAATCATTCACCTTAAAAATATCATTCCACTGACATTAAAGTTGAATTTTTTTAAAAAAAAATTGAATGCACTAATGACTGTATATCGTCTACAGCGTAGATCCCATTTATAGCATGTATAGCAATTAACATTGATCGTGGGGCTCATCAAAGTACATGATCAGTGAGCCCCACATCACTGTAATCAGTGAGCTCTATATCACTGTGTCTTGCTATACATGCTGTAAAGTACGAATCTATGCTACAGACGATCATTACTGGCGATCATTACCATACACTAATCACAAACTCCGATGCATGCATGAATTTGGACTTGACATTCTCTGCACTTTCTCAAACTGCATGTGATGTATACACATCAAGGGAGATTCTGTCACATGTAATATCTTAAGGTTAACAATGATTTCTGGGTTCCTTTATTGAAAAATTATAACTTTCATATACTCCATTTGGCACAAGTCTTTCAATGTACACGTACAAGTGCCGGGAAACAATAGAGTTTATGATCATTTGTTCTATTCAGAAGAAGACAAAACTATTGGAACTTCTTCTTTTTTGTAGAATTTCATGGAATTCCCACCTCATGTTCGAAGAAAGAGCAGTGGACCCCATGGAAGACTAAAGCTAACAATGCTTCAGAAAATCCAAAACACTGGTCTTACGTACCGGGTAGACGTGAATTTCATTGCCGGCTTTGCAATCCACGCTGGTTATGGATATAAATGATGATATTTGATTTGAACTTATTTGGATTTGTTTCTGAGTTTACTATGCTTCACTTCCTATGATAATTTCTCCTAGCTTCACGTATGACAGTTTAGCATTTCAGCTGTTTTGAATTCCCCCAGTGAGCTTGTCTCTTTCATGCATGGCAGAAGCTACACCATCCACGGCTGAAACAATTGCAATTCTTGTTGGATCAATCTTAAGTAAGATTTTCTTTACTTCCTTTCAACTTTGTTCATATGATTTGCTGATTGATACAACAAAAGATAGTGATTTCTGATGTCTACTTGGTTTCCTCCTCTTAATCTTTGCAGTAATCGTGGTGAAGATTGTAATTGTCGTCATCGTATGCAGAAAAAGAGCTCAGATAAATAGAGGTGATGTAAGTGTGGACTCAAGGTTTCTCACTCTTACCATGGACAGATTCCTTACTGACATGGAAAGAGAGAAGCCTATAAGATTTTCGTCCCAGCAACTCAGAATTGCAACAGATAATTTTACCAATTTATTGGGTTCGGGTGGTTTTGGATCAGTTTACAAGGGAATTTTTACTAATGGGATACTGGTGGCAGTGAAGGTTTTAAATGGGACTTCTGACAAGAGAATTGAGGAGCAGTTCATGGCAGAAGTAAGTACCATTGGAAGAACTCATCACTTCAATTTGGTTCGACTTTATGGTTTCTGTTTCGAGCGGAATTTGAGAGCTTTGGTGTATGAGTACATGGAGAATGGATCACTTGACAGATTCTTATTTCGACGAGACAAAGATTTAGAGTTCGATAAGCTTCATGAAATTGCGGTCGGGACGGCTAAGGGGATTGCGTACTTGCATGAAGAATGCCAACAGAGAATTATCCACTATGATATTAAACCAGGAAATATCCTCCTTGATGCAAAATTCACCCCTAAAGTAGCTGATTTTGGTTTGGCGAAACTCTGTAACAGAGATAATACCCATGTGACCCTGACAGGAGGAAGGGGCACTCCTGGATATGCTGCACCAGAGCTGTGGATGCCCTTCCCAGTTACCCACAAGTGTGATGTTTACAGTTTTGGGATGCTTCTGTTTGAGATTCTTGGGAGGAGGAAGAACCTCGATATCAATCTTCCCGAGAGCCAAGAATGGTTCCCCATATGGGTTTGGAAAGAGTTTGAAAAGGGAGGATTTGGAGAGTTGATGATTGTTTGTGACATAGAGGAGAAAGATAGAGACAAGGCTGAGAGGATGATTAAAGCGGCCCTCTGGTGTGTTCAGTATAGGCCTGTATCTAGACCTTCCATGGGTGTTGTGGTGAAGATGTTGGAAGGAGGACTGGAAATTCCTCCACCCTTGAATCCATTTCAACACTTGGAGATGGGGACTCCACCTGCTCAACCACCCACTGCTACATGGACAGGGAGCAACTTTGATTCAATTTCTTCTCATATGACAACAGGCCCTACTTATATGAGCTCAACACCTATAATGAGGAAGTAAGGGATTGAAATGGCTTCTTCTTAAGGTAAGTTAAAGTAGTAAATGTAAGTCTGTTTCTCCTTTACTTTTGTTATCAGCAATCAATTTCTAGTTCCATTTGGAACTGGTTTTAATTAGATTTCACAAATTAACAATGGGTATGTCTTAACACATGAATATAGAAACAAAAAAAAAAAAAACAATATAATTCATGTTTTTCCCTCATAAACTATGGCATTCTCCAATGATTTATTCATTGGAATTACGAGCCGTAGTATGAAATCATTGGGAATAGTGCTGAAATAAAGGCTAAGAAGAATAACACTTCCAAACAAACAGCAAATTCATGTTTTTTCCTCATAAACTATCCCATCTCCAATGCTTTATTCATTGGAATTACCATGAAATCATTTGGAGCAGTGATGAAATAAAGGCCAGAAAAAGTTTTGGGAGTAGTGTTAAAAAATTCATTTGGGTTTATACGAAGAATGTTCACTATGAAAACAATCTTCCTACTTAGGTAATTTACGAAGAGTTTAGAGGGATGAAGGGTGAGCTTCATTTGATTTTTATTGACTTTGAAAACGCTCAGGACTAATTCTCGAAAGAGTTTTTTTTATTGAATTTTATAGAAAGGGAGTATGAATAAGGTATATTGAAGTTTTTGAAGACATTCATTATTAAGGGATCTTTATCTAGAGTGAGAAACGTGATTGATGAGACAAATGAGTTTCCACTTATAATAGATTTTATAACTATATAGTGTCAGCAATATATGTGAGCCCAATATATCTTTTTGATTTAGTAATGGATGAATTTTAACTGCCCATATCCAAGAGAAGTTAACTTTGTATATATTATATATTTTGCCGATCATATAGTTTTAGTGAATCAAACTAGGGAAGTGATAAATGCAAAATTAGAGTTTTTGAGGAATATTTTGGAATCAAAGGGTCTCAAAATAAGTGAAACTAACACCGAGTATATAGATTTTAACTTAATACAAATAGTGGAGGTCAAGCAACGGTAAGAATTGAGGATCAAGGGATTCCTAAAATGATTTTAGTTTGAAATTATAGAGGGTGTTTGGTAACGTTTTTCAAATCTGATTTCATTGATTTTAAAAACAAAAAACACACAAAATCGTGTTTGTTAAGCACCATTTTCAAATCATATTTGGGAAAATCGATTGAAAAACAGGATCAATTTTAAAAACGGAAAATTCCAGTTTTTAAAAACAACAAATCGTGTTCTCTTCGATTTGATGGCATTTTTGTAATTTTGTTTTAAATTATTTCTTCGAAACATATATACAAGATTATAAGTTTGTTGAATTGAAAATAATGTATATGTAAATGTAAAAGATAATAAAAAATGTAAATCACCAACTCGGAAACTCTTTTGAGACCCTTTCTTTGTATATATATTTGATCAATCCGAGTCCAGAAAGTCTTGCTTTTTGTCTATATATTTCAACCCAACTTGGGCCGGTTCGACCCAGTGACCAAGATCAAATACACCAACATGTTTGATGCACAGGTTGACGCCACCAGATTTGTATTGAATTAGCTAGGCTTCAAGGAGAGGTGGAAATTATGATGGTAGAGACAGGGTGGCCTTACAAACATGATAGCAACGAGGTTTGACCTAATATCAACAACATCAAAGCTTGTAATCGTACTAGTCACCTACCTTTGATCAATGATCGGTACTCCTTTGAAGCGAAGGAAGTTTGTGGATATATGAATAAGTTACCAAACAGATTTTTGTTGATTTTTAAAATTGTAAATGAATTTGAATTAATTGTTAGCAAATGGTTTTTTTTTTCAGTTGTTTTTATGCAAAACACAAAAACAATCTGAAATGTTTTTAGTTTTCAAATTGTTAAAAAAAAAAAAAAAGTTACCAAACGGCCTTATAGTTTTAAACATTATCGGTGGGAAATATCATAAATATTGTGAAAATGAGCCGTTTTTACCTGTCAGTATAAAACCGCCGGTAAAAACCACATTACCGCTGATAGAAGTAGGTTGTTGGAAATGTTATTATTGGCGGTAAAAATGTTACCGTGCGCTGGAATTATTTCTCTTTTACCAGTAGTTTTGTACCACCGGTAAACGACACTAAAATTTGTTTTCGTTTAACTTTTATTGGCGGGAATTCCCACCGATAAAAGTCTATTTAAAAGTATTTTTAGCGGCGTTATTGATCAAAAAACACAAGTTGTCTGGTGTTTTTAATTATAAAAAAGAATTTCAGCGGCACGCGGTAGCTGCCATCGGTGAAAAGCCAAAATATTTCTGTCATTTGGCGAAAGCAAGGAGGCAGGAATTTTCCCGCTTGGAGTTTTACATGGTTGCAAAATCCGCCAGTAAATATTACATAATAACTGGCAGGCTTAACCGCCGGTAATCTTCTTATTTAGTTTAATTAGTAATTATCGATAGTCAGAATTGTTAGTAATTATTAATATTTCGAAGATTTTGCAACTGCCAGTTTAATTTGAGTTATTTATTATTTCACTGGGATTATTGTTTGACCGTGGGTAATAAACTAATAATCAATTCTCGGGGAGCTCCTACAGTTTTTTTTTTGTTGGTAATAGGGGAGCTCCTACAGTTGGTAAAAGATTTATTTTGAGCTTGCATTTATTCCGCCAACTTTGCCCCATGTTTCTTTGAATTTTACCGGTGAGAACTGGATTATCACTGGTAAAAACTTTATTTTTTGGTGGCAATATGTGATTACCGCTGCCTTTTTATCTTTGGAGAAGTTCCCGCCAAATTTTCAGTAATGATTTCTGGCAAGAACTCCCGTTCGTAAAGAGGCTTTCGGGTGAAAAATTCTCGCGCCATTGCGTGTGAAAAAAAGTCATGATATGTTTTTTACGAATGCATTTCGTCTAGAGCCATTTCAGTGGAGCCACCGTGAAACGCACGGCTAGGATCGAGTAAGGATGTGTGGGGCCCCTACTGATATGAGCATCTACCCGTGAGTTTCACACTGCTTCACTGAATGGCTATAGACGAAACGCTCTCGTTTTTTAATATTGATATCTCCGTTTATTTAAATTAAATAATTTCAATAGTAGTCACACGATACCCATCGAATGACTACAAGGTAAGGGTGTGAATGGGCCGGGTGTCGTGGCTGGCCGAGTCCAATATTTAACCAGGCTTGGGCAAGGTTAATGAGCCCATATGGCTGGGCCGTGCCTCATATTTAAGGTTCATATAAATTATAGGGTGGGCTTGGGTTGAGACATTTATGGCCTGGCCCAACCCGGTTTGACCAGTTCTAAAGATCTAGTTACTTGTTTAGGAATATTTTTACGCTATTTATATATATTTCTAGATATATATTATGTATAAAAGGTTGTTGCAATAATGTTTTTATATTTTTTAGGGAAATTTACAGCAACACCCCCTGAGGTTTAGTGAAAGGGCACAGACACCCCCTGTGGTTTAAAAATGATCACTTATAGGCCCTAAGCTTCTCGAAACCGGCGCTCGCTACCCCCACCGTGAGTTTTAGAGAAATGGTGTTAACTTTACACTTTTCAAAAACGAAATTGCCTCTTCTCTTAAAAGACATGTGCTCCTCTTTTGCAAAGCAAAAACCCCCTTCGTCTCTAACTCACCTGGAGCGAGCGACCATTGCGCCGAGGAGTTGCTGGTTTCAGACGATTCGAAGGAGCTACCGACGGAGCTTTTCCGGTAAGAACACCCCCATTTGGTTTTTCTTCTTCCTATTCATTGATTTTTTTTTCTTTAAAACACACGATTTGGGGGCTAGGCTTTCATTTTGTTTTTGTTTTTTAGGGTTTCATTTTGTTTAGGGATTCATTTTGTTTTCGTTTTTAGGGTTTCATTTCATTTAGGGTTTCATTTTGTTTAGGGTTTCATTTCGTTTATCCTCAAACAGAGACATCTCACCTTTAGCTGCCGTGCTTTCTCTTCGTTTATCCTCAAACAGAGAACTCTTCTCTCAGGTAATTCCATTAATCTTTCTAATGTTTAAATGAGATTGTCTTTCAGTTCATTTTGTTGGGAAAATTTTTCGTTGGAAGTTGCGAAATGAATACTGAGTTAGATAAGATCATATGTATGCTTTCGTACTGAGTTAGATAAGATCATGGTTAATGGGAAATGAGGTTGGATTTATGAGATCATGTAAAACCCTGGAAATCTTTAGAAAAATTTTAATTAAGATTAAATATATTAAGTAAGAACAAATAAAGGGGGTTGGTTAGATTAGTGGGTTAATGGGGTTTGGTTCGTTTGGTTGAATGAATTGAACCGGTTCCTTGTTTAAAAAAAAAGAAAATGAGGGTTAGTAGTTGAGGGTTAGAAGAAAAGAGGAAAAGGGGGTTTTCTTTAGGTTAGGACATATACGTGAGGTGAGGGTTTGAGAAAGGACAAGACGTAGAGAAGGGGAAATCGTAGGGAGGAGAAAGAAGAAGAAGAAGGACGAAGAAGAGAAAAGAAGAAATAAGAAAAAGAGAAGGAGAAGAAAATTTTGGGCGATTAGAGTGTGGATTTTGCGAAATCTGGTAAGTAGCATATTGTTTTCTCGTTTGATCTATTAGTGTTTGGTTTGTTTTGATTTCTGGTTGTTTGATCGATCACTGTTTGGTTTCAATCGACTATTGTTTTTGATTTCTTATGATCTTGTTATGATTTAGGTTCTGATTACTTATGATCCTGATTTAGGTTCTGATTTAGCATGAGATGGCATGACGGAAATAGCTGTTTCTTTTTCTCTGTAAATGGATGTCTCTATTTATTATACTTTGTATGGATTGGCTATCCTCGTACCTGGGAGGTTGAGTTAGTAAAATTTGCAGGGTTGTTATTCAATTTGGGTTGTCCTGGTGATTGCTTGAATTGATATGAGGTTACTGTTATGCTCTTAGGGCATTCTGAAATTGGATTTTCGGTGGCTCACTCTTTCATGGGTTTGTTTTTTAGCTAATGAAGGTTGTGATGGAAATGATATTGACAGGGGATATTTGACATTGAGTTCTTTAGGGTCTTCGATTGATTCTATTAGACTTTGGAATGGGATATGGATGATTTGATCGTTTCTCGTTGATGAGCCAATGTATTAATGTCCGGAGACAGCCCCTCTGTTAGACAGTTGACCTTTAGTATAGAAACAATTTGAAATTAACACATAGCAGCCCCTTTGTTAGGCTGTCTTAAACCTGTGTAAGATTTCAGTGGCTTGCGAGGGTTTAAAATCTTTACGTAAAGATTCATATTAGCAGTCTAAAATTTAGTTTAGGGTGTTTGTAGTTGATTGGAAGTGGTTTAGGACCGATTGGAACTCGAGGCATCGCAAGAAAAATCAAGAAAAATTGATGATTTCCGTCCAGTAAGTTTCGCGGCAGATTGTAACCACCTGTAGTAAAACAACCATAACTTTTTGGTGGAAACTCCAAATTACAAACCGTTAATTGTGTTGGAAATTAGACTTGTAGAGCTTTCCAATGATATATAGTATGTATATCAATTCCTTATAGATTAGATCAAGTTTAGCATTCAATTAACTAATTAAAACTAGATTTGCAGAATAAACAGCGATTGCAAATCAACTGTGGATATTTTGTATTGGTTTTCTCCAAACATGAAATTGATTTACTTCTAACTTGTGTTCAAGAAGTGGTTTCTTATGTGTTTGGTTAAGTTAAAGTTTGTTTCATTGTTAAATTGTGTAACATAAGGCATACTTAAGTAAATTGGTGTATAAAAGGCAGTTGGCCTATGGTATTTAAATAACAATGATATATTATTATTATATCTGTGGGTCGTGGATTGCCGTTCACCCTAGCTATTGAGAATCAGGGGTAGTGAACCTACATCCACAACAGACATGGATTCTGGGGGTAGTGAACTCAAGTTCACCACATGCTTTGAGGCATTGTGGTTAGTGAACTAAAATTCACCCCAAAAGCTCAGAATTGTGAGATTGTTTAACCATGGTTGTTTTATGGTCTAGTGGGCTTGTCCGTAGAGTTGGATCTATGTCTAAGCCAGGTAGTTTGTTGGGATAATTTGTGTGAAGAGTTTTACTCTTGTCCAGCATGTGATACACGATTCTGGGGGTTGTGGATGGCCGTTCACCCTAGCTCATGATGGGCCGGGGGTTGTGAACTTGCATCTACCTCAGAATGTGCCGCAGCAACCCGTAAAGTCAACTCGATGGTCTAATAGAGATTAATAATTTGATGGTCTATGAGAGATCACTAACTCGCTAACTAGTTTGACTGGGTTGTACTTGCTAGCTCATGCATGTCTCATGCTTGAGTGATCCGCTTGGGAAGAGCTATCCTAACTAGATCTTTCCCTATAAGTCGTGAGGGGACGAATTGGACATGAGATTTTTACTGAGATTTTATTGATATTGCAGTTTAGATTAATTTATGTTTATCCGTTTATGATTTATGATTCCGTAAAGTTCAAGTATTGTTTACATGTGAATGAAATGTCTCTTAGCATGGTTTTTGCCAAAGATTGATTGTACAATATATGAGCATGCTACTTTAAAATTTGAAAACTTGCATAAATTGTTCTTATCATGCATTGTGCTGCTTACTGGGATGTTAGTCTCATGTGTTTTGTTTTACCGGTTTTGTTTTTAGACAGATCTACAGGGCAAGCATGAACTGGGGTAGGAAGAAATAGTGATCCTGATGATGATTATCGCCCTGAGGATTATTATTATCCTGGCTAGGGCTGGATAGCACTTTTGTAGTTGTTTATTTTGGATTTTGTATAAATTGTGCATAGAGAGAGAGAGAGAGAGAGAGAGAGAGAGAGAGAGAGAGAGAGAGAGAGAGAGAGAGAGAGAGAGAGAGAGACTATGTGTATAAAAACTTAGTGGAATTTTATCTGTAGACCTTTCTTGTTAGAAATATGTATACAGGTTTAGTTTGTCTTCATTGGCACCCACAGTGATGTTATACATAATTGTAATTTATCAGGTGTTAAGATCTTCACACAAACTTACTATTTCAGCTGATATAGCCGTTTTCTATTAATTTAGGAAGCGTTTCTGGGACCTTACCTGATGTCAAAGAACCTATATACCTTTAATGAACATGTCCAGGTCTGGGGCATCACAGATCATGCTTTCGTACTGAGTTAGATAAGATCATGCTTTCGTACGGAGTTGGATAAGATCATGGTTCATGGTGAATTGGTTGAAAGGGGTTGATTTCACTCTTCAAAAATTGTACTCAAACTCTGTATATAGTTGAGCTTTGTGCTTATTCTCATTTGCTTTTTAAGCTGTGATTGAAGCCACAAAAGAAAAAGGAAAAAATAACTAGATAAGTAATTAATGCCTACAAAATGCCTACACTTTAAGTCTTTGGTTATGTATATGCATCATGTATTAAAGCCAGGATTTGAAGCACTTGGATTCAGTCTCAAAATATTGAGGTTTCACCCATGTATGCAATTAAAGCACACGTCATGGTGAAGATGGTCTTGATTTTTCTATGATCTTCCCTCCCTTTAGGTGCAACATTTGTTAAGATGTATACTATTGCGGTTCATCACTTAAGGGGAGTTGAATACATTGATGCTGTGGATGAGGATAGATACAGTTACATAGATTTAGCAATTGATGTGGCAGATGCAATTGGTGTTCAACCTTGTAAAACCCCGAATTTTCACCTAATAAATAAATAAATAATAAATAAAAGAAAATATGAGTTAAGTGAAGATTTAGAGGTAAGTAATTCAAATAGGTCATAAATTGTAAATAAAGAAAGAATTTTAATGAAATTTGCCTAAAAGAATAAAAAGGGTATTTTGGTAATTTTCAGAAAAGGGTAATTAATAATTAGATCATTAAATAATAACTAGAATTAGAAAATAGAAGGAAATAATTTATTTTGACAATCTAGAAATTAAAAGAAATTAATAAAAAGCCTAAAAGTGGGGAAAAGGGTAATTAGGAGATTTCATGTCTTAATTTGGGGAAAATAAGGTTTTAGGTGATAATAATGTTTAATTAAATGTTTTGCACGAAAATAGGTTATAAATAGGAGTTTAGATAATAAGAAACTTAATTAGGATTGTTTAAGTAGAAAAATAGAAGGTGGAGAAAAAGTAGGAATTAAATTAGAAGGATTAGGCTTTAACTAGACCATGGTTGGGTTAGCCCAAATTAAATTAGCCAATTAGGGTTGGTTTAGGATTTTTAAAGCTTAGTATAAATAGGAAACTAAGGTTAGACAAGAGGGAATTTTCGTGGGTTTCTTATGGAGAGAAAGGAGGGAGAGAAAGGAAGGAGGTTTCTAATGGAGGTGTCTGACCAGCCACCATCAAAATATGATCGGGGAAAATCCGTACGGTGGATCGCCTTCAAATTTGGAGGTTTGGTTCTTCACTGATGGAAATACATTGTTTACGGTGGAGATTTGAATTAGAAGAGTCTAGCTTGGTGCGTTTGGGAGCAAAAGTCTGGTCCAGAATTAGAAGGTTCAATGGAAGAAGGATTTAGCGTATAAGGCAAGTAGTAACCCTTGGAAAACGTGAGGAATTGCATGATTTCGTTTTTTGTGATTTAATATTGATTGAACGGATTAGTCGGAACAGTATTTACATGGAATCAAATGGGTTATATGTTATTGATTGGTATTCTTGAAGGATTTGTTGAAATAAAGAAGAAAACTTGGTTTAATCATGAAAATAATTATAGGATGGTATTCAATTAAGAAGAATTAATCTAAAGGGCTTTAGGAATGTTTTAGAATGTTATTAGATTAATTTAGACCAAAGAAACATATGGCAAAGGCATAAAAATCCGAACTTTAGAAATCTAGAAATTTCTGTTTAATTTTGCACGAGCGCCTAGGATCGCCCAGCCCTGTAGAGGTAGGCGCTCTGTTCAAATTTTGTAGATTTTGAGAATTTTGTAATAGGAATAATTATCCAATAAATTTTCTGATTAGTTAAGCATGTTAGCATCTTTATAAGGACCTAATTAGGCTATAAAAATTTTAAAATTAATTTGGAAATATTAAGCAATAAATTGAAGGTTATAATGAAAGGATTGTTTATAAAAGAGTCAAAGGGTATGGATATTGCTAAAAATAATACTACTGAAATTTATAGCTTATAAACATCTTTTAAACTTCATTCTAGGTCTGTAGAACATGCTGGAAAAATAAAATACTGAAAATTCAAATAGAAACTAGCTTAGGTGCTAAGGTAGGAAATTGGATTCTAATAAAAGGGATTAATAAAGAAAACTCTAAGTAAGATTGGATTTACTTTATTTTGAGCTTTAAATAGGAATATTGGCTACTGGAATTGCATAAACTCAAATTTTATCGGATTTATGATACTTGAGTTTTACTTTGAATATAATTGGAAGAATTGCATATGTTATTCTGAAAATGCCTATAATTGGATTTGTTATGATTGAATCATGATTTTCACATGGAATGGAATACTTGGGTATGGATTGGTATGTGGTATGATGTTGTTCTCTTTAATTTTACGGTTGGGTGATACGGCTTCTGTGGTTGAGTTGATACCAACTTTTATGGCAGAGATGGGTAATCCTCTGTGTAGAGATATGTAATCCTTTACGGGTAAAAGTGTGTATGCCTCCTACATTAGCGTGTCCTCCCATATGTGGTTTTATCGTGGTTTGTGTCAGTGGGCTTAGCTGTATATGGATCCATAGTTTTGGCTGGTTAGCTAAGTGGTATTTAGTTTGGGTTGATTTACTCCTATATGCGAGCGCGCTTCCCTTTGCAAGTTAGTTTGCTCTGGAAGGGTCCTATGTCTGGAGGGACACCCTGGTGAGCCGCTGGTGATTCCCTGTACATGTGGATAAGCGACCACACTCTATGTATTGATTCTGGTGCTGCATGTTGGTGGTACGTCCAACTCTGCGGGGTTCGTGTGCAATAAGTCGGTGACTACGGCTCTTGCCTAAACTGCGCTGCATGGGGCTTGAGTATCATTAAGTAGCACTGCCCCTAAGCCGCACGGTGGAATAGCATTTAGTCGAGTGTCATCTCAAATACTTATCATCTTTGTGAGTCCTGCAATGGCACGTGTTTTATTGCTTTTGTCGGTTTTACCTCGTTAACATCAAGTTATTGGTATTTATACATGATCCTCTGTTTTATCGCTTTATTTGGAATTACCATGGATAACTTGGATTTCTCGTCTTATCGTGGATTAATCGAATACCTCATGACTATTTGCTTATATTGGACTGTTTCAATTGCATGCACCTGCTACTTGCTGAGATGTAAATCTCACTCCGTTTTTCCCTATTATTTTTCAGGTTGCTTGGAGAGATCGCGAAGATGGGGTTTTAATTTGATGGGTAGAATTGTAATTGGTATTAATATCACATGTTGATTAAATAAACCTTATTGTAAACTGAATTGATATTATTGAATGAAAGGATTGTTTTATTGGCCACCATAACTCTGATGTAATTAATTAGTAAATTTTAAAATTATTGTGAATCTTGGTTTGTATCTGACCCCAGCTTCGTGGTAACACCTCGGGTTTGGTTGTTGAACCAGACTTGGGTTGTTATAGTAGCGAACCGGGTTTGGGTTGGGTGCCGGTTTGCACTGACCCGGGTTCGGGGCGTTACTGAGATGGTATCAGAGAAACAAGATCTAAACCTAGGAACTAAATTCTTAGGTGGGTAGTGGGATTGAGTGCACGTTAGATAAAAGCATGTTTATTTAGGATGAGAGACTTTAATTTTATTTGCATGTTGTGAATGCTATTGTTTGAAGATATTGCTATGCTATTGATGTTATTATTAATATTGGATGGCATATTATTAACCAAATTAAAGTAAAAAGTTTCAATATTAACCTGTACTTATAAATAGATAAATTTCCAAATAAGAAAAATAAATGGAAATGGAAATAGACAAAATTTAACAAAAATGATCTGATGTATATATCTGTAGGATGAACTAGTACAAAGCTTGGTATACAACTGAAAAACTAATAAAAGACCTATGGACTAAATACAACCCAAGGAACCCAAAAAGTGTATACACATCTGTCCCAAAAGTGAAAAAGAAAGAAATAGAAAAATACAAGACTCTAAACCAAGAAAAATAAAAATCAGCTAGATGGTCCAGCGCCATCTCCTCCATGTCCAGTATCATCTCCTGTACCAACATCTCCATCTCCAGCCCTAGTAGCATTATCCCTAGCAGCAACAGCACCCTCGGACTCCTCAGAATCCCAGATCTCAGGGCAAGTAGAAGGTCCAGTCCGCATGTATGATCGCATGATCCGGAACATACAGCACTAGGAATCATATAGGGTCTCCATCCGCCGCATCATCTCCTCCTGAGTCCTCGCGAGGGCCACCATCTACTCCAGCACCAAAGGCATGTGGCCAGATATCATAGTCATCCGCCGGTGTAGGACCTCCACATAAGCTACTAGATCGTGAAGGGTATCTGCAACATGAGTAGAAGAACGAGGAGCCTTAGCTAAAGAAGGAGGGGCATCAGCTGTAGTAGTAGGTGGACGAGAAGAGGAAGGAATATCAACTGAAGGGGGAGCAGTAGGAGAAGCGGGGGGAGCAGTAGGAGAAGAAGGGGGAACATCAGTAGAAGCAGGAGCAGCAGTAGAGGAAGATGGAACCGATGAAGGAGTAGAGGAGGAAGGAGCAGTACCACTATCAGCGGGCCTCCTGGAACGAGTAATACTCGTGGTGGCTCTGCGGATAGGTTGGCTCAAAATCAAAGGTCGAAATCTAGGATACGTAGCTGAGGATGCCGAGATGAGTCTAGCTATAAGGCATCCATAGGGGAGAGCAACAGATCTCTTAGGGTCATCGTAGACCCTAAGAATGGTAGAGATGATCACAGAGGGAAGGTCTATCGAATCACCCTTCAGGAGGGCATAAAGAAAAAGAGATCGAGAACTAGGAAGAGAGGAAAAGTAAGAAACAGGCCAGAGGTTCGTGAAGACGATCCTCAGGATGACACTGGTAGTGACAGGGAAGCTGGCAGTGCGGAGAGGTCCCACTCCATCATTCTCCGTCGCCTCCCCTATCAGGGAAGTGGCAACAGTAGAGAAGTCAGGGGTGGTCTCACCTGAATAGGGATAGACAGGGTGCTCTACCCTGGGAATCTGAAGGCTGGTGGAAATAAAGTCAGGAGAGACAAGGAACCTAGTACCTCTAATGTAGGAATAGAATGAAGACCGGTCGGGAGCAATCTCATGGATATTGCTGTAGAACTCCCTAACCAACTCATAGCATGTGGGAGCAAAACCACTAAAGAGGGGTAGCAACCCTCTAACCTCCATCAAACTCAGAACTGTAGGAACAAAGTCCTCAAAAACTACACTCCTCTCTAATAAGATCGTCCTAAGATGGAAGCAATCATTATACTTTCCCTTCTCAATGTCAGAATAAAACCTGACATCTCTTTGGTCAACCCTATCTCTCTTAGAGGGATTCCCTACTGAAGTTCTAGCCATCTAGGATTTGGAATAAATAGGAATTGGAATCGAGATAAAGAAAAATAAAAATAAGAACATGAACAACACAAATTGGGTTAGGACAATTGCATAAATAATTCAACAAAAATTAAGAAGAATTAAACTAGGATAAACTTGTGCAAAAATAGATTAGAAAAGTGTTAAAACAGGTCCTAAATCGAAATCAATTGAAAGAAATTAATTCAGAAGCAAGTTTTGCAAAGATTTGGTTGAGCGCCTAAGACCGCCTGAGATCGCCGACGGCAATCAGGTCGGCGCTCGTGGTTGCCGTAAGCAACAATTGGGGTTTTTTTTTGCACAAAACCAATTAACGATAAAATCTTCGACTAAAACTAATTCAAATACGACCTATGAAGTATTTAGAAAGAGAATAAACAACTTTTAAACAAATGCCCCAAAAATGGAGCTTCAATTGAAATTTTTTTTGAGAAAACCTAGCCCTAGCCGTGAGTGGTGTGGAAAATTTTTGTGGAAGAAGGAGAGCTTGACATTTACCTGTTAGTGTCATTTGGAGTCGAGGAGCAGTTGATTGAGGTTGGAGAAGTCGAGCGCCAAGTGGAATAGTGCTCGGCGAAGTCAGCAGAATTAACAAAAGATGAAGATGAAGATTGGATAGATGAAGAAGTTTTAATTAGTGATAATGAAGAAGAAGTAAGCAATGAAGAAGAGAGAAATGAATCACCTGAGGCAGATATAGGTGAGGATAGTGAAGGAGGGGATGAGGATGCACTATCAAATTGTGAGTCTGATCTAGATTACCGAAGCCTAAGTGATTTTGATGAAGATAGTGGAAGTGAGGGCAATGAATTTGACATGGAGCATGGTATGGAGGACCCCAAGTTCCAAAGGGGTACACAATTTGCTAATATTCATGATTTTAGGAAAGCATTGGCTGAATTTGCAATCAAGGAAGGTTTTAACCTAAAAAGGATTAAGAATGAAAAGAAGAGGATTACAGTTGCATGTTTTGTTGAGGATTGTAAATGGAGATTACTCGCATCCATGAAACCAGATGGGATCACATATATGATTAAGACATTTCAACTAGAACACACTTGTACACGTGTCCACAAGAATTTTGAAGCCAATTCTGATGGATATCAAACAAGATTCTCCCACAAGTTCATGCAAATCTGAAGGTCCAGATTTCAACCATTAGGGAGATGGTCCAAAGTCAGTTTGGTGTTGTAACACCCCGGATCCGTGTTGTTCATTAAAGATATAACACGTCTCACAGAGGGTTAGGTAAGGATCCAAATAAAAGTGATCGCTGGATAATCACACAATTTATACCATATCAGAGTGCACAATTAAATTCTTATCTAAGAAGTTTATAAAATCTTCAAATATAATCAAATGGGTCCATACAACTACCTTATTACATTTCCCTCAAAAATCAAATAAATCAGAGTTTAAATCTAAAATAACCTACTAGTCTATGGATTGTAGTAATAATCCTCCTCCCTATAGGTGTCAGTCGGATCTACCCCAGTAGGCGCCTCACCACGAATATCTGAAAGACAAAACAACAACGAGGAATGAGATACGAATATCTCAGCGAGTAGCACAAGCATGCAGAAATAGTTTAACGCAGTTATAAACATGCTTTGATAAATAACCAACAAATAAACAACCATAGTACCGATAAATCAACGAAAGGTCAATGTCATGCATATTGCTTAAATTGGTAAATTTACATGCCAAGTAGACACTCCACACCTCCATGTACACTGTTCCGGCCTACTCAGGGTATCGAACACTCTGAAATGACGGCCTACTCAGGGTATCGTCGTCCAATGCCGGCCTACTCCAGGTATCGGCACTAACAACCAGGCCTATTCAGGGTATCTGACTGCTCTAAACTGGTCGTGGCAACACACAAAGCCATGCAATTACACCAACAAACAAATACCATCACATTACTAAGCTTAACATGGATCCAAGGGAAGCTAAACCCAAAACCGATTAATAGCCACATAAACCCTGCATTGGCAAAACATTAAACCCACACTGCTTTCAAATCCTGTGTATTTGAGTACACTCATCACAAGTTGTTCCAACCAGAACGTCAACTCATACAAATTTATAAGTTTCCCAACCTCTCCACAACAACTCATGCAGTAAAATTCCTCTTACTCACACAAAACATTTCAATACTTTTCAGTTCTTTGATATTGAACAAAATAGATTTATACAATTTCAAAAGCAGGAAACAGATAAAATATATAACCAAACTGACTCATTTACTTATAAGATCATGAATAGCAATAACCTACCTAAATTCCTTAAACTCACCTTTCGACAGTTTGTAGAAATATTCAGAATGTGATTCAATAGTCTCCAAATTGTTTTGAACGAATATAATATTTCTAACATCCTAATCTAGCCTTTTGGTATGGGTTTGTAGTCTCAGAGTATCAAAATTTGGTTAGGATTGGCAAAAACCCGGTTTTGGCAATTACCATAGGGTGCGCTAACCTCTGGCGCTGGGCGCGAGGTCGGCATGGAATTAGCGCACACCCAATCTTCACTTCGTGCGGACGAAAGGCACTAAGCGCGAGACTAAAAGCACTAGGCGCGAGATGAGCGCGAGACGAGCGAGAACAAGAAATGCCTCGCGTGAGCTTGGCGCGAGCTAGGCGCGAATTCAGTGCTAAAAACCGACTTAGCTTGCGCCGATTCAATTTACTTGGCGCTAGGTAAGCGCCAAGTCGGCGGATCCTACCTCTGATAAAGGACTCTCTGTTAATCTTAGATCTCCATCTCTGGCTGTGTTTCTGACCTCTGTAACCACTCGTATGTGCTTCTACCATTACCAGAAAACCTTTAGACCTATTTTGGACTTAATCAAACCTACTTTTAATTCACGACTTCTTAACTCATCAAACCAACTCATGCTCGAACAGATGCAATAGAAACTAAGAACATGCTTTCGGTAAAACACAGAGACCAAAACCAACGACAAACAAAACGATGCTACTCACCTTATACGCTTCCAAGTCTTTGCAACAGCAACCCTTCGTAGAGCAAAACCAACCAAAACCAACGACAACAGTCGATCTCTGCCCAGTCGATCGGCACTCAAACTCCTTCGGTTTGTGAGAGTATATCTGGACACCCTCAATACAGAACACTTTGATCGGCAGGAAAACCCAGTCTTCTTCTCCTCTCCCAATACCCTATATCACCAGCCGCAATCGCCTTCAACACAATGTATGTGAAAACGAAAAACCCTACGAGTCTAAATACGCTAGGTATTTGTACTTACCTTATATACACATTGCAGCTCGATGGGTTTTGAAACACTTGATTTAGTGCAACGCTCGTCCACCAAGATTCCTACATACACACACCTTTATTAGTTTTATTTTTCCAATAAAATCATGTAGAAAAATATCGGGGTTTTACAGGTGTCGAGCCTAGTGAAATGTAGTTGAGGAGGGCAAGGAGGAAAGCCATTGAGGTCGTAGAAGGAAGTCATAGATTGTCATATGGCATTTTATGGAGATATGCTGAAATAATTAGAGCTACCGACCCTGGGAGTTTGGTGAAGATTGAGGCAGAGAGGGTTGCTACATCTTCAGCTCCTATGTTCAAGAGGATATTCATTAGCTTTGCATCGATGAGGTTGGGGTTACTTCAAGAGGATATGCTGAAATAATTAGAACTATCATTCGTATTTATGTATGGTTGTAGTTTTAGATTCACATTGAGCAAGATATAGTTCTGTGCCCAACTCATGTTGAGCACTATCATTCGTATTTATGTATGGCTGCAGTTTTAGAGTTATGGTTGCAGTTTTAGAGTTGGCAATTTGTCCAGGCACGTGTGTGATTGATGCTTTGTAATTGATCCTAAAAGGAGTAATTCCAAGATACAGTTATGGTTGTAGTTTTTTCATTAATTGCTGTTGTAACTGTAGACACCCCAAATTGCACCTTAATATGAGAGAGCAATCAAAATGAATTTTAAATATTTTATTTGAGCTTTGACAAGTGTCAAAAACTAAAAAAACTCAAAAAAAAGGTGCTAACCGCACTGTATATGCGGTTTTTGGCAGTTTGGTAGCAACCGCCCTGTGTGTGCGGTTGCAACCGCAGGCACAGTGCGGTTGAAATTCATGCTTCTCACGTGGCTTCTAGAAGCTCAGGCCGTTAGGTCACGTCGGCAGCAATCATGAGCTTGTAACTGAATTGGAACCGCCCTGTGTGTGCGGTTGGTGCAGTTTGTATTGCAACCGCATGATTGGGGCAGTTTGTGCAAAACTGCACTGAGTATGCGGTTTTGATTGTTTCGGGCATTTGCGAAAAGACTCGATTTCTGAGCCTTATTTACGCATATTACCTCTATCTTGGGGACTTGAATTCCCTATTTTAACTTCCGAAACTTGTAGATTTACACCAATTCATGCCTTTAATTTGAATTGGAATAATCTAGAAGGATTCATGGGCATACCCTTGGGACTTTTCTACCCTTGGCTGTGCCTATAAATAGAGGGGTCCTCCTTTTGCAAATGGCTGATAATTTGAAGCATTGAAGCTCTGCAAGAAGGGAAACTCTGTTGGATTGTCTACTCAAGTGTTCAAGCTACTAAGGTAAAGCTCTAGTTCATTTTCCAGCTTTTTCTTTACATTTCCAGCACTGTCATCTTCTACCTTTCTGTAGTTTAAGGACTTGGTGTTTATTTGGAGCTCCAAACCACTTCCAAAGTACCTAGGAATCCTCTGTAGCCGTAAAACGTGAAGAGAGAACCTGGGGAAAAAGAAGTTGGAATGGAACCTTAGGCTTAGAACCTACCATGAATGATTTACATATTGTTTTTATGTGCTGATTACAGACACTTTTCACTGTTTTTCAGGTATAGGCTAGATCTTGGATTTTCCATGCTCAATATGGAAAATCTGAGATCCTTGGCCTTAGATCGAACTCTTAGGACTTCATGAGGTTGTTTTTAAAGCTTCAAAGTCATTTTGGTCGAATCCACATGCACACATGCACTGGTTTCACTCTTTTACTCAATGTTTTCAAAAACAGGACAGCACCTGTGCCGTCTTAGAATGCTTATAATTTCATCATCCGGATGAATTTTTGAGTGATTTCAAAGACATGTGATAGATGGGAATGTCTATTTTATATCTGGAAATTTTCATCTATTTCTATGGAGCCGTTTTTTGATACCATCAGATCATGGTCAGCAGATCAGTTTAGTTTAGATTGTTGAACTTGTCGCTTTGATTGAGCACCATTTGCTCGTTTTTAATCCGTTTTGTGTGCTTTTAATCTCTGTGTTTTCCGTGAAGAGTCTACTTTCAAATCCAACTGATTTCAAGAGTTTTTGTTTTAATTTGTGTCTTGTGTGTTTGATTAACTCAGAGCTGCTCTGTGGCAGGGTTCTGGGTTAATCTGTGATCCTTCGGGCCTGTTCGGGAGGTCACACAAGTGATACATGGATGGAGTTTTGTGTGAGGCCTATTTCGTTTGAAAGATGGCACCTCATACTTCATCCATGTGAGTTTTCATGGATTTATATGGAGCCACACTCCACGAATAGAGTTTCAAAGTTGCTTACTCGCTGATTTTTCTGATTTACAACATCAGATTTAACTGTATATTTCTCTCTTGTTTTAAATTGGATTGAGCTGAAATTTTTACTGAATGCTCTACTTCATACCAGCTTTCTAATGGATTTGGTTTGATTTGATTTGAGTTTAAATCGAGGGATTTATGAATGATCAAAGTTTTCAAGCTCTTATGGTCTGATTTTTCCAGATTTGCTTTGGTTTGGTTTTCCCCAATTTTTTACTTTGATTTTACTTACTCATGAAGTCTTAGAGGTGATACATCCACAGAGAGAGTCTAGATTTATTGGACTACTCATATGGAAGAATCACACATATGTTTGCTAATTTTCAAGCATTATTTGTTTATTTTAGTTAACAAACAATCCTTTGAGCATGACAAGCATATGGCAACCGTCTTGTATGGATGAGTGGGGGTGCCTAACACCTTCCCCCACTCATAACTTATTCCCCTTACCTGATCTCTGGATTTATCTTCGAATTAGAGTTACTTTGGCTTTAGTTGGCCTTTTTATGATCCCTTTGGTGCCCATTCACACCTTAACATGAATGGTGGCGACTCCTTATTTTTGTCAAACCCCGTGTGATGAGGAGGAGATCACGTAGGTGAATTTCCTTGTTTCACGGTAACTGATGCTTTGTTTGCGGAGTAGCAAACCGAAAGGTCAACTCTAAAATCGTAAAGTACATAATAAGCAAGTAGCCTCTCATCCTTTACTAGCTAATATGGCATTATTTAAAGCTAAACGTCATTGGCACTGATACAAAAAATTAGATTCTAAGATAGAGGTTACACGGGTGCATCCAAAATTTACAGTAACACTCGTACACCCATTAATTCTGGAATCTTAAGATATATACAATGGAAAATGGAAACAATAGAACCATTTTAAACGAGTTAAACAAGTTAATTGACACAAAACATTCAACGATAATCACTACAAGCATGTCCCAGTTGCAAATTGACTATATCATCTAGAACATATGTACAATCACTTGTAGTACAATTGCTACTAAAAGGAGTAATTTCAACCCTTTCATTTCCTCTTGTAGGTCCTCTCGTAGACCCATTAATTCTTCTTCTAGGGATTTCAGATCCTCCATTTTGTCATTAATCTGGGTCATTCATAAACTAAGATAGTCAATTGATGCTCTAGTTGAATCTTTAGACATGCCCATACTGCAATTTGCCTTCGTAGAACTGCATTTCTCATCCATAACCGGAAGACTACACATACGTATAGGAGTACACCATTTGAAGAATTCGCATGATGGTTTTGATGTAGAAACCTACAATAGTAAAGTAAATTTTCATAAAACAAGGGAAAAAAATGAAATTAATAAAAAATAGCTATACTTACCATGACCTTCCTAGCACACGTATAGAATAGTCTACTGGGATTGGTAGACGTCTCAGATACTCTTATAATAGCTTTCCTTTTACATTTACAAACATGACTTTCGTATTTCAATTGACTAACACCACACGGTGCTATAGGCTCACACCATTGGAAAAAATTTCACAATGATTCTGAAGTTGTAACCTACAAGTCCATAGTTATATTAGTAGCATGAATAAGACATTTACTAAACACATAAATAAAGTCAAGATGATACTTACGGATACATTTCTTCCACATGTATAAAACAATTTATTTGGGTGTTTAGATGTCTCTGATACTTTTATGATGGCTTTCTTTTTGTAGAAGCAGTTTTTGCTTTCGTACTTCAAGTCAAACAGACAATTTTTAGTAGATGATGCCATGCCAATTTGAATAGACTAAATCCTACAAAACAAATTGCAAAACAATTCCTACAAACTCATCAATTAAATTGTGATAAAATACCAAAATATGATTATAACAAACTGTGATAAATTCTGTGAGTTGGGCACATACTGCATCTTGGTGAGGTGTAAACAATGGAATAAATAAGTTATTGGCATTGTGACTGCAAATAATTCAAGATGATCCTTTTTACTCCTTTTTGCTGTCTCCACTGTGTCTTTTCTTTTCTTTGAAGTTGATTGGTGTGTTGATGTACAGGGTTTCTACCAAAACTCATTACATCAATCTCTTTACTGTTCCTTCAATCTCTTTTCTTTTCTTAGTCAAGCTGGACAACATTTCCTTCTTACTGTTGCTTCAATCTCTTTACATATCTCAATCAAAAAACCCACACCCACTTCCATGGAATCAAATCCAAGTCCAAATCAAAAGTCAAGAACCACATCAACCTCTTTAATCAAAAGTTGTTGCCAAAAATCACCAAAATACACAAACCCCATTAAGATTAATCTACTTTTTGACGTTCAATTCACAAATTAACCTTTTAACGTTTTCATTTTTTTGACTTGGGAAAGTGATAAAAAGGGAATAACCAAAACAGTAAAACTAATCTTCATTTGATTTTGAAACCCCACTAGTCACTTAGTCAAATGTCACCTTTTATGCACTCGTAATCACATTATCCTCTCTCTCATGCACCCACATCGATCATTCCACCCAACCCTATAATTAGTCCCAACCATCACCATCACTTTGTATCCCGACAAAGAATCATCATATTCAAAGGATAGAACAAAAAAATTGTAAAGTTGTGATGAACAAATTGTAAAGTACCATTTCGTCTTTTAGAGATGGAAAAAAAAAATGACGCATAAACGAACTTCGATTACCAGACACCGTAAACGAAATGAAACCCTAAAAAACGAAAACAAAATGAAAGCCTAGCCCCCAAATCGTGTGTTTTAAAGAAAAAAAATCAATGAATAGGAAGAAGAAAAACCAAATGGGGGTGTTCTTACTGAAAAAGCTTTGTCGGCAGCTCCTTCAAATTGTCTGAAACCAGCAATTCCTCGGTGCGATGGTCGCTTGCTCTAGGTGAGTTAGAGAGGAAGGGGGTTTTTGCTTTGCAAAAGAGGAGCACATGTCTTTTAAGAGAAGGGGCAATTTCATCTTTGAAAAGTGCAAAGTTAACATCGTTTCTCTCAAACTCACGGTGGGGTTAGCGAGCACCGGTTTCGAGAAGCTTAGGGCCTATTAGTGATCATTTTTAAACCACAGGGGGTGTCCGTGCCCTTTCGCCAAACCTCAGGGGGTGTTGCTGTAAATTTCCCTATTTTTTTTATGATTGTATAATAAGGTTAATGTAATAATAAGTCTAGTTTTTACTATTTACAATTTATTAAATTAGTGTATGTGTGTGTATATATTCACATGATTCATTAAGTTTATTAAAACTAGAAAAATAAGCAATTGTTATTAAGCAACATATATTTTTGTTATTAAAAGGAAGTAGAGAAGGGTTGGGCTTGGGCTTAATAAGAATTAATGGGGCCAGGCTTGGATAAGCAATCCTAGGCCCGATGTAGGGCAGGGTGGGGCTTGGGCATACATAAGTTGTGTTATGCCAATGCCTTGGCCTCGCCCAAGTCCGCCCTACCCTGACCCATTACCACCCATACGGCAAGGCCATCACCTTCTGTTCTCTCTCTATCACTATTGGGCAAGACCCATTTATCCAAAGGACTAAATCATCTCTCTCTCTCTCTCTATCTAGAAAGGCCTATTGCCATCTATCTTTCTCGCAATTACTTTTGTCTTTCTCTTGCGTTGCAAGGATTGCAACAAAGATCAGTGGTGAAATTCATCTTTGTATTCTATACTAGCTCTTAAGGGCAGGAAAACCCTAGCCAAACCTTCCCTTCTCCGATGCATACATTTGAATAGGTTGTCCTTGCTTTCTTCTTCCCTAAAAAGCGGTTGGTTAATTGAAAAACCCTCAATAGGTTGTATGTGCTTTCTTCTTCCCTAAAAAATGACCCATCGGTAGATCAAAAAGAAAGTATTTTGCTACAACAAAGAATTGCTGTTCTAACCCTTGTGAGATGGATATTTTCCCAAATCTAGAGATTTTCCTCGATCACTTTTAGCGGAACCATTGATGAAGTCGGAAACGGAGATTTCTCTGGTTTCCATTAGTTGCTCGTGTGCCAAGCACACATAAAATTTTTTTTTTTTGGCTACATGGCTACGATCGATGCAGGTAGCACCGATTGTAGCACCATGTTCACAGCAGAAGATATGCTCCCCTCAATGTTCTTTACGCCGGCCATGGATTATGCTATTGTTATAGCTAGGAAATTCCAGCATTAAAAATCATTTTAACGAGGACCTCATATTGTCTGCAAAATCATACAACAAGCATTCACCTTAACAAGATCATTTCACTGACATTCAAGTTGATTTTTTTATTTTTTATTTTAAATTGAATACACTAATCACAAGGTCTGATGCATGAGTTTGGGCTTGACAATCTCTGCACTTTCTCAAGCATATAGCATCGTAAGGTCAATAATTATTTCTCTACACTTTGAGGGAGATCCTGTCATATGTAGCATCTTAATTTCAATAATTATTTCTGATCAGTTCTTTTATTGGAAAATTAGAACTTTCATATACTCCATTTCACAGCAAGTCATTCAATGTACATGAACAAGTGCTGGGAGAAGTATAGAGTTTATGGTCATTTGTTTGGTTCAAAAGTAGACAAAACTATTAGAACTTTGCCTTGTTTTTTTTTTTTGGGTAGAATTTCATGGAATTCACACCTAGGCCTCATGTTTGAAGAAAAAGCAGCGGAACTATCAAATCCTGAATTTTTAATGTTATTAAAAATTGGATTTTATTAATAATGGTGTTATTTTTTAGGGAGAAATGAAAGGGGTTTAAATTGAAGGGTTCAATTTGAATAGGAGGTTGGATATCAAGTTTATTCGAGATAAGTAATTATTTAAATTTTATAGGTTATTAACAAATTTAAATGCATTATAGGTTATTATATGTTATTATATTGTAGGGTGTTTATTGTGGAGGAGCATGCAACAAATCCTAAGAGGTTTAAAATAAGGTGGCGGACAACTATAAATACATGCTAATTCGGTTATGGTTGTTTGGCCAATTAAAATTCTATAATTCTCTAGTGGAGAAGAGAATGAGCTGGAAGAAGATAACAAGGGAGACCTGGTCGATATAGGGTTTGAAAGAGAAATTTGAAGAGAGCAGAGAAGAGAAGAGGTCTATCACCAATGGTTGATTGGATTCAGGAAGTGAATTAAGGACGAGCTTAATACCAATTGCTTGGATTGAATTGAAACTCAGAGCAGGTAAGTAGTACCTTTGTTTACAAAATATTGCATAAAACTTGTTTTATATTTAGAATTGATTGGTGTTTGTAAAATCCCGAATTTTTAATAATATTAAAAATTTGATTTTAGGGAATATTAATTGATTTAATTGATGGGAAAGTCTAGAAAAAGAGATTAAGTGGTCGAACCGGAGTTCTCGGGTGAATCTGGGTAGAAATTCTAATTATAAAAATAAGAAGCAATAATTATATTGTAATTAATTGGTTTAGGGTGGAGTGTCGCAAGGGTAATTTGGAAATTTCAACAATTCGGAGATTATGTAAATTTGGGTAAGTGGTAATTATAGCGTATTGAAATAATTTAATAAATTATTAAGGTAAATGTTTTTAGATTAAATTAAGTGGGATTGTATTTGTCTGGGTGGCAAATCAGTAGATCGATGGTTATTAGGGAGTGGTGTAGGGAGTTTGGTGGTAGAGCACCACATCGGATCAAGAAGAAGTTGGAGAGTTTTTGAACGTATAACTTGTCTCTCCATGCGCCTATTGGGTTTTTGACTGTTGAATCGTTGGAGAGTTTCAGAGCAATAAAGTCTGAATTTGAGAGCTAGAGAAGGGGGTTTTGGGTCTTGAGAAGTAAGAGTGTCAATCTCGTTTGAAAATTTTGATTGAAGGAAGCCCTGTTTCTTTGAGAGGAGTGTGTCGGATCTGTTGGATCAGTAATTCGTCCAGTTACTAGTTCGAATCAGGTAAGTTAAATTCAGAGTTGTATTTAGGTTAGCTTCATTTAGTTTCATCAAGGTTTAACCAGAGAAATGAGATCAGACACTAAAGATCTGAATTCTGAATTTCTCTGCAAATTTTACAGTTCGTCAGAGAGAGTCCAAATGTGAGGAATCTGTTCGGCAACTTCTGATTTCTGGTGAAGTTGATTTCCAACAGAACAAAGGCAAGTCGCACCTTCTAAAATCATATTTTTGTATGAATTGTGATCATTTAAAGAGTTAGACGAAATGCTGTGTTTCTGTACTTGAAATGGGCAACTGAACCATGATTTAGTTTTAGTCTAACTAGATTAAATACGAAACGATTATATGGTGTTATTATGATATTTCTTATCATGTTGAAGTGTTTTAGTAGGAGAACTTTAATTCAATCCTGAAGTTTTGTAATTGTAGCAAGTTATAAATTTTGTTGAGTGAGAAAAACATATATTGCACATCTGCTATATTGGGTAGAGTAATTTAGTTCAGTACTATTGCAAGGTTGCTTTCAAGTTTCATGGATTGCACGAATTGTGCTTATATGAATTCAGCTTTGGAAGAATCCAGAAATTACCAGATTTCCGTTCGTATATTGATATTTAATTTGTGAATTATCTATAGCTTATTTAGATTAAATCGGAAATGGTGTATTTGTGTTAGTCAGATAATTATCGGCATGTTGGAAGAGATTTGTTTGGCTTAATTTAGTTCGGTCCTTTAGTAATCTGAATTGGGCGTTTAATCTTGAAGCTGATGCAATTTTGATTTGAATAAATCTAAGGGTGTTCAGGTGTAGTATTTGATTGTTTTGCAAGGTATTAGAGGTGATTAAGATGAATGATCTTAGACTATTAGAATCTAGGGAAGCTGAATTTCTAATATGGTTTAGAGGTCTATTGAGGGTCATGATACTAAATGCATGTTTGATTTTTCTGCAGCAGATTTTGAGATTTCTTTTAAGCTTATTTTGTTGTTGTCAACTCCTTAGTTACTTCACTGGATGTTGTGCAATAATGCATCAGAGATTCCAGAAATGTTAAAAGTCTATGCAAATTATTTGGCAATAAAAATGAGATTTGTTTAGATAGGTTATTTGGATGATTTGTAACTGGTTAGTTGTGGGTGGTTCAGATATGGAGGAATAGATGATAAGAGTAAGGTGCAGCTGTTTGTTTTTAGAACAGTTATATTTGCAGCTGTTAAAACCTGTTCAAATAGTTTCATCTAAGTTCTAATTAGCATTTTGTTCAGTAGAATATTAGGGAAGCCAATTTAGTGCCATGGTTAAGAGAATCATTGGGAGGCATAATACTAGGGTCATGTCTTAAATTTTCTGTAGCAAAGGTTTGGGTCTACTTTGAACCTATTGTTTGTGTCAAACTTGAGTTATTACTTCACATAAATATTTCAAGATATAGTTGGGAATTCAGAATTGTTAGTAAACTATTGAATTTAACATTGATAATAAGGAATACGGCATAATTGATCTTAAACTTAATTAGTAAAAGACTAGCAAAATCTGAAATTGTAAACTAAGATGAATG
This sequence comes from Buxus sempervirens, assembly GCA_947561395.2. Taxonomy (NCBI): domain Eukaryota; kingdom Viridiplantae; phylum Streptophyta; class Magnoliopsida; order Buxales; family Buxaceae; genus Buxus; species Buxus sempervirens. Next base: position 23,902,350 of record OX387189.1, read on the forward strand.
GCCTTTGGGAGACACTTGTGCTGATTTTTAAATTCATTGGATTAGTTGAAATTATGGCATGACCTGACCAGTATCAAATTTATGTCTCTTATAAGTCACTAGATCAGTCCATGAGTAGTTCGAACTAAATCAGATTTTCATATGGCTTGGTGTCTACTGAAGTATTTAGAGTTGCTATTTTCTGTTTCTGATTTGGGCATTAGATCTTTGAGTCTTATTGATCTTGATTAGATTAAATTTGAGAAAGTTCAGATGTATTATTTGAATGAATTGAAAGGTGTTAGATATGTTTTAGAAGAAAGTAAGTAGTTTAGTTGTGGATAAAAATTCAGATGCAAAGAAGTGCAACAAATGGCCAGGTTTAGCATTCTCTTTGTTTTATACCAGGTGCGGCAGATTAATTCTATGCTTATAATTTGAGTCTTAAGTCTTCTAAATCCTATTTAATTAAGTTAATTTAGGGTCATTTAACTTTCCAATGTTACTAGAATTTTATGGTGGATAAATTGATAAAATGGATTGAGAGATTTGTTATGAAGCATGATAGCAAATGCATGATCAGATTTTTTGCAGCATGTTTCTCTTTGAGTTTATCATTGTGTCAAGCATGATTTATTTCTTCACTTGAGTTAATCAAGGATCAATTGAGGTTCAAGAGCTGTTAGTAACTTTTGGGAATAAATTTTAACTGTAAAAATTATGAAGTAATTAGTATTAGAATTAATAAGTAAAGGGAGTAGCAAATCTGAAATTTTGTTGAATCTAATAGAGAGTTGAGTATCAGAGAATTCTGGAACTGATTTTATTATCAATGAATTTAACTGGTTTTTGTTGTGACCTGAATATTACTTGGTTGTGTTTTCTTAAAAAGTTCACTGGTTATCATTTTATTTAAGTGAAAAGTATTTCCATTTTCTGTATCATGAGCTATAACTTTTTACTGTTGGATGGCTTAGTGATTATTTGAAACTGAATTTTGATATTGTTAACTATAAAATGTCTTCATTTACTTTAAGCATGGTTTTATGTAAACTTGCACTTTGATTGATAGTTTTGTCAAATTATTAGGGCGAGACTTAGTGTGGATCCACAGTCGAGTTGTAAGTAAATTTTGTGCATTTTGTTGGGATTTAAGTCTAGGGCTCCTTAGTGCATTTCCTCCATGATGGAGAGGCCTTCCATGAGGGAAGTGCTGCAGCAATTCCCTTTCCACCATGATGGTGAGGTCATTTGATGTTTTCCGCCATGAGGGCGATGAATTGGGTTATTTGAGTTGTTGCAGTATTTGACTGGATTGTTTGGAACTCTAGTGCTTAGCCACACAAAATATACAAACTTCACGAGTCCCATTATATTATGGTTTTTGAATAGTAAGTGAAATCTGTCTAATTTGTTTGGTTAAAGTCTAGCCTCCTTTATACATTTCCTTTATATGGAGAGGCCTTCCATGAGGGAAGTGCTACAGCAGCTCCCTTTCCACCCCAGAGGGGGTGAGGTCTATTATTGGCATCAGCTTCGACAGTGCGACAGTGGTTCTCAGACTGGATGGTTATCCTTTTCTACCTTGGAGAGGGTGAGGTCTTGTGGTTTTTACCAAGAGATGACGATATTGGATTCATTTTTGCAGAGATATTAGATTTGGCAGAGGCATCAGGTTTGGCAAAGAATTTTGGATTGGAACTGTTTGGGGCTAGAACTTAACCTTACAAAGTGGTCAAATTTCACGAGTCCCACCTTACTATTTGATTTGATTTTTGTTTGCCAGATTAGTCGGATTAATCGAATTATACGAGGTTAATCGTCGAGTTATATTTTAATCGTTCATGTTTTAGAAATTAAATAAAGATGTATTTGAGCACGCATGTGTTGCTTGCTGAGATATTCGTATCTCATTGCTTTTGTTTTTGTTTTGTTTTCAGATCTTAAGAAGGACGATACCGGCGGGTGTATGCTTATTTCAGGTGAGTTGGGGATTTTAGTAGACTCTGATTATATTATTGTTTATTTTCATGTTGTCCTTCACTCTGATATAGTAATCCTGTGTGTAAAAGTAACCCTTTGGGAACGAGTTACGGCTTTACTGCGTAACCCAGTTCCGGGGCGTTATAGTGTTTGAAGAAGAATTCTATTTGGTTGTTTGAATGAAATAAATGCTAAATTAGTTGTGGATCTTCTTAAATCAAGTATTGGAACCTAGATTTGTGTTTTTAAGAGGTTTTGGAACATGAATGAATTGTTTGGGACAATTAAATTTGAGACAGAAATAGAGAAATCGAAGTTACAAAATCTAGAAACTCATGATCTAGAGATTTTCCAAGGTCGCTAGACCCCACGCTCAAGTGTAGGGTCTAGTGCCCATGTAATCCCATTAGTTTTATAATCATACGCTGAGACCACTGGAGCAATCTCTCAAGCATGTAGTTAAATTTTGTTTTAGAACTTAGACAAACCTAGAAAAGGGAGCACTCAACCAGGGTCGCTCGAGCAACTTGTTGAGCACCCAACACTACTTTTTATTTATTTGAGATTTGAGTTGATTTTTGACCTTAAATTGAGTTTTGGGCAAATTCAACATATGTACAAACAGGTTTTAGGTCTTTAGAAGTGATTTTCAGTGGTTGAATAAATTTATCGAACTAATTAAGGATTTTGAGCACGTTCTACTGAAATTGGTTTTATTTGGAAATTTAGTGAGATTGTGTTGTTCCTATTGTATTTAATTAAATTGGAAGTTTCTGACACCTGTGATACTTGCTTATAAACATGTTTTAACTCTTGGAATTGCACAAATATGATTTCCTATTGATTTGGGTAAGTTGAGCTAAATTCTGGAATGTTGAACATATTTGGGCTATTTGTGTTATTTCATGATTGAGATGATATAAATATTGTTTTGTTAATTGATATCTGCCTTGAGGGCATGTATTGGATATCCTCCATGATGGAATGGACTTGGTCATGATTGACCCATGATTATATGCTTGAGCATATCGGTTTATATGTTGGCTTTGTTTTATCTATTTTGGCTTAGCTTGTATTGGATCCATTGCTTAAGCTCAGTAATGTAATGTGTTTTGCTTTATTGCTATAATTGCATGACCATGAGTGTTGCCACAACGGGTGTAGAGTAGCACCGAAACCTTGAGTATGATAGTGTTGTCAATGTTGAAACTCGGAGTAGGCCAGCATTGGATGACAAAACTCTGAGTAGGTCGTCATTTCAGTATCCGAAACCCTGGGTAGGTCAGATTATACACATAGAGGGGTGGATTTGGCTATGGCATGTTTATTACTCAATTAAAGTGAATTACATAAGATTGGCCTATGTTGACACTTGTTTGATTTGGGATACAACTATTTGGTTTAATTGAACAGTTGGTTTATCGATTCTTGTTTTATGATTGTATTTGGATTTATGGGTAATTGCGTGGCCTTGAGTGTTGCCGCAACCGGCATAGAGCAGCATCGAAATCCTGAGTAGGCCGGTGTTGTTAATGTCGAAATCCGGAATAGGCTAGCATTGGATGATGAAGCCCTGAGTAGGCCGTCATTTTAGTATATGAAACTTTGAGTAGGCCGGATATATACGTGGAAGCATGGATTTGGCTATGGCATAACTATTACCCCACTAAAGTGAAGTACAAAATACTAACTTATGTTGGCACTTGATTTGACCTGAGTTATATCTATTGGATTGTTTTGGACAATTGGTTTATCGACACGTGTTAAATGATTATATTCAGATTTATGGTTTTCCACATGGTTTGATATCAATATTGTTTATGCATCATCTATCATGGTATTGTGAGACATGGATTCGTCATCTCGGATGACTTCCGATTATCGTCACGCGGGGATCAATAGATGTTAAGAGTCGCCACCATCCATCTTAGGGTGTGAATGGACACCAAAGGGTTCATAGATGTCAAATAGAGCCAAAGTAGCTCTAATACAAGGAAAATCCAGAGATCGGGGAATTAATTATGAGCGGGGGAAGGTGTTAGGCACCCCCACTCATCCGTCTAAGACGGTTACCACATGCTTGCTTATGCTATAAATTGTTTGCTAATAAAATTAACAAAAAAGTGCTTAACAAGCACAATGTGTGTGACCCTTCCACATGAGAAGTCTAATGAGTTTAGACTCTCTTTGTGGATGCATCACTTTTAAAACTTCATGAGTGAAGTGAAATCAAAGTAAAAATGAAGAAAATCAAGCCAAGGCAAATCTGGAGAACTTCGGTCAAAAGAGTTTGAAAGCTTTGATAAACCATAATTCATTCAATTTAAATCTAAATCAAATGAAACCAAAGCCATTTGAAAACTGGTATATATTAGAATATACAGTAAAAAGTTCAGCTCGATCCGATTCAAAACTAGAGAGAAATCCACATATGAAATCTGCTGTTATAACTCAGAAAAAGTGTTAAGTGGGCATTTTCAAAGCTCTATTCGTGGAGTTTGGCTCAATAAAAATCCATAAAACTTGGTATGGGGGAAGTATGTAGTGCCATCTTTTCAAAGAAAAAAACCTCACATCAATCTCTATCCGGATGTGACCTGTGTGCTCTCTTGAACAGGCCTAGAAGACCACAGATGAGCTCTGGACTATGCCAGCGAGCACCTCTGAGTCAACTGAGCACCCAAAGCACAAATCAGATTGAAATCAGCTGAAACTTGTTGGAAATGAAAATAGACTTCTTAAAGAAAATTCAGAAACTGGAATCATAGGAAACGGATTAAAACCGAGCAAATAGTGCACTATCAAAGCGACAAGTTCAGCAATCTGGGCTGAACTGTCCTACAAACTTTGAAGAGATGGTGTCAAAAATTGGCTACATGGAAATGGACGAAAATTTCCAGATATTAAATAGACCTCCCAATCTATCACATGTCTTTGGAATCACTCAAAAATTCATCCGGAGGATGAAGTTATGAGCATTCCAAGACAGGCTACAGATCTGTCCTGTTTTTGAAGAACTTTGAATAAGAAGCCAAAATCAATGTATGTGTGTAAGTGGATTCGACCAAAACCATTTAAAATCATGAAAAACAACTCATGAACTTCTAAAAACTCATTCTAAGGCCAATGATCTCAGATTTTCCATATTTTACATGGAAATCCAAGATCTAGCCTATTTGATGAAAGTAGTGAAAAGTGGGTGCAAAGATGTGGAAAATCACATTTCTATGAGAAAGTTAGAATCCATGGCTGTAGAGAGCATGGATTCACATCCTCTCCAAATACAAAAATAATCAGAGAAGCATCCAAGGGCTCAAAATAACCATATAGCATGCTTTTCATCATTTGAGGGTTCTAAGCCTAGAGGATCCATTCCACCTTCCTTTTCCCCAGGCTCTCTCTTCACGTTTTACGGCTAGAGAGGATTCCCAGGTACTTTAGAAGGGGTTTGGGGTTGCAAAAATACACACAGGCCTTACACTACAGAAAGGTAGAAGATGAGAGATTTTGCTAGAATGTAAAAGGGAAGCAATATCTCAAATAGGCCTTACCTTAGTATCTTGAGCAATTGAGTAGCTAATCCAGCAGAGGTTCTCCTTCTTCTTGTAGAGCTTCTAAGCTTCAGATTGTCAGCCATTTGCAAGAGGAGGGCCTCTCTATTTATAGGCCAAGTCAAGGGTAGAAGAGTCCCAAGGGTAGGCCAAAAAGGCCTTCTAGATTATTCCAATTCTCCTCCAAGGCATGAATTGGTGTAATTCAGCAAGTTTCGGAGGGTGAAATAGGGAGTTCAAGTCCCTAAGAGAGAGGTAATATGCGTAAATAAAGCTCAGAGATCGAGCCATTTCGCAAAGCCTCGAAACAGCCAAAACCGTATACTCAGTGCGGTTTCTACAGAACCGCCACTCAAAGTGCGGTTCAATACAAATTCGACTAAACCGCATATACAGAACGGTTCAATTCAGTTATGCTTTAATTGAGTGCTGGACACGCGGCTTAACGGCCGAAGCTTCTCGAAGCCACGTGGCCGCCAGCGCAACAAGCAAGGGCCTGAACCGTGCTGTCTGTGCGGTTGAAACCGAAATTATAAAAACCGCATACACAGTGCGGTTGGCACTGATTTTGAAAGTTTTTGAAAGTTTGACATATGTAAAGGCTCAAATAAGACCTTTGGAGCCTTTCTTAGTTAATCTCTTATATTGGGGTGCAATTTGGGGTGTCTACAGGTATGTTACTATGTTTTATAACTTGTGGACAAGCCCCTTTCTCCAATGGCCCTTATGGGCCCCACTTCAAAAATAGATAATATTTGAATTTTTTGTTATCTTTAAGATGAGACTAATTCTCAATTATTTTAATGAAACATAATTAATTTCCAATTATCAAAAAGTAACCCATAATTTAAACTAAATATTTGTATACTTATTCTCAATTATCAGACAAATCAATATTTTGTCCAACACTACGTGTATTGTCAAAAATTTTTAATTAATAAAACTTTTTTTCTTATTTTAAAATTACACCTTTTCTTATTGCCTTTTTCTATGTTTTCGAACTTTTTAGATTATTGGTTTAAAATATATACTCTCAAAATTTCCTTCTAAAAATTTAAAGAAAGTAATATATCTTTTAGTAAAACGTTATTTATGAAAAAATATATCTTTCCGTGCGGGTAAATCAACCAGCTATATTCAAAGAAACAGCAGTGTACCCCATGGAAGACTAACGGTAACCATGCTTAGAAAGTCCAAAACACTAGGCGTTACATACGACGAGAATTCCACGCGCGCGAATTTCATGTAGCAGTGGACCCCATGGAAGACTAAAGCTAATCATACTTCAGAAAATCAACACTGGCCTGACGTGAATTTCACGGAATTAATTCGCACCTCATGTTCGAAGGAAGAGCAGGGAACGCCATAGAGCAGGGAACGCCATGGAAGACTAAAGCTAACCAAGCTTCAGAAAATTCAATTTCATTGCCCGGTTTAAAATCCACGTTGGTTATGAATATAAATGATTATATTGTTACACAATATCAGAAAAGTTACGAGACAAGGGAACGGAATCTGATGTGAACTTATTTGGATTTGTTTTTGAGTCTACAATGCTTCACTTCCCATCAAGGATTACAATATCGGTGCCGATGGGCGTGCCGCCCATCGGAAAAAACGGCACGCCGGCGGCATTTCGCCGGCGTGCCGGCGAAATGCCAAAAAAATTAAAAAAAGCAAAAAATTAGAAAAAATTTGAATTTTTTTGATTCTGTCGATTTTTCGGCGGCACGCCGAAAAAATCGCTGGCACGCCGCCAAAAAATCGCTAATAAAATTTAAAAAATCGCTTTTTTTTCCTCTTTATCGCAAAAAATCGATTTTTTGTGAGTTTCGGTCCGTTTCGCTCGGCACGCCGCCAATTTTTCGCTGGCACGCCGAAAAAATCGGTCGATTTTTTTAAAACCGATTTTTGGTGTCGATTCGTTTCGCCAATTGAAAAAAAACGATTTTTCGGCGGCACGCCGCGGCGTGCCGCCGAAACTGAAAACGCTGCTTCCCATGATAATTTCTCCCAGCTTCACACATGACAGTTCAGCATTTCAGCTGTTTCGAGTCCCCCCAGTGAGCTTGTTTCTTTAATGGCAGATCATGATATCCCATTTGTTCTTTTTGTATCATTGGCAGGTAAGAAATGCTACTAAAGTAAAACTCGTTCATTTGTTATACCTCCCACGAAAAAGCGTTGATTAAACCCCACCTATTTGTCCATACCTTTGCATTTCCTCATATTCACATGCAGTGGTGAAGAGAAATACACAGATTTTCTACTTATCTCTCTAAGTTATGTCTCTATTTTAACATAAACAAATTACCGACTAGATACACTAATTAAGCAATATGAAAAAAAAAAGCAGAGCTCATGTCTTGACAAATTTAGCAAAAGTTTTGTGCCAGTTGACAACCTGTCAAGAGCCCCCTCCATTATTGGGCTTAGGACCAGCAATACGGAAAGGACAAAGCTCAAAAATATCATGACAAATAGGTTAATAGTTTCCAGAAAATTACACAGATCTGAATAATGCTTATTCAATCATGAAATCAACGGCAATGTCTTTCAAATGGACTCTTTCAAATGACTTTGAACTAAATATGTTGCATTTCTTTGCAATACTTTTTCCCACAAAAGCAGTCATTAAAAAATAAAATAACCCATCTGTCAACAAGTTCATTCTTGGAATTAAGTCTGCAAAGAAGTATTTCCTAAAAAGGACAAGAAGGAAAAGGAAAAATTATATTAAAAAACAAGCTCTCAGAGAATATATTAGCGTTGATCAAACCTCAGAAATGCTACGAGTTTTACATTAATCGTGCTGTAAAACTTCTTGTTGTTCTCAGAAATGATACCAATGTAAAGAAGGATTATAAAAAAACACAGTAACGATTTGGTGAGAGGTGCCAACGTTAGATGTCTGCATTTACTATGAAAGATTTGCTCGTTCTGGTGAGAGGTGTCTCCTGCAAAACTCTGTTCTGGTTCTCACTGTTGAACTGAGAGAAGAAGGAAACCTTGTTTCTTGGGCGGGATGTGCGAAATATTTGATTTCTTTTTTTTTTTTCCTCTTTTTCGTTTTGATTGGGACGTGAAAAGACGGAGAGACGTGTCTCCGTTGATATCTAACATGAGGAAGTTACAAACACGTGGTGTAAGTCGGACGGCGCTCCAGCCGATTTTCCTGGAAATGCTCCAGCTGATAACCCCATGGAAGACTAAAGGTGACCATGATTCAGAAAATCCAAAACACTGGCGTTACATAAGAACGAGAATTCCGTGTGAATTTCATGTAGCAGTGGACCCCATGGAAGACTAAAGCTAATCATACTTCAGAAAATCAACACTGGGTAGACGTGAATTTCACGTAATTAATTCGCACCTCATGTTCGAAGAAAGAGCGGGGAACGCCATGGAGGACTAAAGCTAACCAAGCTTCAGAAAATTCAATTTCATTGCCCGGTTTACAATCCACGTTGGTTATGAATATAAATGATTATATTGTTACACAATATCAGAAAGCTATCAGACAAGGTACGTAACAAAACAATCTGATTTGAACTTATTTGGATTTGTTCTGAGTCTACAATGCTTCACTTCCCGTGATAATTTCTCCCAGCTTCACGCATGACAGTTTAGCATTTCAGCTGTTTCGAGTCCCCCCAGTGAGCTTTTCTCTTTCATGGAGGTTCTTATACTATGTCTTTTTTTCGTACCAATCGGTAAGATTTTCTTTGATGCCTTCCCACTTTGGTCATTTATTTGCTGATTGATAAAACAAAAGATGGTGATTTTTGATGTCTAATTGGTTTCCTCCTCTTAATCTTTGCAGCGGCCGTGGTGTTCATGGTGTTCATTCTATTTATCATCGCTATACGCAGAAAAATAACGATAAATAGTGGTGATGTAAGTGTGGACTCGATGTTTTTGACACTTACCATGGACAGATTCCTCGTTGACATGGAAAGAGAGAAGCCTATAAGATTTTCGTCCCAGCAACTCAGGATTGCAACAGACAATTTTAGCCATTTATTGGGTTCCGGTGGTTTTGGATCAGTTTACAAGGGAATTTTTGCTACTGGGACACTGGTGGCAGTGAAGGTTTTAAATGGGACTTCTGACAAGAGAATTGAAGAGCAGTTCATGGCGGAAGTAAGTACCATTGGAAGAACTCATCACTTTAATTTGGTTCGGCTTTATGGTTTCTGTTTTGAGCGGAATTTAAGAGCTTTGGTGTATGAGTACATGGAGAATGGATCACTTGACAGATTCTTATTTCGACAAGAAAAAATCTTAGAATTCAATCAGCTTCATGAAATTGCGGTCGGCACGGCTAAGGGGATTGCATACTTGCACGAAGAATGCCAACAGAGAATTATCCACTATGATATTAAACCAGGAAATATCCTCCTCGATGCAAAATTTACACCTAAAGTAGCTGATTTCGGTTTGGCGAAACTCTGTAACAGGGATAACACCCATGTGACCATGACAGGAGGAAGGGGCACTCCTGGATATGCTGCACCAGAGCTGTGGATGCCCTTCCCAGTTACCCACAAGTGTGATGTTTACAGTTTTGGGATGCTTCTGTTTGAGATTCTTGGGAGGAGGAAGAACCTCGATATCAATCTTCCCGAGAGCCAAGAATGGTTCCCCATATGGTTTTGGAAAGAGTTTGAAAAGGGAGGATTTGGAGAGTTGATGATTGTTTGTGACATAGAGGAGAAAGATAGAGAGAAGGCTGAGAGGATGATTAAAGTAGCCCTCTGGTGTGTTCAGTACGGGCCTGTATCTAGACCTTCCATGGGTGTTGTGGTGAAGATGTTGGAAGGAGGACTGGAAATTCCTCCACCCTTGAATCCATTTCAACACTTGGTGATGGGGACTCCACCTGCCCAACCACCCACAGATACACGGACAGGGAGCAACTTTGATTCAATTTCTTCTTATATGACAACAAGACCTACTTATATGAGCTAAACACCTATCATGAGGAAGTATGAGATTGAAATGGCTTCTTCTTAAGGCTCATGGTATGCAGTCAATGCAAGTTTATTTCTACTTAAATTTTGTTATTAGCAATCAATGTCTAGTTCCCTTTGAAACTTCTATTTTAGATTCATAAAGAATGTGATAGGACTCTGCTGTAGAAGTAGGATTCCAACCCTGTTCGACTGAATCTAATTGGCTTTAATTTGTAAAAGAAGAGGAAATTGAATTCAATGAATAAAGGTAAATTCCTGTTTATTGATCGTTGAAAAGAATTACAAAAGAATTGGAAGAGAGCAGATTATTTTGGTGATTTTCGAGAGATCACCCCTCTCCTAATCGATTCAAGCTTTTTTCCAATCCTTGAATGTCCTCCCTCCATGCATTTCAGCATTATATATCAAACAATTTGCCAACTCAACCAACATGTAACCCTACTCCGAGAAATTACAATATTCTCTCCATAACACTAATTGACTGAACCACCACTGTGCTACTGTGCAACACCAGAAACCTTGCTGCTCTTCCTTCTGGAGTAGGTGAATCTCATCGAAGGTTTATCATTACTCCCCACCAATGAAAGCACCTTGTCCTCAAGGTGAAAGTCAGGAAACATATGAACAATAGTGTCATACATCTCCCAAGAAGCTTCAAAAGCTAGTAAATGTTTCCGCTGGATTGACACCTTAGAACTAGAGTGCTTATCACTTGGTGTTGGGCGAATGTCCAGCAACTTTTTGGGTTCCATCCTCCATTCCAAGTTATCTTGTAATTTAGGTGGCAATTGTTGACAAGGAATAGTAGCACCCACAGCTTTGTATAGTTGAGAAACATGAAACACCAAATGAATTTATGCTGAAGCCGGCAATTGCAACTTGTAAGCTACTTGACCAATGTGTTGAACAACACGAAAAGGTCCGAAGAAACGAGGAGAAATCTTTTCATTACTACATCATGCCAATGAACGTTGACGATAGGGACGAAGTTTCAAATAAACCATGTCGCCTACTTGAAAGGACACATCTCTACGATGTAAGTCGGAGCTTTGTTTCATACGTGCATGCTTGTGCAGCTAGAAAATGGGACTTCAATTCATCCAACATGTGATTGCGTTGCTAAAGTTGTTCTTCCACTGAACAACTAGTAGAACGAGATTGTCCATAACGCACAAGTGGAGGAGAATCACGCCCATACACAATACGAAAAGGGGTGAATTTTGTGGCTGTATGAAAGGATGTATTATACCAATATTCTACCCAAGCCAACCAATTTGCCCATGTCCATGGTTGAGAGCTAGCAAAACAGTAGAGATACGTTTCCAAGCATCTATTAACCACCTCACTTTGACCATCGGTTTGGGGGTGATAAGCGGTACTCCGACGTAGAGAGGTTTGCTGTAAACGAAAAAGCTCTGACCAGAAGTGACTCATAAAAATCTTGTCTCGATCTGAAATGATGGATCTAGGAAACCCATGAAGACGAACCACTTGCTGTACAAATAAAGCAACTACCTTGACTGCAGAAAATGGATGTTTGAGAGCAATAAAATGGCTGTAATTACTGATACGATCCACTACGACCAAAATGGAGTCAGCCCCTTGAGATTTTGGCAATCCTTCAATAAAGTCCATTGATATATCCTCCCAAATGGCTTGGGGAATGGGCAAAGGTTGGAGAAGTCCTGCTGGTGATAGTGCTTCCACAAATGATTTAATGTCAGTCTTCATCCCTTCCCAAAAGAATTCAGATGTGAGTCTCTTGTATGTCTTTAGAAAACCTGAATGCCCACCAACTGGACTGTTATGGAATTCTTGAAGCAAGGAAGGAATGAATGATGAAGTATGAGAAAGTGCGATCCTATCTTTGAAGAGTAATTGTCCATGGACCAAAGTCTAATCTCTTTTTAATAGAGGATCTTGTGTGAGTGCAGAAATGATGGATTGTAATTTTTCATCATTCTTAACCTATTGCGCAATCTCTTGAAAATTCACAATAGTAGGAACAGTCAATGTTTGCAATTCAGCTTTCAATTGAACACCTGATAAGGCATCAGTAGCCTTATTACTGCTGCCTGGACGATACTGGATCTCAAAATTGTACCCAAGAAGCTTGACCAGCCATTTCTGATGTTCCATAGCAACTAACCGCTGCTCCAACAGATGTTTGAGGCTGCTTTGGTATGTTACCACAAAATGTCTTCCAAGAAGATAATGGAGCCATTTTTGAATCGAAAATATGATAGCCATTAATTCTCTTCCGTAGACAGATTTAAGACGGCCCTGATTCATCAATGAATGGCTGTAGAATGCTATAGGCTGACCTTGCTGGAACGGTACAACTCCTAATCTAACTCCCGATGTGTCTGTTTCTAGCACAAATGGCTTGGTAAAGTCTGGTAGTGCGAGTGCCAGCACCTGTGGCATTGCTTTTTGAGAGCATTCATGGCTGCCGTTGCTGAATTTGTCCACACAAAGGCATCCTTTCTAAGTAACTGTGTTAGAGGTGCTGCTATCTTACCATAATCCTTAACGAAGCGCCGGTAATAGCGCGTAAGACCGAGAAATCCACGAAGTTCCTTAATATTTTAAGGTAGTGGCCACTGTTCCATCACTCTAATTTTTTTTTCAGATTTGCTGCTACCCCTTTAGCTGAAATTATATGGCCAAGGTATTCAATTTGTGTTTGACCAAAACAACACTTTTTAGCATTAGCGTATAGCTTATGAACTTGGAGGATGGAAAGAACTTCACTTAGATGAATTAGATGCTTTGCAAAGGATGGACTGTATATCAGTATATCATCAAAGAACACTAAAACAGTCTTCCGAAGTAGGTGTTTGAACATTGTATTCATCAGGGCCTGAAATGTCACCGATGCATTGGCGAGTCCGAAGGGCATCACCAAGAATTCGCAATGTCTTTCATGCGTCCAAAACGCTATTTTGTATGCATTTGAAGGGCGCATTCTAATTTGGTGATAACCTGACTTGAGGTCGAGCTTAGAAAAGAATTGAGCCTCTTGCAACTCATCAATTAAATCACCAATGTTTGGTATCAGAAATCAATCTGGAATTGTAGTTTTGTCAAGGGCGCAGTAGTCCACGCAGAAATGCCAGCTCCCATCTTTCCTTTTGACTAATAACACCAGACTAGAGAACGGGCTCCCACTAGGTTGAATAATTCCAGCAGTTAACATCTCTAAAACCAATCATTCAGTCTCATTCTTCTAAACATGGGGATATCTGTAGGGTCGAACTGAAATGGGTTCAGTACCCTCCTTCAAATTAATTGAGTGATCATGGGCACATTGTGGAGGTAAAGTGGTTGGGCATTCAAAAACATCAGCAAACTCCGTCACTATAGCAGAAATTTCTGGAGAAGAGGATGAAGATGATTCTGCTTTTGCAGATTGTAATACATTAAACTCTAACAATATTCCATGATCTTCGCTCCATATGGTTTTCATCACATCCTTCAAAAAAAATAGGCGACTTTGAAAGACTTGGATCACCCTGTAGTTGAACGACAGAATCTCCCAATTTAATCTTCATATGCATTTGTTGCCAGTTCACCTGTGTTGTTCCTAAGGTTGCCAACCATTTGATGCCCAATATGATATTTGAGCTGCCTAAGTCGAGAGGAATGTAATCCTCAACCACCGTCAACCCTTGTAGAGATAATACCACTCCTTTGCAAATCCCGTGACCTCGTATTGGTTCACCATTTCCCATCACCACTCCATAACCCATAGTCTCTACTATTGGAATTGCCAATCGACTCGCCAAGTCATTGGAGATGAAATTGTGTGATGCACCACTATCAATCAAGACTACAACCTTAGATTCAGCTATGTTGCCTTTCAACTTCACTGTTCTTGGATCAAAGAGCCCAACAACAGAATTTAATGATAACTCTGGTTTTACCAGCAGTGTTTCATCCTTTTCCGACGTGCTCTCCTCCTTGTCACCACTAAAGTTTGAATCGTTTGGATCTTCATCAACCAACATCACCTGCAACTCACGTTGCTTACAACGATGCCCTTGGTGGCATTTCTCATCGCATTTAAAACATAGTCCCCGCTCCTTCTTCGACTGAATTTCAGCAACAGTTAATCTTTTAATGGAGGAATTGGACGAAATAAGCATCAATTTATTTGTTTAAGTAGTGGGCTTGGGCTCAATCCAGCTGTAAAACCCAGATTTTAGAATTTTAATTGGAGGAAAATATTTAGAAATTTTAATAATTTTTTTTGTGGAATTTCAGGTGGATGTTTCGCAAGGGCATTTGGGGAATTTTAGAAAAATTTGAAATGGGATAAGCTAGGGTAAATGGAGTTACATTTTAAATTCAATGGTCAAGAAATATTAATTTGGGAACCCTATTAAAAATAATTGCATAGTGGAGGTTGTATTTGTTTAATGACTAATTAGGGAGCTAAAGGTTAATGTGTCATAGTGTAGGAAGTTGGGTGGAGGAGCACTACAGCAGATCATTAAGTGGGAGCTGAAAGGTTGGGCACATGCAAGGGGTTCACGATGAGAGGCTGGAGGTGGCTCTTTAGCTTCCAAGGGTTGCTGGAGAAAGAACACTTGGAGTTCTTGTGGCTGGAGAAAAGAGAAGCACCAGAAGGAAGGGCCTTCTAGAGCTTCATTGTTGCTGGAGAAAAAGAAAAAGGGAGAGAGCAGCAGAAGGTGGAGAACCAAGGATTCTTTTGGAGTTCTGGGAAAAATTTTTCTGCAGCAAGTTCAAGTGGGTTCCAGACGTCCAGATCAGGTAAGAACTATTTTCTGGTTAGGTTATAACAAGTCTCACAAGGAAATATGAGCTGGACGAGCAGATCTCAGATCTGAAATTTCTCTGCAGTCATTTCCAGATTTTGAAGTGGTTATGGACGTGGGGAACATCTGAGTTTCATTGCTGGTTATTTGAAGTCTGCATGCCAGCAAAAATAAGGCAAGTAGCACCTTCTTTAATCATGGTTTTTGTATGAATTGTGATCATTTATAGAGTTGGACAAAATGCTGTTTTTTTTCTGTACCTAAAATGGGCGACTGAACCATGTTTTAGTTTAGTCTAATTGAATTAAATTCGAAATGAGTAAATTGTGTTATCATGATGTTTCTTATCATGTTAGAAGTGTTTAGTTAGAGAGATTTAATTCAGTCCTAAAGTTTTTGTATCTGCAGCAACTTATAAGCAAGTTTTGTTGAATGGGAAAGTGTATCTGCAGCAAGTTATAAGTTAGTTGAATGGGAAAAATGCATTGGCTGTTTGATCTATTCAGTTGGGGTAATTTTAATTCAGTCCTATTGCAAGGCTACAAGTAGTATCTCAGATTTTTTTTGATTGAATAAAATTGAAGAGGTTAGAATGTTTGTCACAAATGAACTTGCTGGAAAAAAATTCTGTTGGAATGGTAATGGACGGCTAATGGGTTGGTGGAAGGTTTCTTGCTTCAAATAAATACTAACATAGGTAAATAGACTGTTTAGATGATTATTAAAATGCTGGGAATGGAATGGAAGATATACATTAGGTCAGTCCATGAAAAGTGCAAAACTGAATTAGATTTCATAGGTCTTGAAGTCTATTAAAGTATTTGGAATTTCTGTTTTTCTGTTTCTGATTTGGGCGTTAGTTCTATGTGTCTTATAAATCTTGATGAGATTAAATTATAGAAAGTTCAGAAGTATCAATTGAATGAATTGAAGGGTGCTAGATGTGCTTTAGAAGAAAGACATTGGTTAGGAGGTGGATTAAATTCAGATGCATAGATGTGCTGCAAATGGCTAGGTTAGCATCTTCTTTGTTTCCTACCAGATGCGGCAGATTTGTTCTATGAGTATAAAAGGAGCCTTGGGTGTTCTAATCCTAGCTATTTAAACAAGATAATTTAGGGTCATTCAAATTTTCCAGTGTTATTAGAAACCTATTGTTGATAAATTGATAAAGTTGGATTGAGAGACTTACTCAGAAACATGGTAGCAAATGGACCTAATTTTCTGCAGCAGAATTCATGTTTATATGAGTTTAGAATTATATAAGTTCAGATTTTTGTAAGTTCAAATTTTATGAGTTCAGGTTATAGGAGTTTAGACCTCATGAGTTCATTTTATAAGAGTTCAGATTTGAGCCATAACTTAAACTCGAATGAGTTCAGATTTATATTAAATCTGCATTCATATCTGGGCATAGGTGATGTGCTACTTGAACTACTAAATCAGATATGAGTTGGATTATATTCAAATGTGTTTGTATTAAATTTCTGTTCCAACTTATTTGATCTCTAATATATATTAAATCTATTAGATTAAATTCGATAGTGTTTTTATGGGTTATTTAGATCCTAAGTGAAGTGCTGGAAGTGTATTGACTGAATTGGTAGCTGGTTAGTTATGTTTAAGAGAATGAAGCTTGGTTCAGATGTGGGGAAGAGATGATAAAGAGCAAAGTGTAGCTGTTTGGGTTTTTTTTTAAAAACAGTTATGTCTCCAGCTCCTAACACCTATTCAAATAGTTTTATCTAAATCTTAATTAGCATCCTTGTTCAGTAGAATATTAGGAAATCCAACTTAGTGCTATGGTTAGGAGAATCATTGGGAGATAAAATATTAGAGTCATGTCCTAAATTTTCTGCAGCATAGTGGGAAGACTCTTTAAAGCTTATTTTTGTGTCAAGCTTATCTAATTACTTCACATGAGTTATTCAAAAATTAAGTGGGAGTTTTAGAACTGTTAGTAACTTATGGAAATTCTTTTGACAATAAGTAACAATGTCTGTAAAACCACACTAAGTATGGGTTGAGTTTTCCATTTATATAGAAGTATACAAAACAGAGTATCGTTTGAATACAAAGATAAAATAAGAAAGGTTTTACAAATGGAAACCGTATTTCCTAAACTACATCTCCTGTAATCAAGGAGGATTCAATCAAGGAGGATTCCGTAAATCAATAACTGATTTACTGGAATCCTCTACAGCCCCCCGCAAGCTAAGAGTGGGATTAACACAAACTCGTAGCTTGGATCGAAAAAAAACATAGAGATCCCGTGAGACACTCTTGGTGAAAACGTCCGCCAGTTGTAAGTGAGACGGAATATGCTGAAGACGAAGAGTGCCAGCAACAACGAGTTCTCGGAGAAAATGGTAATCAAGTTCGATGTGCTTGGCGCGCTTGTGGGACACGGGATTGGAGCTCAGAAAAATCGCACTCTTGTTGTCACAAAGAAGAAGAGGTCGGTGAGTTAAAGTAACCCGAAGATCTTGTAAGAGATGAGTGAGCCATAAAACTTCAGCAGCTGTAAGGGCGAGAGCACGGTACTCGGATTCGCAGCTTGAACGAGAAACCGTCGGCTGTTTCTTGGCACTCCAAGAGACAAGATTGTTGCCAAGAAAAATTGAGTAGCCAGAGGTGGAGCGTCTAGTGTCCGGGCAGCCAGCCCAATCGGCATCCGAGTATGCAACTAAGCCCATTGAAGAGGATGAAGTAAACTTGAGACCAAAATGTATTGTGCCTTTAACATAGCGAAGAATTCGCTTGACTGCCTGAAAGTGAACATCAGTAGGAGCATGAAGAAACTGACTTACAGAGTTGACTGAATGGGCAAGATCAGGACGCGTGATCGTTAAATATTGCAAGGCACCCACTAAGGAGCGATAGAGAGTTGGATCTGCAAATGGAGCACCTTCAGAGGAGAGGCGTTGAGAGACAATCATGGGAGTAGGAACTGGTTTACTGTCCAACAGTTGAGCACGGGCCAACACATCAGTAGCATATTTAACTTGGCTGAGGAAAAGACCATCTGAGATGTAAGATGCCTCGAGTCCAAGAAAATAATTCAGTGGGCCTAAGTCCTTGACAGCGAACTCAGATTGCAACTGGGAGATAAATCGGCTGATGAGAGCAGGATTATTCCCGGTGAGTATGATGTCATCAACGTAAAGGAGGAGATAAATGAGATCATCCTGCCTATGAAAGACAAATAAAGAAGTATCCGCGCGGCTGCAAGAGAAACCAAGTCTGACAAGAAATGAACTAAAATGTTGAAACCAAGCACGGGGTGCTTGTTTCAAGCCGTAGAGAGCCTTCTTTAATTTGCAAACATGAAGAGGATGGTGAGGATCAACATAGCCCGGGGGCTGCTCCATATAGACAGTTTCATGAAGAATGCCATTGAGAAAGGCATTTTTGACGTCAAGTTGACGTAGGGGCCACTTGTGAGACACGGCAAGAGAGAGAACAACACGAACTGTGGAGGCTTTGACCACAGGGCTGAAGGTGTCCGTGTAATCAAGACCTGGAAGTTGAGTGTAGCCCTTTGCAACGAGGCGTGCTTTTAAGCGCTCAATGGATCCATCGGAAAGAAATTTTGTCCGAAAAACCCATTTAGAACCGACAATATTGGTATTGGAGGGCCGAGCAACAAGATCCCAAGTATGATTTGTTTGAAGTGCCTTCATCTCGTCATCCATGGCAGCAACCCAAGCTGGGTTTTTGGCAGCTGATTTAAAACCCTTAGGCTCGGAAATGGCAAGCAGTGCATAGATCAAGGGAGAAGACTGCACTAAGCTGAGAAGTGCTGGATGCCTTGTCTTGAAAATTCCTGATTTTGCACGAGTAATCATGGGATGAGAGACAGCAGGAGCTGATGAAGTAGGGGCATGAATCAGGTCCATGGGAGCTACAGAAGGAACCAAGTCCGTAGTAGATGCAGGTGTGAGCGAGGCTTCAGCTGATGGAGACGTTGATTCCGTAGAGGAAGAAACCTGCAAGGGCTCAACAGCAGAGTCATCTACACAAAAATGACAAGGAGGAGTAGTAGGGACCTGCGTAGTAGTAGGAGATGTGCTAGGAGATGGTTCAAGGGAGCAAGGTTCAAAAAAATTTGAAAAACCAATGTCAGCAATAGAAGCGGCACTGGAAGTATTTGAAAATGGGAAAAAATTCTCATCAAATCGAGCATGCCGTGTAATATATGTTCGAGAGGTTATAGTATCAAAACAACGGAAGCCTTTATGCGAGGAACTATAACCAAGGAAAATACACGGTAAGCTACGGGGAGAAAATTTGTGAGGGGCATAATCACGTAAGCATGGATAAACACGACAGCCAAAAGGGTGGAAATTCTCATAATTAGGAGACTTACCAAATAAAATTTCAAAAGGTGAAAGACCACCAAGAACAGGCATAGGCAGCCGGTTGATAATGTAGGCCGCTGTGCTGAAAGCATCAACCCAATGACGAGGAGGAATGTGGGAGTGAAAGAGAAGAGCAAGGCCCGTTTCTGTGACATGACGATGTTTGCGCTCAGCTCTACCATTTTGGGAAGGAGTGTACGGGCAAGACATTTGATGGTGGATGCCAAAGTGTCGAAGATGAGATTGAAACCGATTGCTTGTAAATTCTGCGCCACCATCACTTTGAAAAATCTTGATTTTGGTGGAGTGTTGATTTTCAACCAAATTTTGAAATTGGAGGAAAATATCAAAAAAATCGGATTTTAATTTCATGGGATAAAGCCAAGTAAATCGAGAGTAATCATCGATAAATAAGACATAATAGGTAAACCCCAAATTAGATTTGATAGGAGCAGGACCCCAAATATCACAATGGATGAGACCTAACACAACATTAGATTGAGTAGTATTCGGAGAAAAAGGCAAGCGATGACTCTTAGCAAGTTGACAAGTAGAGCAAAGAGATGGATTAGGCAACAAAGAAGTAAGAAATAATTGTCCTTTTTATTCAAAAGAGATAAAATGGAGTGATTTACATGACCAAGCCGAGCATGCCATAACTCAAAGGATGCATGTAAATTCTTATTTCTAAGGACAGAAACAAATGCAGGGTTGCCGCGTTCCAGCACATACAGACCACCTTCTCGTTTACCTTTTGCCACCGCCGTTCCTGTTACTCGGTTCTGAACAACAAATTTGTCATGAGAAAAAGTAACAGAGAGAGGAAAGTCAGAGGTCAGTTTGCTGATGGACAACAAGTTTTTGGTAAGACGAGGAACAACAAGAACATCCAAAAGTTGAAAATTGGGAGAGGGAGAGAGCGTGCCAGTGTGTGTAATGGGAAGAGAAGCACCATTTCCTACTATTACGCAGTCCTTACCATGATAGGGCTCAACCTTGTCCAATTGAGAATGGTCAGGGGTCATGTGAGCAGAAGCGCCGGTATCAGTGAACCAATCAGATTCCAAGCCATGTGAGAGGGAACATGCTGTGGTGAAGGCTTCAGCAAGCTGTGCCGTAGGTTCGGCATGGTCATAGCGGCTCCTGCAGCGATCAGCAGTGTGACCTTCAGTCTTGCAGATTTGACACCGAGGGGTATAGGAACCCCGTTTTCCACGTCCATGGCCATGGCCTCCATTGTAGCCACCACGAGAACGACGAGACTTGGAGTAACTACTACCAACGTCCTTTGGTGGCAGTAAATGCAGCAGAGGAAACCGGAGAGGAGGACCCGAGTGACTGCTGAAAAATCTCAAAACTTTCAGCTTTGGGAATCAAGTCTTTGAAAGCGGGTAAAGGGGTGAGAGACATCTGGGCAGTAGAAAAATTAGCAAAGTCAGCGCCCAATCCTCTGAGATACCAGTGAACCTTGTCGGTATCATCAACCGAGCGGCCCATTGCAGTGAGTTGATCACATAAAGCCTTAAATGAACGAGAATATTCAGTGACACTTCGGGTGCCACGTTTGATGAGTTGCAAGTCATCTTTGATGCGAAGCTCACGAGTCTTTGAAATATGGCTGAAGGAATTTTCCAAAGCAAGCCAGACATCACGAGCAGTGGTGAGACCAAGGACTTCGGCCATGGCTTCTTCAGTCAACGAAGAGAAGAGAAGACTGAGAAGACGTTGATCTTGAAGTTGCCATTCCACATATTTTGGATTCGGTTGAGAAGAAGAATCAAAATCAGAGATGATATTGATAGGTGGCGCTTCAACAGAGCCATCAACATGGCCAAGAAGATTCTGACATTGAAGAAGAGGAAGAAGCTGATTCCTCCAGAGAAGATAGTTCATGGAGGAGAGTTTAATAGTAACCATGTGAATCATGGTGTTGAAGGAGAAGGAAGAGTCGGCCATGAGAGGATCGAGGAGGTTAATCCAGAGAAAGCTCCGATACCATAACAATGTCTGTAAAACCACACTAAGTATGGGTTGAGTTTTCCATTTATATAGAAGTATACAAAACAGAGTATCGTTTGAATACAAAGATAAAATAAGAAAGGTTTTACAAATGGAAACCGTATTTCCTAAACTACATCTCCTGTAATCAAGGAGGATTCAATCAAGGAGGATTCCGTAAATCAATAACTGATTTACTGGAATCCTCTACAATAAGGATGAGAGATTAATTGGTCTTGGACTCAACTAGAAAGTAATTAGCAAATCTGAACTTTTAAAACTAAGAGGATTAGTCCTTTGGGAAACACTCTTGTTCTGATTTTAAAACTCATTGAATTAACTAATATTATGGCATGACCTGAGTATCATTCTGAATATGATTTCTTGGTAAGTCTTTGATTAAAGTCTTATTAATATTAGAACTAACTAGAAAAGGGAGTAACAAATCTGAAATTTTGTTGAAGCTAATAAAGAGTTGAGTATCAGAAATTTCTGGGGCAGATTTTAATACCAACGAATTTAGTTGGTTTCTATTATGACCTGAATAGAAATTGGAGGTGTTTTTCTTTGAATATTCATTGGTTATCATTTTGGTTTAAGTGAAAAATATTTTCACTGTATGTACCAATTGCTGTAAACTTTTATTGTTGGATGGCTTTAGTGTTTCTTTGGAACTGAATTTGGTATTAACATATGTAAATGACTTGGATTTCATCGAGCATGACTTTATGCTAAATTTGTAAATCATTTGATAAGTTTGCCAAAGTAATAAGGGTGAGACTTAGTGTGGATCCACAGTCGAGTTGTCAGTGAATTTTGTACATTTTGTTTGGATTAAGTTTAGAGTTCCTTAGTGCATTTCCTCCATGATGGAGAGGCTTTCCATGAGGGAAGTGCTGCAACAACTCCCTTTCCACCATGAGGGTGAGGTCACACGAGTATTTCCGCCATGAGGGCGATGAATTGGATTGTTTGAGCTGTTGTAGTATTTTGACTGGATTGTTTGGAACACTAGTGCTTAGCCACACAAAATAGACAAACTTCACAAGTCCCAATATATGTATATTTTACCTCGAATTTGACTTTGTTATCGAGTATGGTTGTTGAGTTTTGTCGGATTAATCGAGGCTAACCGTAAACTTAATTGATTACAACTTATGCATGGTTTAAATTGTATAACTGTATTTTGTGCATGCATTGCTGCTTGCTGAGATATTCGTATCTCACTGTTGTTTTGTTTTCAGATCTCAGGGAGGACGATACCGGGGGTGTTGATATACCAGCGGACTATCCGGAGTATCGTGAGGAGGACTATTTTGCTGAGTAGAGACTTGTAGTTGTCTGGTTTTTTTTTGGATATTGTGAGTCACTTATGATTATTGTACTTCATGGTTGGATGGTGTTTGGGAATTTTTAGCGGACCTTCATATCTGAAACTGAATTTTTGTTCATTTATGTCATGTTTCTTATACTCTGCTAGGATCCTGTGAAATTTAGTTAACCTTCGGATACGAGTTACGGTCATTTCACGTAACCCGGATCCGGGGCGTTACACCAGCCCACCAAATGCTGATTTGTTTTAAGTTGCAGAGCCATGGGTCTATGGTTGGGTCATGTCTCTCGACCCTCCATCTTCACCCAACGAAGCAAACAGTTTCTATCTTCGATTCTTCTCGCCGTGCCCATAATCGCCTGAAGTTCGGAAGGGTTGAGCACCAACAACTCCGCCGTCAAACAGTTAACAAACATGGTAGCTAGGGTCTCTTCATCGAGATGTTTCAAGTTGATCGATAACACCTCAAAGTGTTCTCGGTATTCCGTGATGGAGCTAGTTTGTCTGATAGAGAAAAATCACTAATGCAAGCTGCCGATCTGAGTGTCATGAAAGCGTTTAATCATCTGGTACTTGAGTTCATCCCAAGACAACAGTGGCTGTCGAGCTTCCTCCCATTGATACCAAGAAAGAGGGACTCCCTCAAAACATATGCCTGCTGCCGAGATCTTCTCTGCTTTCGTCAAGCCGTTCATGGAAAATTAACGCTCATCTCTAAACAGCCAAGCGTCTGGATCTGATCCATAGAAGGTTGGTGACTCTAATTTGCGTGGCTTGAATTCACTAATGGCTGCCAATATATGATCTCCTTTAGGCGCTGTATTTTGTGGCTGATTGTCCCTGATAGTTGTAGATACCGCCACCGATCTAGCTGCAATGTGTTCACCTGAATTTTCTCCATCTATTAGTTTGGCTTTCAACATCAATCTAAAGCCTTCTTCCATTTTCTGTGCTAAAAGGTTCACTGAACTTTGCAAATCGGAAATCCTCTCTTCCATCTCTGTCATATGTTGCAGATCAAATTCGATTTGATCCATACGCGTCTCCATCCTGGTAGCAGGCATTCCCAAGGAAGAATCGTAGGTCTCTGATACCAATTTGATAGGACTCTGCTGTAGAAGTAGGATTCCAATCCTGTTCAACTGAATCTAATCGGCTTTAATTTGTAAAAGAAGAGGAAATTGCATTCAATGAATGGAGGAAAATTCCTGTTTATTGATCGTTGAAAAGAATTAGAAGAGAACAAATTATTTTGGTGATTTTTGAGAGATCACCCCTCTCCTAATTGATTCAAGTTTTTTTCCAATCCTTGAATGTCCTCCCTTCATGCATTTCAGCGGTATATATCAAACAATTTTCCAACTCAACCTACACGTAAACCTACTCCCCAGAAATTACAATATTCTCCCCATAACACTAATTGATTGAACCACCATTGTGCTACTGTGCCACACCAAAAACCTTGCTACTCTTCCTTCTGGAGTAGGTGAATCTCATTAGAGGTTTATTAGAACGAAATATGAAAGATTCTCTTTGCAAGTTAACAAGTTAATGTGAATTTCAATATATATATAAGAAAACTGAAGTACAAATTAACAATTTGTACGTCTTAAATGACACATAAATTTAGAAACAAACAAACAGTTCCCATTTTTTCCTCATAAACTACCTCTATCTCCAATGCTTTATCTGTTGGAATTGCTAGCATTGACTGCTTAATCTGAGCAATAAAGTGCTGATTGAATCCCATTGATAAAAGATTTAATGGCATAAGAAGCTGTTGCCAACAAAATCTTGGACAATAAATTAATTATTGGCAGGTTTATAAGCGGTAATGAACTTCCCACTTCTCATCAAGAGAAAAAGAAAAAAGAACTTCCCACTACTATATATAATCACTAGCAACCACCCAGTGCGATGCACGAGATGGGTAAAAGTTTATATATGATTTGATTGTTGCATGTTTAATCATAGACATTACGTGTTTAACATTTAAACATATCATAGTTACCAGTACTAATAATTGTTCATTTAAGACATTACTTGGATATCCTTGAGAACTGATGATGGTTGTTAAACCCAGATATTACCTTGTTTGTTTTTGAACCACAGGTGCAGATCTCTGAGAGGTTGATGAGCAATGTGAAGGTAGGGACTTCATCATTTCTACTCACCATGCAATATGTGTGTGTATATATATTATATAAAGGTTAGTCCTGTTGTTAGTCCACCCCTCTTAGGAGTTAGGAACCCACTTTAGTGCAACCTACATATTTTATGATCCTTTTCTTTTACGTATTTATGTATGTATAACACCCACACATACACCTATATCCTTTATATAATTTACAAAATTATAAATTGTTTAATAATTCTGTACAAAATGGTTCTTGTTCCAAAGTATGTATATCTGGCTCAATTGAGAATTCTTTTTAAAATGTTTCTTGTTATAAAGCTAAATTTTATTTTGAGGAAGTAGGGAAGTGGGTAATAATCTGAAGTCCCATGAAATATTTTAATTTTAATGTTGCATTGGTGAAGCTTGATAATATTTCAAATTGTGGATTGTACATCAAGGATGGATTGGTTTGACCAGATCATTTGGCTGAATAATAGGGAAGCAGTAAGGGAGATTGAGATTTTTCAATTGTTCTAGTCACACTGGTCCATGCCTTTGTTCATTTTTACCCAGAGCTAGAATCGACATCGTTTGGGTTGATGTGTTTGGTCAATCTCTTGGATTTTATGGTTTAGTCTCGGTTTTAAAACATTGAACTCAAATGTCCAGAAAAAAGGAAATTCCATGGGTTTGTATTTCTTTTTATCTGATAATTTTTTTAGCGTGGGAGGTTTTGGGACTGAAGGTATATACAAATTATGCATTCAGTGATCACTTAGGATCTCATAATATTACAAAGTTCAAGAAAGGGAAAAAAGAAAGAGAAACAAGGGAGTGGTAATAGTAGTATAGAAGTAGATATCCAATGTGCCAATGATTGATGACTAGTTAGAGATGAGGTGAAAAGAGCATAACCATCCTCCAGTCATCTTGAAGAATGATATTTACCACAATGCCAAATTCTGAGCAACTAAGTAAAAATAGGTGAACTATTTTTAATCAGTTAGACAAGAAGAGAAAGAGACTATTCCCAACATAAAACGAATTAGATAAGTGGTGGGGATGTTGGGCCAAAATCCAGCATGCATCCTGATATGGTATAAGGAAATAAAGTTGCGCTTTAACCAATAACTTATTGGTCTAGTGGTAAGCGCTTGATCCTAACAATAAGAACAAAATTCTTTTGTGGGCAAGAAAATTGAACTGTTGGCTTAGAGCAGTGTATTACATAGGAAATTCATCGAACATGTATCACATGAATAGAATGCTGGCGGTCTGTGAGGAAAAAGTATGATAGGAAAACCAACAAATTCAAGGCTCTGTGAGAGTAATTGTTCATCTTCTTTGCATAGAAAATTCATCAAATGTGTAGCAAACAGAATGAAAAAGAAAGACTTTTACTTAGAAGGAAAAAGATGTTAAAGATGGGAAACATTCTCGGTAATCCCGGCCCAACTGACTGCAAGGAGCATTCAATCCAAAAACACTTAGCATAAAAAAACAAAGACGTAAACAGAGAAAGATTAATCTATTAAAAAACAGAAGAAAGGAAAAGAAAGAGGGAGTTAATGGTAACAGAAAGATAAGAATAAGACCCAAAGACACTCTTTAAAAGTAGACTATTGGCTCAAAGCAGAGGTTCAGGAACTTCAGCAAACATGTAATGACAACCCAAACAAAGTAAAAGTATAATTACAAAAACAAAGGAAAATAATCAAAATAGAGGAAATATAAGGTGAAGCGTTAAAAATAGAGATTGCTACAAGATTCAGCTTTTGAGGTCTAGAGCTCTCGTGTAAAGGAGAAAAATTCTTTTGCTCTATAATTCTTTTGCACCAAGAATGAGGCAACATGTGGGGTTGTTGAAGAGGTGCCATAATGGACCTCAGTGGGTTTTCCATTAATGAGAGCACCTCGGTTAAGGGCTTATTGTTTGAGAAATTACAGGTTCTTCTCAGGAGAGCGTGAGAATCGTGAGAAAACATCTGTTGTTTAAGGTAAGGGAATGGACGTTATTATTAGAGGCATTTTTGGTGGAGTCGTTTCTTTAATTTGATTGTGGGACAGGTAAGGTGCCACATCAGCAGTGATGTGGAGCTACCAAAGTTAAGATATTGTAGTTTGAATTCTTCTCGCGAATTCAACCAAAAACACCTTTTGCTATATATTATACTAGCAAACACCCCGTGCGATGCACGGGTATAGATTATAGTAATAGGGATACAGAGTGTCACATAAATAATTGTTTAGTTTAGAAAAATTGATTTTAGTATGTTTTGGTCAGTAATTTCGACAAATAGAATATAAGTCAAGATGTGAATGGTTCATTTGAAGTGCTACAAATTCCTTGAAGAACAGTTAGCATGGGCTCTTAGCTATTTAACCTTTTGAATTACAATCCTTTTTCGGAGTAGATAAACTGGTGATAATATTGCCTTCTATTGGAGTATATATCTACCCGAGATATATTGGATAGGCGTACTGTTGACTTAGGAAAATGTAGGTAAAATGTGTCACTGACATGAATTTAACTTGACATTTATGAATTTTAGGTATATTATGCCTTCAACTTAACATTTGGCATTTGCTATTTTTCTTGACTTTTTTAACACATCAAAGTATGTCAGTTCCCATAATTGTCTGCTTGTAAGCTATGTTAACTATACCATGTTATAAGTACTATAAAGATAGAAAGTTATAATATCCTTAATATTGTTATTAAATAAATATGTAAAATCATGGACAAAGACAAAATTAATTACAGTATAAGGTAAATATTGAAACCAACACTAATGAAAGCTTAAAAATTCAAAGGGTAATCCATCTCACTAACACAAAAGAGGTGTTTACATTTTAACTGAAAGAATTATGGTACGGAACCCAATTATAATGATCTAAAGGATTACTTTTAACTGAAATATTTAAATATTATATTAACAAATTAATAGAGAATTAGAGGGAGCGATATTTTTGTGTTTGAGGGCTTTTGTAAATATTGAGGTATATTAAGAGAAAAGTAAATCCAAATCAATATATAAGAGCATTTGATTCTTCGATAAACTATTTGATGTGAGACAAAATAGATTAGCAGTATAAAGAAAGTGATGCTTCATAGCATGTAGGTGTAAAGTGAACCTATCCATTGACAAAATGCTATACTTTTTTGTCCCTCAAGAAGAGCATCAGGTGATGTCTCAAGAGACATTAGTGGGTTGGAGGATTTAATTGTGTTTTTGGAAGCAGATTTTTGTTTGCAAGAGCAAATAGCCTTAGGAGAAGGAAATTCAAGTAAATGGAGTGAAAATTTTGTATTAATTTTCAGGATCTACAAAAATATTGGAATCTTTAGCTATGCTAAGATCTATCCATTGCAAGAATGAAATAAGTGAATAAGAATGAAAAAAATAAATATTGGTATTCTTGATATTAGTAAATAATCGTTTTTGGATTGATGCATAAAGGTTTTTTACCTTACAATTAGCTTGTATATATAATCTAAATTTGGTTGTAAGGTAATTTTTTCCAAATAGTATTTGTTTTCTAAACCTTGTTTTTTACACAATATACTAAATTTTTTCCTTTCCTGTCAGTTACTTGTTACTAAATGTAGAGATGTTAATTGTTAGTTGAGGTAATTACATCATTAGAACCAAAAAAAAAAGGCTTCACAGAACTATCTTTGTATAAAAATTTCAATTAATTACATCATTGATTTTTGTCATCATTGCTAAGCCCTAAACAAAACCTGAAAATTCCATTGCAACTTTGCCTCCAAGGACTCACTCAAATTAAAGCCAACTGTTACAATAGATAATCATAGTTATATTTGCATCCAAGGATTCACTCAAATTAAATCCAACTATTACAATAGATAGTCTCAGTTACTTTAGTAAATTAACTCTATATAAAGAAGAACTCTTTAGCGTTTCTGATGGTGAAACAACCTGCAATTTTTCTTTAAAGCAAGGCTTCCCAAGTTCAAGAGGACCTTTTTAGTCGAGCCACAATATTCATGGTGTTCTTTACACAATTGAATTAAGTTCCCAATTATGCCAACTGCGAGATATATCACCTAATAAGACAATACTTCCCAGAAAAGAAGTTTATCATCTCTCATCAAGCATTAATGCAATATATTTATTTTAATTAAACATCAAGCCATGAAAAGTAGTCCAACATGCTAACTATTTAGTGATAATGGGTAATGGTTTAGTAATCCTATTTGCAAGAGCAATCCAGAAGGGAATTCAAGAATGACAATAACAGAGTGCCAAAACAAAGCAAGAAAATAGTTAGCATAAAAACAACAATTCAGAAGGGGAGAGGAAAAGATTCTTCCTTAAATTCATTACAGAATTTTATATAATAATATAATATACATAACTTTTTATCCATCCCCGTGCAAGGCATGGGTGTTTGCTAATTATTTGGTTTTCAGAATAAAAACAGCAATTCAGAATGGGAGAGGAAAATATTCTTCCTTAAATTCTAATATCCTACTTCTTGAAGGATTACAATTAGAGACAATATCTAATTTAATTTTCAGCATAAATGAAATCATTACAGTTTTGAGAATTTTGTGTACAAAGGACATGCAACCATGGTTTTGAAAGTTTGATGAATCACTAAATCAGTATAACAATTTTTCTAAACCTTTTACAACAGCTTTGTAGTGCTCCATATGGTCAATGATGCTGCCCAAATTATTTTAGTAATTTGAAAGGATAATTTTTTTTCCATGAGAAAATCTAATTTATCAATAAAATAAAATATATTTTCATTATATATTTGCTTCAAAAAAAAAAAAAAAACTTTGAAAGGAAATGAAGAAAAGCAATAGATTCCATTCATCTAAGAAATATATCATGACACTTAAAAGAAGAAAACAAACCATACATTGATGAATAGAAGAATAAAGTGCAAATGCCAAGCTCCCATTTCAAAAGCAAACAAGCTTTAACCTTTAGATTGCATAAAAAGCCTCCAAATGTTGGGCTGAATTTGAGCCTGTCAATGCTATTGTATCTTGTCTAAGTTTTTAGATTGATGAATTTTTCTTTCATAGAGGAGAGTAATATTTGATGAGAGCTCGTACATTGAATTTCAATTGATTTACCTTATAATATAGAATAATCCATAATAGCCATTGAATCAACAACATAGTAACCCTATACTGACCGAGAGATTGTCTGGACCCAAAGAACCTAAGCCAAACTGCGCATTCATGGAAGTGACAACGGTATAAAGATACAAATAGAAGAGGAAGATAGAAAGAGGGTAGTAAAAGATGGAAAACTTTGAAACATCCAAACCAATGTTGAGGGATATGGTGTATAGTTGATAACTCATAAATGTGGTTTAAGACAAATAGTTTCTATCAAGACCACATCTATGTGATTTTATCATATATTGTTTTTTGGGTGTTGGGTGGTGGGTGGGTGGTGTTGGTGTGTGTGGTGTGGGAGATGGGTTGCATGCAACACTATATTATAAGACATGAAACTATTTCTTGAAAGATATGCTACACAAAACACACAACAGAACAAACAACATTTATTGGTTTAATAGTCATTAGAAGCAAGAACAAAGTTCTAATCTCTGATGACTTGCTAATCAGGTAACTAAAGATGTGGATGGTAACACTACATCCTCCAATTGTTCTCTTATTGAGTCCATTGAGCTCCTAATCCCCTCTTGTGGCCAACTGTTAATGTCTTAGCGTGATATGGTCATCTTTCTATCTTCATTTGTTTTGCTTGCTATCTCTCATACATATGTTGAATAATTGGAGAAGGAATAAATAGTTCAAAATATGTTGAAATGCAAAACTATATTCAGAAATTGTTACCAGGTGAAGTAAAAACCTGAGCTATATCAGCTTTCACAAAAGCAAAAACCTGAATTTTATTGGTGCCAAAACTATAAAGTTTTCTTCTTCTTTTTTTGTCCTTTTGTATCTTCATCTTTCTTATGTGTTATTGTTCCCAAACAGTATTATTCTCCCTCTTTTTTTTTCTTTTCCTTTTCTAACAAATGCTTCATGAAAGATTTTAAGTCTACTAACCTAACTGGTTTAACAGTAATGCAGATAGGAAAATGAAGAAAGTAAAAGCCTTAAAAAAAATCAAGTATGCATCAATGGAAATAAAAACATTGAAAAAGACCTAAAAGCAGTAAGAATAACATCAGAAGGTGACGATTATAGAGAACTCCATGAGAGTGGAGGGCTTACTATATCAAGACAAATAGAAAATCTGCAAATGTGTATAAATATATCATTTTCAAATAAATGTTTTATATTTGAGTTACACACTAAAATATAAATCCAGTAAAAAAAGTTGTTAGGAGATTAGGTATATCTATCTTATATCTAATGAATCAATATATCATACAATGAAAGCTCAAATATCTTCTCCATTTGTTAAATAACCATTTCATCAAAGTTAGGCCATTGAGTTGGTTTTTTGTTTAATTTTGGAACAAAAGAAATGTAGACACGTGTTAGATAAGAACAGGTGAGATTTTAGGTTGTTCTAGCAAGCGTCCAAGTGAGTATTTTCAGGGGATGAGTCTTTAAAAAAAAATCCATTTTGTACCGGCAAGATGCACAAATGTTTTGAACGAAGAGAGAGGGTGACAGTAAAAGCACAACATTCTTTTGTTCCAAAATTAAACCAAAAACCAACTCAATGGCCTAATACAACATTCTTTTGTTCCAAAAAACCAACTCAATGGCCTAACTTTGATGCCATGACACAACATAAATCCACCATGAAACATACAAAAAACCATAATGATATAATACAAGGATTGAGGAAGTAAAAATGGTCCAAGCAAAGACAATCCACCAAGAAAGAAATAACGCTACTTCTTTTACAGAATTACTACAAGGCACAAAGTTGCATAAAAACAAGAAATTCCCAATTAAATTACCATCAATATGAGATAAGCCAAGGATAAAAGTACCAGAAATGGTGGTGTAAGAAGTTGCAATACAGCTAGACAGAGGCAATAATTGTGGAGGAACAACTTTTCCCTGCTAAATCTAAGTCTGGAACCTTGCTAGGATGAAACTATGGTACCAAGACAACATAGCCTCATTCAAATACATTTGCCAGTTTGGGCGTAGCACAACGATTTGTTAGACACCTGAAACCAAAGAACAGAACAGCCTGAATTCAAAGAAATCACATCGTAACAATGGTTTAAAGAAAACTTGGATGCATTTTTAAGAATCTAAACTACAAGGTTTCGACGGTGATTGAGGCGAGGTTTCGACAGTGCGTTTGTCGACGGCGAGGTGTGGCGACTGTGGCGAGTTTTCGACGGTGAGGCTTCCACACCCTAAGACGTGGAAATTGTTATTTCGTGGGGTCAAGGAGATTGAAGCTTGGAGGCGAAGGAAGTGAGGAGAGACAGCGTGCTGTGATGCCGGTGGGGATGGAGGGACAGCGAGTTGCGATGCCAAACTTGGGGCAGAGGGGGCTCCGTTGTACTACGGTAGTTCAGAGGAAGACGATCACCTTTGAGGGTTTCGTATCCCCACTTTCGAAGCATATTTGTATCACGAAGAAGTTTGGGAATAATTCCACATGGCAAATGTTCGAGAACGAAGCATGTGAATGGGTATTGGAAAAGGTTAGGGAAGCATCTAGGTGCACAAAGGAAGTAAGTTTCATGGGAGCCTGTCGAAATGGAGGGTGTACTCTGACGATGGATGTGGGATGTAATAAGCAGGGAAGATTTCTTCGAATTTCTTGCTTTTCGCCAACGAACAGAAGAATGCTGATACTTCCTCAACAGATTAACGGCGGATGGGAGTATATTGAGGAGAATATAAACAGAGTTCTTAGAACAGGAGTCACGGTGAATCATGAGCAGGATAGGGGTAGAGCTAAAGGGCATCATGGTGGGGGAACAGTTCTTATGGGACGAATAACTGACTTGGCAAAGGAAAATAGTGTATCAGGCCTGATGCAGAACTTTGGGTGGAGACCTATCATTGCGGTGTGCCCAACAGATACCCGATGGAACTTTGCAATTATATGCCATCAACCTTTTTCTATTCAAGATTGGAGAGTGATTCAAAGAGAACTCATGGAGAAGATGGAGATTCGTGCAACACTCTATATTCTCTCCAAAAGGAAGGGGATGTTCTTTGTAGATTCAGAAGAGGATTCTAGGCGTATTGTTGAAAGAAGTGGTCAGTTGGCTTTTCCTAAGGTTCTGCTATTCCGTTTGATGTTGAATGGAGGAGAAATGGTGGGCGATTTCACCCCCAGAGGTACATGGATTACTGTAGAAGGTGTACCGCTTCATGTGCTGTCTAGAAGCACTATAAACCTTGTTGGTGAGTTAGGAGGTGGACTGTTACAGGTAGGGAGCATGGCACTAATGAATAATGGTTTGGGGAGGATGACAATAAAGGTAAGAGAAGAATGTTTTAGACGCATCCCACGATCAATTTGTTTATGGGATGGCATTGTCGCGCTGAAACATACATCCGAGGAGCTTCATCGGCAGAGGTGTTACAGAGTGAATGGCAAGATTTTCCGATAGTCGGAGAAGATGAATCATCGTTCCCTAGACAAGAGACAAGTGGACAAGAGTCGTTGGTGCGTTAGGTGAGGGTTGGAACGTTTCACCCAACCTCCTACGCTATGTCTGGGAACATCAGCGATGGGGGCGCTGTAGACAGAAGGGTTCCTGTTGCTGGTTTGCAGGGTACGGTCCCTGATCCTAGGATTCAAATTCAAAGGGAAGAGTTACTCGGTATACAAAGGGGACCAAGTGGGCCAAGTGGACTTTTTGGACAAACAAACCAGGCTTTAGTTATTGTGGGTTCGTCAGCTATAGGCTTAAGTCCTAATTTGCAACAAAGCAACGAATTAGTAGGCCCAGCTCTACATAATTTAAACCCAAGCATGTCTCTTCCAATTTTGGGAGAGACGACACATGCTGTTATGAACCAAAGCACATCTCTTCCTACTTTGAGAGAGGAAGCAGGCTCTTCTTCGTTCCAAGACAAGGAGACCCCAAATAATACCAATAACGAAGAAGTACGTGAGAGGTACCCCATCAACTTGGATGGAAGTGTAGGATGGCGTTGTTTGAAGATGGTTATTGCAAAGGAGGTGTAAGCACCCAAATTTTGATCAAACCAAATAAAAGAGAAAAAATGTGCTAAAAGACAGCAGAAAAGTCAAACCCTGAGGGATCAAAAATTGACTTTTTGATCAAGAGAAAATTGGTCACCTTGCCTTATCTCAATGGATAGAGAATCTCGACGTGGTTCCAACGCAACTGAGTTTGCTGGAATTGGAGTCCGGATGAAGGATCTATGGGCTGGTCAAACTTAAAGAGGAGCCGAAAGTTGACTTTTTCTCGAACCCCGTGCCGAGTGCTTAGCCCTATGCCAATGGATAGAGGACTCCGACACGGTTCTAACGCAATTGAGTTGGCCCAAATCGGAGTCCGGATGAAGAAGATGTAAGCAGTTGAAGTTCTAGGGCAGCGTGCTGGAAAACTGCACACGTGGCAAAAGTCTGCACACGTGGCAAGCAGCAAAGCAAAAAGGTCTCAGGGATTAAATCTGTAATTACCCAAATCAGTGAAAAATATCTCAATGGTAAAGCTGCAGATATCCAAGGGTATCAGGGACTAGATCCATAAGCATCAAAACTTGAGAAAATATCCCAGGGACCAATCTGTAAATATCCAAAAGTATTAGGGACTAAATCTGTAAATATCAAAAGTATCAAGGACTAAATCTGTAAATATCCAAAAGTATCAGGGACTAAATCTGTAAAAATCCAAAGTTCCAGGGACCAATCCACAAATACCAAGATTTGCTCATGATTGATGTCCCCTATGGGCATGCATGGGCATCATCCATGCATGCACCCCTCTCTCTCTCTCTCTCTCCCCCCATGATCACACATCATCATCCATACATGCATCCCCTCTCTCTCATGGTTGATGAGCATGCATGTGCATCATACATGCATGCCATCCATCCATAACCCTCTATCTCTCTCTCTCCCCCATAATTGTGTCCCCTATGCATGCATGCACATCACATGCATGCATACCCATACCACCCCACTATAAAAAGCCCAACCCCCCATACGTATGGGGGGTTGAGCACATTTTGGTTAGCCCATGCTTCTTCTCTCCCATCTCTCCCATCTCTCCCAAGCTCTCTTCATGGCTTCCTAAGCCCTCCACCACCATTCTCCACCACCATTCTCCACCACACTCAAGTGAGAAGAAGGAGGTCTTGGAGATCGTTTGGAGAGGAGGAGGTGCTGCCCAAGGACTGCGGTGCCACAAGGAGGCTCAAGCACATCCTGAAAGAGGATTCCAACCTCAAGGTAATGCTTCCCTACACCTTGTATTTCACATATATGAGAATGAGTGCATTTCCTAATGTTTAGAAAGTCTTGCTTATTCCATGCTCAAAATCAGTTTTTCAGTGAAGCTCCCTTGCATTTGCTTTGTTAATTCTGTAGGCCACTGCTTCTCATGCTTCTTGTGATTTAATGAGGGAGCATGTTCCCTCTTACTTGATCTCATGTATCCCATATGAAAGCCTCCCCCTATTCCCGTCTTTAGGCAATCTTTTTATCTAAGTGTGTGACTTAGTTTTGCATGATTAGGGTATGAGTAAGGGTGATGCATTTGTTTTACTCATTTGCACATGATTATAGTTGTATGCGTGCCTGTGATTTCACCTTCATGACTGCGTGTTCCAAGCATGTGTATGAGCAAGGCTGGGTGGGTGTGCATGGAAAGGGATAAGCATGGCTTTACTGTTTTAAGTATCTTGTTTAGGACCCCATGCGTGATTGGTTGTTTGCCTGTTATTGTTCATACTTAGCCGTTGCTCCATAGGTCTGTGAGCACCCGGAATGGAGGTACATGACCTCTGTTCCTCCACTGAATTTTGTACAAGAGGTAGAAGAAGGGAAGCCCCTACCCTTCTCCCATGATCCGGCTTGGAAACCCCTTTATGAGAGCCAAGTGGCTCACCTGAACCACTGTGGGCTCACACAGGAGCCCACACCACCCCTAGAACATCCCAAGAGGCTTAAAAACCCAAGCCCATAGCAAAAATCAAAAAAATAGCTTCTGTAGGTTGATCCGGCAACTCAGGCCGGATCAACCAAAACCCATGTGTATCCGGCTAAAGATGCCGGATACACAGAATCCCCTGTGTAGCCGGCTAAAGATGCCGGATACACAGAACCCTGTGTGTAACCGGCATCTCAGGCCGGCTACATTGCCAGAATTCACTTTTTACCATTTTTTGCTGATCTTGTGTGATTTTGTGGTTTGTTTGATCAACTCCGGGCGAACCAGTAGGGTTTCCGGGTCACCAGGAAACCCAAGATGGGCCATGGACCGACCCGGTCCAAATTGATTTCCGGTGGGCCTTCCAACGGGGCCCACCAAGCCCGACCAATTTATTTTGCTTAAACTAAGATAAATAAAATATTTGAGTGGGCCAGACCACTTGAGGCCCACCCAAGCCCTAATTGGGCCATGCATGATTAAAGTAGGATGTGGTTTGGCCGAGACCAAGGGCAGGGCCTATCGGGCCCACTAAGCCCACGAACCCAACCAACTTAGGGTTTCAAAACCCTAACTCAGGAAGTCTTGGGCTTTCAAGCCCAAGCCTAGGTAAGGGCCCCAAGCCCAATACCTGGCCCACTTTGGTAAAGGTTAATCAAGAATAACTCAGAACACTTGGCAGCCAAGTGAGGCCCACTCAAGGGCCCACAAAGCAATCCCGGCCCACTTTTGGCATGAAATCCATTTAAATAATCCAACTTAAACTTTAAAGTAAAATCAATTCATTTGAACCAAAGCCCAAAGGGCCTCTTAGGCTAGACCGAGGCCCACAAGGGACACGTGGGCTCAACCAAGCCTGCCAAGGAATCTGCAGGCCTTCCAACGGGGCCCGCCCAATCAGACCCACATCACTTTAATTAAGAAGATAAAATCAAGTAAAGGGACCCACACCATTTTGGCGGTCCCACAAGACTTAATCAAATTACATGCCGGAATAGGAATCGGGTGAGTGAGAGACCAACTGAGTTGACTCAAAACTAGGGAAACCTATGGGACCCGTCACTTGACGGGGTGGACTGGGGTGTCTACGGACTTCCCCAGACCGCAACCGAGCCCCCACTTAGAATCTCAAAAGCCGCAGACCGAAAGCCTTAGTAGAAGAACTTAGGCACCCAGGTGTCCGCCTGCACCCCATCAGGCGGTGGCGACTCCAAACCAATCCCGAGCCACGCATCGTTTTGCGTGCGCCTCGTCGTGCGGCCGAAATATGGCGCGCACAGGAGGTGGTTAACGAGGTAAGAAGACTCGCACCTATTCTATTCCCGCCTGTGAGACGTTCAGAGGGACCTAAGTCGTCGACAAAAGAAGGTCATTTTTCTGGAGGACTTTCGAACAACACTATATCGTCACCCATTAGTCCCACCACCAGAACCAGTACAACAGTAGATGATGGTGATGCTCCTAACAAGGTACGAAAGCCTCCTACTGATAGTGAGGATTTTCAATCTGATAGTGAGGATTTTCAATCTTCTCTCGATGCAAGATCGTATATGAGCTACTCTCTAGGGGTCAAGGATGGGTATCAAAAGGAGCTTTGTCAGATGTTTGCTGAAGAAGGGATAGAGCTGCACAGTACTGGTTGTATCACTCCTACGGAGTCAGTCAGAAGGAGGGTGTCAAGTAGTCCGGTAAACCCACAGATGGGGTATTTTGAATCGCATCATACACGCTTGAGGAGCAATTCAAAGGACTGAAATCAGCCAGGTATGTCTTGTGGAGTTACTTTGCGTGAAATCCCAGTCCAGGATCATCCTTCCTGTACGCCTTCTCCTGTTCCTTCCTATTCGAATACCACACTCATGCCACAAGTGCAAGAGGCCAGCTGTCTAGGTATGCCTTATATTTCGAATAATTATCTAAAACTATGCCAGTATGATTGCGATCATAATGTAAGCTTATCTTGTGCTATAGCCTCCTCCTCTTCTCCTATTAATTTGCTTGCGAGCCAGTTGCCAAGTAATGCTGAGTTTGAGGGAGATTATAGCAGTCACTATGTTGAGGTGGCAGATGGTAGTAGGCAGGGGGATAGGGTAGTTTTAGGGGACAAGGCTAGCTTACAAGACATGTGGGAGGGGGTTGAGGAGCTGTTTCGAACATTAGATCTCGAAATCCGAGATAAGGATGGTAACAGTGTAGGTGTGAAAGAGGTTATGGATAGGTATAGGTGTGAGGGGAATAGTGCGGTAAAAATAAGGAAAAATAAAAAACGTGAGTTACGTAATTTGGAGTGGTCTGTTAATTATAGCAGTAGGGGAAGTACGAGGTCGGGTTTGATCAGGGATACTAGCAAGTGTTAATGAAGATTTTAAGTTGGAATATTTGTGGTTTAGGGGGGGTGGAAAAGAAGCATGCATTACGTGAGTGGTGTCGGAGGGTTCGTCCATCAATTTGTGTAATTCAAGAAACCAAAAAAGATTCAATATCTGAATGATTAGTCACGTACCTATGGGGAGGAGGGACTAGGGATTGGGCAACCTTGCCGGCTCAAGGATTTTCGGGGGGGAATTCTAGTGGTATGGGATTCAATAAAATTTGAAGGAGTAGTCGTTTCTCAAGGAGCATTTTAAATATCAATTCTTTTCAAGGATCTTATTGATTAGTTCAAATGGGTGTGTACAGGGATTTATGGGCCTACTAATGCAAGACAAAGGTCTGGATTATGGTCGGAATTAGACTCGATTGGAGAGGATATCCATCAACCTTGGTTTTTAATTGGGGATTTTAATGCCACAAGATTTTTTCAAGAAAGGAAAGGTGGTTCTACAATGACTCATAGTGTAGCACCCCAGATCCGGGTCTGCCCTATCACAGCACCAACCCATACCCGAGACCTACTTATGGGCCCAATAGAACCTGATAAACACAATTTCCTGGGCAATTACAATGTAATTATCAGAGTGCATGACTAAAGAAGCATGGAATAAAAATTTTCCATATAATCAAAAGATCATCTATACTATAATCTCCAAAACATGATATACATGTGAACAAAATACAACTAAGGCAACTAACCATTCACAATGATCTTTCCAAAAGATATAGACATGTACAAAAGATATCTCCCAAGAGTATAGGTCCAAAAATAATATTTACGTCCCATATACAATCCCCAAGACAAAATACATCATTATAAAAAGAACCCTACTATGGTTGGTAGAAATCCTCTGGCCTGAACTAAAGCTCACCCTCAATGCTTGCCCCAATACGTGGCTCACCAAGCGGATCTGAAAACAAATCCGGTAAAACAAAACACGCGTGAGACTTAAAGTCCCAGTAAGCAGCAAACATGCATGTAGAGAAACAGTTTATGCAGTTTTTATAACATCATGATGATATTCACAATTATATAGTACTAAATGCAAACCAAAACAGTTCAATTGGATATAAAAGAAATTCCAATTCAAATATCTCAATCAAATCAACAAATACGATCAAATACTGTAAACATGTCTTGTTAGGACTCGTGGTTAGCATGTCTATAAATTAGATTAATGAACAGTATCCATTGCCACCTACACGACTTACAGAGAGAAGCCTAGCTAGGGACATCTCAGCAAGCGGAGTACCCACGTATGGGCTGGCAAGTAGTCAACCTAACCAAGGATCCAGACTAAGTGGGATTCCCCACCCACTGCTCGATGAATCGCAAGGACTCCCGCCGGTTCCCCGCGACGGGGGGTTGCCGCAGCCCTCTGTTCCCCGAGAAGGCCTCACTGATTCCCCACAGTAGAATGCTATATAGATAAGGCAATTAAAGCTAACAAGCCAATACCAACACACTAATTAGACTCACTGTGGATCCACACTAAGAACAATGTCCAATTAGACGGCTCGTAAATCAAAACAAACCATTCAATTCCAAGAGTAAAACCAGTGCTTAAACCAAAGCCAAGTGGAATTCCCCATCCACTATTTAATAAACCGAAACCAAGTAGAATTCCCCATCCACTAGTAAATCAACCGAGACCAAGTGGAATTCCCCATCCACTACCAGTCCATACCAAGGGCAAGTGGAATTCCCCATCCACTGCCAATAAAACCATAGGCCAAAACCTTGCCAAATCGTATAAGGGTTTTTCA
This sequence comes from Buxus sempervirens, assembly GCA_947561395.2. Classification (NCBI taxonomy): domain Eukaryota; kingdom Viridiplantae; phylum Streptophyta; class Magnoliopsida; order Buxales; family Buxaceae; genus Buxus; species Buxus sempervirens. The sequence continues at coordinate 23,942,644 of OX387189.1, forward strand.
ACATTGCTTTCATAAATCCAAGCCAAATCAAAACGAAGGTCATAAAATCCTCAAAACACATTTTCGATGAGTGGATTGATCTTAAAAATCCCAAATAAGTCACCATGCCAAAATTTAATGGATTCCGAGACAAAAAGTTTTGGACTTCAAAAATATTCGAAGTCTGGTTGAAAACGTTGACTTTTCGGTGTATAATTTTTCTAGACAAATCTACAAAGAGTTTGGGGCTCAATTCCTGGTTGTAGTCTATTGGAGGGTATACAAATCATCTAGAATTTTCTGGGCTTCTGAGTCACTCGTTTGGATATCAAACTCAAAAAGTGGCCATTTTTGAAAATCGGGAAATTTGGAAATTTAGGCACAAACTGAAAAGTTGACTTTTTATTGGTTGGGAATTGAGCCTTGAGAGTATTTTTATTGGTTCCAAATGGGGGGTAAAACCTTATTTACATGTAAAGACTTAAGTAAATGAAGCTTAAATGTCTTTCATGTAATAAGGGAGCTATGCGAGAAGCTTGGGTTGTTTGACAAAGGGTTGGAAAGAAAAAGGATGAACAACTCCAGAAACACAAATCAAACGCATGAAACCTCATTCAAGACACAAATCTCAAACCCCAATCTGAAATATAATCAATAGAGGTTGTAAATCCATGGCAAATCATTAGGAAACTAAGCAAGAGCATTATACAATCAAAACCTACGAATTTTAGAGACAAATAGCAACATGCAAGATCATTTCTTCAAATAACTCAAACCCTAGAGAGAGAATACGAATTTTGGTAATTCATTTTGTTTGGAAGGGTTTGCTACTTACTTGCTAATGGAGAAGCAAGCTCCTCTCCTAGCTCTCCTCTTCTTCTCCTTCTCCTTGAAGCTTTGAAGCAAGCTCCCACAACTCTCTCTCTTGTTCTATACGTCCAAGACAAGAGAAATGGGTTTTCAAACCCTTAATTAGAAATTAGGGCATCCTTTTATATGCCCAAGTTTTGGGTATTTCAAATCTGCCCCTAAACAAGGCTTTTGTTCAACTAAAACCCTAGGGTGTACCTAAGGCATACCAGGGTACCTTAGTGTTATTCGAGTGGGGTACCTTGGTATTAAGTGGGGTACCTTAGTCTTAAATGGGGTGTTTGCCTTAGCCACTTCAAAAGGCATGCTTTAGGGATGCTTGGGAGGTGTACCTCAGTTAACACAGAAGGGTACCTCAGTTATATGAGGGGTACTTTAGTTATTTGAGGAGGTACCTTGATGTTTCAAGGGATTTACCTTAGTCATTCTAAGGGGTAAACTTTGAATAAGCTTAGGAAGGTGTACCTCAGTTATATTGAGGAGGGGTACCTTGATTATTGAGGGGTGTAATTTAGTTATACAGGGGGTACATTTAGGAAATACAAGGAGGTGTACCCTTGGTAACATGAGGGGTGTACCTTAATAATATAAGAGGGTTACCTTAGTTATAGAATGGGTGTACCTTAGCTACAAGAGGGGGTACCTTAGCTATATAAGGGGCTATACCTTAGGGAAAATAGTGGGGGGTTTACCTTACTTATATAAGGGTTACTTTAGTGAGACAAAGGGGGTACTTTGGCTATATAGGCGGTGTACCCTAGGTAAAACAGTGGGGGTACCTTACTTATATAAGGGTTACTTTAGTGAGACAAAGGGGGTACTTTGGCTATATAGGGGGTGTACCCTAGGTAAAACAGTGGGGGTACCTTATTTATGTGAGTGGAGTAACTCTAGGAAATTCAAGGGGTGTACCCTAGGTAATATAGGGGATGTACCTTAGGTATGTTGGAGGTACTTTAGTTATATAAAGGGGGTACCTTTAGCTGTATAAGGGAATGTACCTTAGCTAAACAAGGGGTACTTCAAGTAAGATAGTAGGGTACCTTAGTTAAAATAAAGAGATACCTTAGACAATACAAATGAGGTATCTTAGGTATAATTAGGAGGTACTTTAGGTATTCGAACGGAGTACCTTAGACAAAACAGGGGGTACCTTAGCCAATATGAGTGAGGTGCCTTAGGTAATATAAGGGGGTACTTTAGGTATACATGTGAGGTACCTTAGGCAATGCAAGGGGATACCTTAGGTAAACACAGGGGTACCTATAGGCAAACACAAGGGGATACCTTAGATGAACACAGGGGTACCTTAGGCAATTAAGGTAGGGTACCTTAGGTGAAACAGTGGGGTACCTTGGGTAATACTTGCGTGTACTTTGGGTAATACTTTGGGGTACTCTGGGTAATACTTGGGGGTACCTTAAGTATAGAAATGAGGTATCTTGGGTATACTTAAGGGGTTATTTGAGTATTCTTGGGAGACACTTAAAGTACACTTGAGAGGTACCTTGGGTATTCTTAAGAGTTACTTTAGGTACTCTTAGGGGATATAAATGGGGTACCTTAGGCATTGTGAGCGAGGTACCTTGGGCAATATAAGAGGGTACCTTAGGGATAATTAGGGGATACTTTAGGTATACTTGAGTGGTACCTTGGGTAACACTTGAATATACTTTGAGTAATACATTCGGGTACTTTGGGTAATACATGGGTGTACCCTAGGCATATTTGAGCGGTACTTTGGGTAATACTTTGGTGTACTCAAGGTATACTTAGATGGTACCTTGAGTAGTACATGGATGTACTTTGAGTATACAATGGGAGTACCTTGGGTAATACAAGAGGTACTTTAGTGGTATTTGGGAGGGTACCTTGGGTATATTTTGGGGTACCATGGGTATAATTGGGGATTACTCTAGGTACACATAAGTCCAAATTTTCAGAATTTGATTTCCAATTCATTAAAGCTAATTGGAGAGTATCTTAGACAATTGGAATTGAGAAATAACATTAATTAAACTTACCTCAATAACCTTCATAAAGTTCAATTGATTTATCTAAATCCTCAATAATAATCCACATTTACCTCATCTTCATAACACAAATACTTAATTAGTCTAATAATCACACTTTAGATAATTAATCTTAATAATTAAGATATAATCCGGGTCGGGGTTTTACACATAGTATGCGAGAATTTAATGCTTTTATTGATAGATGGGAATTGATAGATTATCCCTTGAAAGGGTTTCACTACACATTGTCAAATAAACAGGATAAGCCTAGTTGTAGTCGTTTAGATAGAGCTCTTGCCTCAGTTGAGTGGGATGAACATTATCCAAATGCTACCCAGTCGGGCTTAGTAAGGACTGTGTCTGATCACATCCCTATATTTGTAGATACAGAGAAGCATGAGTGGTTGGGACCTTGACCTTTTTGGTTTGAGAATATGTGGTTGGAGGAGAAATCATTTCGGAAATTAGTAAAGCAATGGCAGGAAGACATGAAAGATAATCATGAAGGGTGGGTAGGGCATAGATTTATGAAAAAACGAAAATGCCTGAGAAATAAAATAAAGGACTGGAATATAAATGAATTTGGTTGGTTACAAAGTAGGAAAAGAAGGCTTGAGGAAAAAATTCGATGCTTAGATAGAAAGGAGGAACACAGGGATCTGTCCTCAGAAGAAAGAGCAGAGCGTAGAAATGTTTTAAGTGATCTGGAGTCAGTCTTGAGATTAGAAGAGATAAGTTGGAGACAGAAAGTTAGGGTGAGATGGTTAAAGGAAGGTGATGGGAATATTAAGTTTTTTCACCAAGTGGCAAATGGGAGATGAAAGAATAATGCAATTCATCATTTGATTGTAAATGGAGAGGAAATTAATAATGAGGAAAAAATTTCACAAGAATTGGTCAATCATTTTTCAAGTCTTTATTCATCGGAGTCTTGTTTCAAGTTTGATTTAAAAAAGTTAGAGGGTCCTATGTTGGATGAGAGCCAATGACAGAGGATGGAGAGACCTTTTGAGTTGGAAGAAATATATGGGGCAGTAAAAATGTTAGGCAAAGACAAGGCCCAGGCCCAGATGGTTTTTCTATGGCGTTCTTCCAAGAATGTTGGGAGAATGTGAAAGATGATTTAAGTCAGGTGGTCATGGAGTTTTACAGATATGGAGTGATTAATAAGGCTACCAATGCAACTTTCATTTGTTTTATCCCCAAGCGATCGGGGGTGGAAGAAATAAAGGATTTTAGGCCGATTAGTCTAACCACTAGTCTCTATAAATTAGTGGCAAAGGTGTTGTCCATGAGATTGAAGGAGGTGATGGATGGTATTGTTTCCAAAAGTCAAAGTGCTTTTGTAGGGAGTAGACAGATCCTTGATAGTGTTCTTATTGTTAATAAATGTGTGGAGGTGAAGAAGCAGCCAGGTCTTCCCGGATTAGTATGGAAAATAGATTTGGATAAAGCCTATGACAGGGTTGAGTGGAGTTTCTTAGATTCAGTGTTGGAATGGAAAGGTTTTGGGAATCGGTGGAGGAGGTGGATGGGAGGGTGTCTAAATAATGTGTCTTTTTCATTACTTGTTAATGGCCAGATGTCTGGTTTTTTCCCATCAAGTCGTGGGTTAAGGCAAGGAGATCCACTATCACCGTTTTTGTTTACGTTAGTGAGTGATGTTCTAAGTAGACTACTCTCTTTTGGGGAGAAGAATGGCAAAATCAAAGGTTTTACTATTGGTAGAGATGAGGTTCAGATTTCTCATTTGCAGTTCGCGGATGAGACCCTGTTATTATTAGAGGCCGATTCAGCAAATGTTTTTTGGTGTAGATGTACTTTAAAAGTATTTGAGATCTTGTCAGGATTGAGGGTTAACATGTCTAAATGTTGTCTAGCAGGGGTCATTGTAAGTGACGAAAGTTTGCAGGATTTCGTGTTAAGTATTGGATGTAAGATGGATAAATTTCCTATTAAATACTTAGGGTTGCCGTTGGGAGGGCGAGCAAATTTAGTTAGTTTTTGGGATTCAGTATTGGAAAGAGTGGAAATTGGAAGCGGCAATTTTTGTCCATTGGAGGTCGTCTCACTTTGATTAGATCTTCTTTAGAGAATATGCCGGTATATTACTTTTCTTTGTTTAAGGCTCCATCAAAGGTAATAAGCAGAATTGAGGCGATTCATCGTGATTTTTTGTGGGAAGGAAAAGGAAAAAGACGGTTTCACCTGGTGAAATGGGGAGTTGTATGTAAACAAAAAAAAGATGGAGGGTTGGCTTTAGGTAATCTTGGTCTTCGAAATAAGGCTTTACTTGGCAAATGGCTGTGGCGATTTGGGGAGGAGAGGATGTCTCTATGGCGTGAAGTTATAGCAAGCATATATGGGACGCATCAAAATGGAATAGAGGCAAAGACGGTTTCTCGAAGTTGGGGGCATAGTCCTTGGAAGGCGGTCTTAGGCCTTGCTGGTATTTTCTTTCCTCTTGTCAATTATAAAGTGCGTGCAGGTAGTCTTTTTAGATTCTGGTCTGATATTTGGTGGAAGGGCCAGAGCTTGTCCAGTTTATACCCTAGACTCTATAGGATTTGTGTGCTACCTGATCCTTTGGTTTGTGACATTCTTTCAGCTTCTTCTCATGGAGTGGTTTGGAATCTTGAATTTAAGCGAGATTTTTGTCCTTCAGATCTTGTCGAATGGGGTAGATTGTTAGATAATCTTAAAGAGGTTTTCTTGTCGCCTTCCTTTCCGGATCAGCGTGTTTGGTCACTCAATTATAGCGTGTCTATTGTCAAGTCCTTCTATGCTCACCTTTCATCACCGTCTTCACCCCTTTTTTCTGCTTTCCCATTTTTCTTTTTGTGGAAAGCTCCTATTCCTTTGAAGGTTAAAGTTTTTGCCTGGACGGTATTTCACTATAAGATCAACACACTCAATATATTGCAACATCGGCAGCCTTATTTGGTCTTGTCTCCTCAGGTTTGTTTGATGTGCATGAAGGATGCTGAGTCTGTGGACCACCTATTGCTTAGATGCTCCGTGGCGGATTATGTTTGGAGGCACTTTTTGATATTAGGAAACATCACATGGGTGTTGCCAGCTACCATTTCTGATTTGGCTTTTCAGTGGAGGTTTCAGGGTTTAAGCAGGATGGGGAGGAAGCTATACAAGATATGTTTTTTTGCCACTTTATGGACATTATGGCGAGCACGCAATCAGATCATTTTTGAGGGCATGGCGTTTGGCAGATCTGGTGTGGTCGATCAGGCCATGTCTTTGACAGCTTCATGGGCATCGGTGCAAAAGGATTTTACATCTTATTCTTCTTCAGACATTATTAGGGACTGGTCGACTACGATTTACTTTTAGTGCTTCTAGTTTTTGTTTCGCCGGTCTTGTGTTTTTTTGGGTGGTGACTGTTGCAAGTAGATTGGTTTGCATTGTTTTATTTCTTCGTGGTCCATGATGTCCTTTCTATCTTTTTGTTTTTGTTTTTTGTTGTACTTCCTGGGTCAACCCACAGCTTGTGGGGTCCCCTTTCCTTTGATCTTAATGAAATCTTCATTAATTATCAAAAAAAAACCTTAGGGTATATCATGACATAGTCGTGGAAGTAGACAAGCACAGTGTGCGCGCGTAGGAAACGCGGCACGGGGAAATTCGAAGTCGCCACCACCTGATGGGGTGCAGGCGGACACCTGGGGCCTAATCTTGTCTATTGGGCTTTTGGTCTGTGGCTTGAGATTCTAAGTTGGTTCTCGGTTGCGGTCTAGGGAAGTCCATAGACACCCTAGTCCGCCCCGTCGGACGACGGGTCCCGTGGGTTCCCTGGTTTGAGTCAGCTTGCTATTTGGTTCTCACCCTGTTCCTAATCCAGCATGCCACTTAGTTAAGTCTTGGCGGGACCCCCTGAGTGGTGCGGGTCTTTTTAGTTGATTTTATCTTTGCTTAACCTAAGTTATCTGAGTTTGATTGGGCGGGCCCTGTTGGAAGGCCCACGGTGTCCTTGGCGGGCTTGGTTAAGCCCATGTACCCTTGGCGGGCCTCTATCTAGACCTAGGAGGCCCTTTGGGCTCAGGTTATTGTGTTGATTTTACTTAATTGTTTAAGTTCGTATTTTAGGTGATTCTCATGCAAAAGTGGGTCGGCCTTGTTTTGCGGGCCCTTAGGCGGGCCCCCATGGTTGTTGCCAAAGTATTTGGATTTGCTTTATTTAAATTTTCCAAAATGGGCAGGTCACTGGGCTTGGGGCCCGTGATTCAGGTTTGGGCTTGAAAGCCCAGTTCTTTGAAGTCTAGGGCTTGCACCCTAACTTGGTTCAGTTAGCGGGCTTTGGCGGGCCCGATAAGCCCTAGCCCTTGGTCTCGGCCAAACCATGCAATTCATACATTCATTACACGTAACAAGGCTCGGGTAGGCTGCATTGGGTCCCGATTCAATTTGTTCATTTTACTCAATTTCCTCATTTGCATGCTTTTGGATTCATAGGGCTTAATGGGCCCCGTTGGAAGGTCCACGGGCATTCCGAGTTGAACCGAGGGTCCAAGTCCCAAGCTGGGTTTCCGGGTGGTCCGGAAACCCTGTTGGTTTATTTGGTTTGGTTCAAACCATCACAAAATTCGGCCAAGGATCAAGAAGATAAAAAATTGACATTTCTGTCGTGTATCCGGCCTTAGTTGCCGGATACACACAGTCCCTAGGTGATCCGGCTTGAGTTGCCGGATCACCCCCAGATGGCCTCTTTTCGGATTTTGGCAATTGGGATGGTTTCCAGGGGCTTCCTATGGCCTTGGGCTCGTCATGTGGGCCCTTGGGCAGGCCCACGTTGGTTCAGATTTGATGGAGAAGCCTCATTTGGCTTCTTTTCTTGGTTTCTTAACAAAGGCAAATGGGGCCTTGGCTTGACCTAGAGTTTTGAGGGCTGCTGGGGCAGCAATGACTAATTAGAGCTTGCTACTGTCTCCAGCAGCAACTCACTCAAGTCATATCTAAAGGGAACATGATAATGGCTCTTCACATGACATTAACAACAAAAAAACAAAAGAAGAGTTCTAGCTTAAGCAGGTGAGACAGCAGGCAAGTGGGGAATGGGGAGCATGTTCGTATACACACACCAAGAATGACAGGAAATTAATACAAAATCAGTGCACATAATTAATGACATGCGTGATTAAAGAAAAAAAACAGCATGCTGTGCATGGGGTTTGGATGGGCCGATTGCACAGAACAGTAAGAGAAATAGGACACTCATGTGGTCCTAGTGGTGAAGAAAAACATACTTTAAGGGAGGGTTGATTCCAGCATGCACGGATCCCCTAAACCACATGCATACGAAGAAAACAAGAACCTAGGCTAGCATATGCCACATGTAGTTCACAGCAAGGTCCTACTAACTATATTCATGCATTTCACTTGAAAAGAAGAAGAAGGGAAAGCAGGGGGTTGCATATAGGGGTACAAAAGATCACATGTCAAGGAGAAACATGCTCCTCCCAAAAAAAACTTAATATGACCCTGTGGACAGCAACCAAAGGAGATAAAAAAGGTGTTAAAATAAACTCCTACGCTCTCTTAAAAGCCCTACGTAGACTTCTGACCGGTGGGGGCTTCATACCATGGGAATGAAGGTGAATACATGCTTAGTATGATAGGAACATGACCTCATGCAAAGAAGGAAGCCACACAGAAATATTTTCAGAAAAAGATGAGTTTAATATATGGTGAACACAATATACTAGGGAGCCTTACCTAGTGGCTATGGGGATTTGGAGCGACGTGTGGGACTACCTTGAAGCCAGAACAGTTGCTGGAGCAGCACCTCCACTCACCAACAAGTAGCTTCTTCTCCTTCTTCAAGTTTTTAAATGATGATGGGAAGGGGGTGGATGGCCTTTAGGTGGTGCTCTGAGGGTTCAAGGGGAAGGGAGTGGTGAAAATGGGTGGTTTCGTACCAGGGGTAGTGAGGGAGAAGAAGTTGAAAATCGCAAGAAAGAAGCCAACCCCGAAAATGAGCTGCTGATTCCTATTTATAGACAAACTTAATGTATCCGGCAACTTAGGCCGGATACACTAAGTACTCTTCATATCCGGTCTTCATGGCCGGTTACATAGGTGCTTCTTTGTATCCGGCATTGAATGCCGGATACAAAACATGATCATTCGAAAATTAAATGCCGCCGCGAATTTGTCGGGCGATCGGCGCGAATCTCGCGTGAAAATCTTTTTGTATCCGGCATTTGATGTCGGTTACACACTGGGGTATGCGTATCCGGTATATTTGACCGGATACAAATCAAAAAATTACGGATTTGCCCTTCGACTTGATCGATTCGACCGATTTAACACTTTTGGATATCTACGGATTGCCCCGTACGAATTTTTGTTTAGTCCTTGAGATTTTTGGATATTCAAGATTTAGTCCCCGAGATGTTTTGCTGCGTTGGCTGCCACGTGTGCAGTTCCTGCGCCACGTGTGCAGTTTCCAGTTTTGCTACGTGGAAACTTCGACAGCTTATATCTCCTTCATTCGAACTCCGATTTGAGCAAACTTAATTGCGTTAGACTCGTATCGGAGCCCTCTATTCAATGACATAGGGCTAAGCACTAGGCACGGGGTTCAAGGAAAAGTCAACTTTCGGCTCTCCCTCAAGTTTGATCGCCCGCAGAACCCTCATCCGGACTCCGATTCCTGCAAACTCAGTTGTGTTGGACTCGTGTCGGGATTCTCTATCTATTGAGATAAAGCAAGGTGGCCAATTATCACTGGATCAAAAAGTCAAATTTTGACCCCTCAGGGTTTGACTTTTTAGTCGAGTTTTGCATTTCCAGCTCTTCTGGGAGCGCAAAAATGAGGTGCTTACACACAGAAAAGGAAGACAAACAAATGATAATACAAAAAAGGAGATTGAAGATATTAAGATAGGAAGTGTTCTCTGGTGTTCCGGGCCACCACTGAAATGCTATTCCTATTGTTTTCTTGGCATTGCAAGGAGCATTATTGGCTCAAAGCAAAGGTTGAAACAAGAAATTTAGCAAACATTTAGCAGTCTACAAAAACAAAGTAAAAAGATAATTACCAAAATCACAGGGGAACTTCAACAAATGTGTTAAAGAAAACCAAAATAAACAACCAAAACAAAGGAAATCTAACTATCTAAGAGGAAGAGTCTCCGTCAAAGATCTACTAACTTGGTAAATGAAGGCTATGCGGCAGTTTTCTGAAAGAATACCAGCAACTCTAAGGAACAAGAATGGATTTTTGGAGGAGCAAGAGGTAAAAACAAAGATCCGATCGCTAGGCATTCCATTTATTTTGAGTTGTCTTCTGCTCTGTGAATATCGACAGGCATAGCTTCCGTTTACACGTTTTGTCGATTTTAGTCTTCCGTTTTCTTCTGAGAGAAGGAACCAGAAGACTGAATAGTCGGTACTCTTACATTATGCGACTCATTGTCTTCCGTCAGATATCTTCCTATTAGGCAGCCATGTCGGATATGACGTGTAACTACCAGGAGTTGGGATTAGGAGTTTGAAACTCTCTCATGAGTTTACCAATTGCTATATATTATATATAGACTAGCAAACACCCTGTGCGATGCACAGGATAGGTAGAAGTTATATATAATTTTATTATTGCATGTTTGCTGATTGACATTACATATAATGAGTAATCCGTTGCAAATAATAAGGAAAAACATAATTCATCATAAATAAATGATAAAATGGAGTTTAAAACTCATAAAAGTAAATGATTTGAAGCAGGTTAGTAAATTTATTTTTTATTGAAGCGATTTTGCTGATTTTAAATTTTTCCTAAATTTTGTTGATCCATAATTGATATGTGAATACATCTTTGTCTTTCTTCTATTCCAAATGTGTGACAATGACTTTCTTTACTTTTGTTGTTATTGGTTTTTTAAAAACTTAAAATTAATAAAGGTCTTTCTCAGCAAGCACCAACTAAAAAGATAGTACCACCGATTGAGGAGGTACAAATGCAGACTATACACAAATTCATGCTTGTGAATTTCAAATTATACTCAGGAAAAACACTTAAAAGCTTGATATTTGTCATGTTTTGTATGGAAATAAAAACACTTGAAAGCTAACCACATCAAAAATGAATTCTTAGTTCAAAATAACTGGTCCAACTTTGCATATAAAATTTCACCAATGATCAGTTAGCTGCATCTTCTTTGCTGGTAACATCAGTTATGGTGCATGACCAGAGAGTTAACATAGATAATGGAATAAATGTTGAATCAGATTTAAATTTTATGACTTCTTACATGGACCACAAATTGGTACAGGTGGAATTTAAATTGTTCGAGTTGCAGTACATCAACAAAAAAGGGATAAAAATGCAATGAAATCAACAAAAAGTTAAACAAGGACACAAACAGGAAAAACAGCAATACATAAAAGAGGCACAATTTTTACCTTCAACGAAAAGAGGAACAATCTCTTAAAAGATATTCCACTATTGAAACAGGTTATTTCCGAACCGTAGTATCATATGCTGACCAAGACAAGCCCCATTCATCCGAAATAGATACATCATTCGAAGAGATGAAACAAGTCAACAGAGCAACCACAAAATAAACCTATTATATTCTACAATGTAGTACGCTAAGTTGGTTGGCAAACCATGGAAGTTACATCGTTTATCAACTATTGAAGTTGCCTTAGCCATGTATCTAATTCAAATTATCTTTCCTGAAAGGGGTTGATGGTGTCCAAGTTCTCCATTTTTATTCTTTTTTGATGCGCTGCTATCCAAGTATCATTTAGAATCAACGATCTGCTTTGGATAATTATATACTATTCAATGTGTAGTTCCAATATCTGTCCGTTGGTTGGATGGATATTTATCCTAAGCTTCATATAATGTTACTGAGTAACTCGTTGCTTTCTTTATTTCCCATTTTATTGAATTACACCTTTTGATATAAAAGTTTAAACTGTTACATGAAATTTCTGAAAAATTGGCATAAAATATATCAATATATATTTATTGAATTACTGGAAAGTGTTTTACTTGGATCAGTCATTACAATTAACAGCAGTCTTTGAAGTTGCAACCTTGCTTTTGCCCATGGCTATGCAGTAGATGTTCATGGCTATGAAAGCCTTTTTCATGAGATTATTGAAGGAGAAGAGTGGGCAAACCCTTTACAAGATGCAACAGTCCACATGAGATCGTTAAATTCATAAACAGCTATAAATCACAAAACAATCATACAGCCATACATTAAACCCAGATAATTTAGAAAAACCATAAAAAATTTACAGATTATTGAAAAAAAAATCACAAAACAATCACACAGCTATAAATTCATTCCATATAATTTCAAAAAATTACAAAGCAATTCTTAAGTTAACCAACAAGTGATCCAAGCCGCAAGGAATCCCAAAACAATCCGAACACTCAGATTGAGCACTGTAAAAGCAATGAATCCAACAAAACTAAAACCACAAAGGAACAAAATTTTTCAAATTAAAGACTAAGACGTAGGTTGAATTGCACACAAACTACACAAAAGGAAAAGAAGAAACAAAACTCAACAAAAATATTAGGAGAAAAGAGAGGGGACCTCCTAAATGATTAAAGAGGATTGTTTAAAACAAGACTACCAACCTATATAACTGAACTGTCCGTGTTCTCCTTCATGGACATCAGGACCCAATCTCTGCAGCAACTATACAAACAGCTCATCTGCATGAATGCAACAAGCAGAGCTGCCAAAAACAAAAACACACCAGAATAAACATGAGAGCACAATTGAACAATGTTGTCTGAGGATTAATTAAAGTTACGAGTCAGCAACAGGATATGAGATAAGACCAGCAATGAACCTTTAGACATTACGTAGACTAATAGCTTACAGAAGATCGATCCTTCTTCGTGATCCAATCCTACAAAGAAATGACCTGCAATTGAACCTGTAGGAATTCTGTAGCAACTGGATTATCAATGAATCTAGATTTGTAATTGACATATGAGAATGCATTTAATATGTTGGAAGTTACTGAGAGCGGTGAAGTCGCCACTCTTCCCATCGCTGCCCGATTTTGAGAGACGATATGAAAAATTGAGTAAAAGGGAGAGAGGGAGAGGGAGAGGGAGAGGGAGAGGGAGAGGAAAACAACCATTACATGGAACATCGATATGCACATACAAAGGCAGGTTGAGGGAGTTGTCGTCTTCGCATAGAGTATAGCTGATGATGAAGCTCTTGCAAGAATCCCAAGTGGAGTAAGGAATGGAACCACCAATAAACACGAGCGTTGTAAAAGGAGTTAGTGCAACAACTTTCGAGGCAAACGCCAGGGAACAGCTTGGATTGGATGGAGGAGACGTAGGATTGGGAAAAGGACCAAATGAAGAGGTAGACACGTGAATGGCCATCTTTGGGGATTAAGTGAGACACCTTTGCAGAGACGAATAAAACCACAAGGCAGATCAAAAGACACGTGAGGTTAATTGTGTTAAATAGCAAACGAAATGTGTTAAAGAGCAAACGAAATGAACAGTTTGTTCTCCTAACGGAGGAGAAGAAGAGCCGCATTAGGAACACGAAGTGGCATGCGTTGCAGTTGGGAAAGACGTTTTGGGTTTGTTCCTTGTTACGAGGAAGGTGCCACGTCAATTGTGACGAGGAGCTACCAGGGTTGAGGACCCGAGATTTGGAGCTCTCTCAGTGAAAACCAATTGCTATATATTATATAATTTAAATTAGATTATTTAATTTATTTTTTCTTAAAACAATTTTGTTGATTTTAATTTTTCTACCGTATGTTGACCAGTGCTAGACATGCGAAGGCATCTTTGTTATATTATTTCATCATTAAGCTCAAAGCACTTTATCTTTTAACTCAAATTAAATTTTACTATTAACCGTAAAAAAAACATTTTAATCTCTAAAAAAATAAAAATAAAAAAACGTAGTACGTAATTGTGTATACACATAATCAACATTCATTGTGTCAATTTCGATGTCGTTTTGTTCGTTGAGCTTTGACCAGAATGCTACAAATTTCTTTGAATTTTTTGTCACTGTACCAAGAAAATTTGAACAAATCTTGAAGAAATTAGAACATTCTAAATGCCATTTAGATTTTGTTGTTTATAAAATTTATAATCCTGAAGTAATAGATAAGTATTTTTTTATCAAATTTGTTGAATGTATACTAATTAAATTTTTGTATCTTTATAGATTCATTTATTATTGTTTAAATAAATGCGAAAAAAATTAAATATCAAAATTTGAAGGAGACATAAAATGTAAATGTAAGGATAAAAATGTCATTTAATTAAATTTAGAGTCATTTATTATTGTTTAAGATATTATAACACCTATCTAATTTCTAGAGAAGTGATTGCATTATCATTTTGGATGGTGTTTGTGTAGCAGAAAGTAGAGAACAAGTTCTTAAATGGTCGTAACTTACAGTTATGGTCATATCAAAGCAGAGAACACTACAAAACAGGGGGCTTTTAGCGACGGGCTCAGACCGCCACTAAATCAGCAAAGCACGCCACGACACATGTCCGCCACTGATTGCTCTGTCGCTGAATGTTTCAGCGACGGATAAAACTGCGGTCACGCCCGCCGCTAAAGCCCATTTATTTATTTTTTTCAAAAGACCCCCGATTCATTCCCCCAAGCTTTTATATTTTATTTTAAAAAACCCCTGCATATTACTAGCCTTTGTAGCTGCCCCTGCTTTTGCCGCCCCCCACCCACCCAGCCGGGCCGGTCGGGTTGGGTCCAGCCAGAATTCAATGGAAACAGAAAAAAAATTGCATTAATTTATAACTTTCACCTTCCATTACAGCATTAGCACATAGCCAAAACAAAAAAAAAAAAAAAAAACCTATTTCATGACCATTTGATGGTTCAAAATCTATCTCCAAACCTACAAAAAATAAATTAAAAACCTATTTCATGATCATTTGATAGTTCAAAATCCATCACCAAATCTTACCAAAAAAAAAAAAAAAACATTTGATGGTACAAAATCCATCTCCAAGCCTTACAAAAAATAAAAAATAAAAAACCCATGTTTCACGACCATTTGATGCTTCGACATCCACAATTTAAACCTTCAAGCTCCACTGCTAAGACAAATCCATACAACTCAAATGAAAATGAATAAATTCTTATCATGAATGTGCAGAGTCAATGAATATCAATTAGAACTTCTAACAACGATGAAAAACACACAACAAAGATAAATATAAAAAGCTGAAAGAACCTAAATATATTGGAATACTTCCTTGACCAAATCAGATCAATTTATTACCATGAGAATGAAGAATAGGTCATTAAATTATGGATAGAGAATCTCCTGCCTTTTCAGGCTGTCTAACATCAACAATAGCACCCAGGCAGACCTTCACAGGACCTGTATACCATCCTATTATAGAGGATAGTGTTCATCCTTCCTGGGGCCTTAATTTGATGGGATTTTTGCCATTTTGTAGTTTTTCTTCATTTATTTCATTTTTTAAAATTTCTGTTAGAATGCCTCAAGCATTGTTGATATTTTAAGACTACATAAACTTTTTACGTTACTTATTTGCAAATATATTAGGAGCAAACTGTAAGCACATTGTGCTTCCACCATGTCTGGGGTTTACTGCAGGTTATGAGGTCCATGGTGTGTATCCATTTCAGATTTTATTCCAGTACCTTGATTCTTGTTTTAATATGATCCAATTACATCTATTCAAAAAAGAAAGGAGGACAAAAAATGGACTGCGAGCTTTTCTTACCTGATATAACAAACATTCCCTCAGGGCTGAAACATGCATCCAGAGTGGAATTGCTTGAAACTGGCTTGACATTGTATGTGGATAACTAAATCAAGATTAGATGAAAAAAACACATTAGAAAGGAGCCGCAGAGATTCTGAATTAGTTGACCAAATAAATGAATTGTTCTAGATCAATTTTTATGTACAAAAAGACTTCTTTCCTTAACATACCATCCCAACCATTTTTTGAGGAGTAAATAACTGTTGTTGGATGAGAAGTGAAGCAAACCAAATCAACACCGTACTTTTTACTATTAATGGTCTTCAAGCAACTGTTGAGGACAAAAGGAGTCTATTGTTTAGAAAAAAATTCAAGGAACAAGCACTACAAAAAAGATGACCTTTAGCGGCGGAGAAGAGTAAAACGGCACCTTTTTTGCTTACAAGAAACCAACTTTTCCTTTCCCATTTGATGAGTTCTGATAGCTTAGAACCAATAGAATTGGGCTAAAATCCTTTGACCTACCAAGCTTGGATAAAACCCCAATAAATAAATAAAACAAACTAAGATGTTACTTCAATATCAGTTCTCTGAGTAAGATGATCCACTGCAGCCTGTGCACAGAAACAGTGTTCTAGTTTAACCCTTGGGTTAAGAGTAAATAAAGCAAAGGCAAAAATAGAATGACAAAAGCCTTGACAAGAAAGGCAAACCTGAGCATCCTTGGTAATGCCATGTTGAGAAGGGTAACCATCACTAGCTCTATACCTGTTTATAAATTGAAATCAAAATTACATGAATCAATTAAAAAAGCAAGCAGTGTTCGTGGGGAATAGAATTCAACTGTCACAAACAGCCTGATGCCACTAGATAAAACATTTCACCCGCAAGGTACATACCCCCTGTAAGAAAGCATAAAGACATTGCAATTCAATCTCTGCAACATTATATGAACCATTTCAAGACGATGAGCAATATCTGCAAGTTAATAGTAAAGGCCTTTGAAAACAAAATAAACTCAATTAAACAGACGAGATTGCAAATACTCAACCAAAGGGTGAAAAGAAGAAACCCTCCTCTAAACACATGTAACTGTAAGGATACTTCCAGCATTCTCTTGGGACCATGCCAAGTGTCCGCGTAACATAGATTGGAAGCACGAAATTGTGCTATTTTTTTTCATCCAAAGGAAAACAGAATTAACAAATTTTGCTCAAGCACTAGTTAGAACCTATGAAATTAAATGTCAATCTTCCGTTCCTCCTACTAGAAGCAACATCATCAGCTTTTGGTCTCGCAATAATTTTTCAATAGAAATGATTTATAGTATATTCTATATATAATATCACCTTTTTACCGATCAAAAAAAAAAAAATTCTCAATAGAAATGGCAAATTTAGTTTTAGAACTCCCCAACTCAGAAAAGAGAAGGAAGAAAGTTTTGACCCTAACCCTAATTTGTCCAACAAACTCAAAATTTTGTTTCAGTATTAAAACTCAAAAGAAAGTATAAATGAAGAAATGAGAAATCCAACTATAGCAAACAGAAAAAAAGAGAAACCCAAACGAAAACGACAAATGTAAAGCCAAAAATACGCAAAAGAGAACCTAAAAATTAGGACAAAAGCTAACAAAAGAAAATTGACCCTAGCTTTACCTCCGCCCTAAAGTTGAAAAGAAAGAAACATCAAAATTCAAAGAAAAGCAACACTAACAAGTCATTACAGCACTACATACAGCCCATGAAAATTATGAAACGGCGAAAATTAAGGGAAGTTGCAGGTACCTCGCAATCGGGGAAGAGCTAATCTCTCTAATTTCGGAAAATTAGGTTTCTATTTAGATGAAGGATGTGGGAAATCAACCTTCTTGAGAGCTAATCTCCCTAATTTCGGAAGTTCTTCCAGCAATCGAGCTTTGGTTCGTCGAATCTCCACATTCAAAGCAACAGCAGAAGCCCTGTTTTTCTCCTTAGATGCAGCCTCTGATTTCTGATTAAATAAAAAATAAATAAAACAAAGATCAAGACAAAGTGAGTGAATCAGAATAATTAACAACCATGAAACCCTAACCCTAGATCAGTTAAATTAAAGAGAGTGATAGAGCTGGAGAGCCGCATCGATGTTGGCCTCGATCGAAGCATAAAGATGGGCGAAAGCATCATCGCCGGAGACGTGAGATCCTTCTGCTCGTCGAAGTCGTACTTATCGTACTTCTTGCAGATCGAATCGACTCGCATTACAATGTCCATCACGCTCATATCTCCCTCTTTTCCTCCACCAACAATCCTTTATTTAGAGCAATCTACTTCGATTTCCAACTTCACAATTCAGTGGTGTAAACACCGCGCAATGACGTTTCCGAGGACAGAGATAGCGTCTTCGACAAGAGGAAGACAGCACTGAGAATAATAAAATAAGAAAGATAACAACTAGAAAATTTCCTGCCTTGACAAAGGCAGACAACCGATTCGCAGCAATCAAAACAAAACGAAAAAACTAAAAGAGGGGAAACAAGGTTAGAACAAGGATCAGAGAAATCAGATCTTAGAATTAGGGCTTCAAAAGCTTATCGAGCTTCGCCGAGGCCTCAAACCCTTGATCTCGTCGCCAAAAACTGCCGCAAGTGAGAGAAATTGAGAGGTGGAGAAGAGAGTTTAGGTCAGTGGAGTCGGACTGATGGAGAGGGTCGGTGGGTTTTAAAAAAAATAATGTCTAGTGTTTTAGCAGCGGCCATCAAATGACCGCTGCTAAAAGTGTTGGGAGGTCCGCCACTGTTTCCAATTTTTTTTGTAGTGATCGAAGCATATAGAAAATTCAGTAGATGTATCAAATGACCAAAATATAGCAAATATGAACTTACTTGAAAATGATGGATTTTATTTTGCACCGCTTTGCAAAATAATTCTAGTTCTGAAACCAGTGCATGCAGGGAAAGATCCATCTCCCATTTGTCAATTTTGGAATATTAACAAGAAAGATTCAAAGTAAAAGGTTGTATCAAGGAAAAATATTGATACCTGCCTACTGGCATTGTTCAGTGAAGAACATGAATGCAACTCTTCGCTCACAGTTTATGTCCTTCTCAAACAATTATGCAAACCTTCAGAAAAAGAAAGATTAATTCTCTTTAATATAAAAAACTTACCCATCAAAGCAACGTTTGTTTCCATAATCTTAGAAGATGTATCGTAAGTCGGTTCTGGCATATAAGGATCCTAAACGCATGGAAGATGTAGGGCCGTGGAGGCGTTTGGCCTTGGAGTTAATGGGTTTTCTTAATTTAATGTGTTGAATGAGGATCCAAACGTATGGAAGATGCAGCTTTGGTAGTACCTGTTATATTAGTTAATGGATTTTCTTATTTGCTTATTTTTTACCATGAGATGGCAGCTCTGGTATCAGTCTGTAAAATCAGCAGACACATTCTGGTAGAGTCAAACCTAGTAGCAATTTAGGTGTACCGTAAAGGTAGAGTGATGAATCTTACATTTTTTTAAGTGCCGAGTTGTGAATTTTCTTTCATTAATGGATTTTTTAGCTCCTTCATTGCATTAATTATAACCCAAATCTATGTTGCAGAGTTTGTTTGACTGAATTTTGCAGATCGTTGATGGTATACATTCCTGTATAAGTCTTCAGCTTAAAACTTGAGTAAAAGTAAATATCCCTGTATTTGATATTTACTTTTTAACTGAGAATGAATTAGAATAATATTTTATCAACTTCTTGAGTTCAACGTGGCCATTGCTGAACATATCAATATTATCGGAGTTTATAATTGGAGCCCACATGGTCATTGTGAAGGTTCTATTTTAGTCAAATTTTTGGACTAAAATTTCAAATGATAAGTTTTTGCAAAGTTTAATACTTCCGATTAATTGGGTGCCTTTTCCAGTAAGATGATAAAAGCGCTTTCATTGAGTGCAGCATTAACTATTATTCTTTCCCCTGTTTTATATTGCAAATGTTTATTGGCGGTTCATGGCCTTGTATATTTACTTGGAAATGGTGCTCAATCTGTTAAAAAGAAGTTGCTTGGATCACTTATCATTTCCAGTCAATGTTGCTCAATCTGTCAAAAATCCATTAATGGAGTTAATAGATTTTCTTAAGGCATTTTTTGGATTTGTTCTCAATGACCAGATTGTGCTTCCTCGTCTATAAAAAAGCTTCAAAGCAAACTTGGGCAATTGAAACCCCTTTAAAATGTGTTCTGAAAATTGCTGTGAACCTAAGCTCCTTTTAAAGAAGAAAATTTGTTTATGTCGAGGAAAACAATTCCAAAAATTTCATTTGCAAGAAGCTAGGTTAAATTAAATGTCTACGATGTTTACTTGTGTGAGAAATTGAGTAACTACATCAAATTGGGTAGCTCTGTAACTACAAAATGCTTGAGTAAATATTTTGGTAATGCTTCAGCAACTCTCAAAGCTCCCCACGGCCAAAAATAAAAACCCTCCTTCCCCCTCTCTCTATCACCCTACCCTCCTCCTACAGCCACCAAAACCATGCCTGCAGAAAGATGAGCAAGACATGCCCAACACTTTGGATATCCGTCCCTTATTCTGACTCTCAGAACCTTTTGTTCCCAATAAAATAGGAGTATTAATGTCTTCAAAAGAGCCAAGAAGAAGGTGAAAGGATATTTATGCAAAATAAATAAAATTTGAGTTACCATTTGAAAAGAGAAAAAACAACTTACCAGAAGCATGTTCTAGAATTGAAAAGTGAAACAGACCTTTGGCATGGAATGTTTCTATGAATTCTTGGCTTTAGAGCATTGCAAAGTGAAATTAACAAGTTGCATGTAACGCCCTGGTTCTGGGTCCATTTCCCAAAACCCGAGGTGTTATGGTAAGTAACAAAAGCCACTAAAATCCAGATCAAATTAAATCCTTTATTAATTATATCATCAGAGTTATATGCGGAAACATGAAATAATATCCACTAATAACTAATCTTTAACATTTAAATACTTTCTTTAACTCATGAAACTAATCTACAACTAAACTGACTACCCATTTTCATACTAGCCCAAGCTCATCGTCCCCGCCAAAAGTAACTGAAAAATTGGGGAAAACTGGAGTGAGAATAAATCTCAACAAGTAGCAAGGTGCATGCATGAAATCAGTCCATGTTTATATTAAATAAGTCATGAGGTGCACGATTAAACCAACAACAACATCAACAAGAAAAACGATAATATAGAGAAATCATGGCAAACAGCATACCATCTTGTAACATCACACAATGAAAAATAATCACAAACACCAGGAAGTATCCCGCCGAGTACACGGACTGAGAATAAAGGCACAAGTCACAAAACAACAAGCTTCCCGCCAAGTACACGGATTGAAGAAGTAAACCAAATAAATAGCTTCCCACCGAGTACACGGATCAAGGAAGTATCCCACGAATACACGAATCGAGGAAGTATCCCACCGAGTACACGGACCGAGAATATAAACAACAATAACTAGCTTCCCACCGAGTACACGGATCGAGGAAGTATCCCGCCGAGTACACGGACCGAGGATATAAACAACAATAACCAGCTTCCCACCGAGTACACGGATCGAGGAAGTATCCCGCTGAGTACACGAACCAAGGATATAACCAACAATAACCAGCTTCCCACCAAGTACACGGATCGAGGAAGTATCCTGCCGAGTACACAGACTGAGGATAAACAAAAGTAACCAAATCCGTCCTACGGAAGTAATAAACCAGGCACCTACCTTGTCACAATTGTGACCCAAAAACCCACACAAGTGGAGTCAAATACATATCTCAAAATCACGGTTTCAATGGGCAAAATAATCCTAATGTATGTAAAATCATTCGGAACTCAAAACATGTCCAGATAGTTCAAATACATAGGAACTCTTAAAATCAAGTTTAGTTAAGAATAGAAGTGTTTGGAACAAAGGTATTAAATTGAAAGCCTCTTTGGTAAAATCTACCCAAATTTTTTATAAAAATGAATTTTAAACATCCGCCAGTGCAAACTATCTCTAAATACCCTAAACTTGATGGTACATAGGTTAAAAATGGATAAAAACAATTCCGTAGTGAAAAACTAGGCTGAAAGGCCAATTTTCAAAATTTGACAGACAGTGCGCTCGAGCGGCAAAGGGGCGCTCGAATGGCATTATACTTTAGGTCGTTTCAGGGTTGGTTGCTCGATAGATCGCTCGAGCAACTGATCAGGCGATAGTTCATTCTGGAAAAATTTCTCTTGGGTTTTAACAAATACACAGGGCTCTCGAGTGACTATTCGGACGGCCCAATATGGAGAAAATTTCCAAAAAGTTACGAAAATCAATAAAAATTCAAAAACTCAATATCTAGTGCATCAAATCCATTCTAAATCATTCTAAAGCACTCTAATAACATGTTAGAACAATTTAAACAAAATAAAACTTCGTTTATAAATCAAATCCTATCAAAGCCAATCACATAACCACACTTTAACAGTTTTTTGAGAAAACCCAAAACAAACACATAATACCTACGAAAATCCTTGTTTAAATGAACATGGTTTGTTTCTAAATCATCTCATAATTTATATCTAAATAATAAAAACACGAAAATCATGCAATCCCTCCAGTTTTCTAAGTGTGTGCTACTTGCCTTTTTGATGAACCCAAATTTGTCAAGAACTCCTTATGTGCCCATTTTATGATCTCGATAGCACCCTTCTATACTTCTCCAATTCAAATCTCCACCGTTTAGTTTGAAGTCCTCCATGAGTAAATCAAAATCCTAAAATTTCAGCCCATTCCAACGGTTGGATCTTTTTAGCTCGTTGTTCGAAGTTGGCTTGTCGACCATCTCTGCAACTCCTTTTTCTTTAAAAATCTTATTTTTCACCAATTTTCTGGGTTAGTTCGTACCACATTAGACTCCTCCAAATCCAATATCCACCATTCAGCTTGAAGTCTCTCATTTATAGATCATAACCTCCAAATTTCAGCTCATTCCAACTGTCGGATCTCCGTGGATCATCGTTCAAAGTTGGCTAGTCGACCATTTCTGCAACTCCTCTTTCTTCATAGAATCTCCTCATTTTCTCTCCTCTCTTCTTTCTCTTATTTTTCTCCAAGCCCAAGCACGAATTCCCCTCTTCTTTCTCCTTAATTTTGACTTGCTAAAAACAATGAACCTTCCCTTTTATAAACACTCTAATCCTCAAGAGGTCCAATTAGAATTAGACACTTTCTAAATAAATTCCTACTTTTTCTCCACCTTCTAATTCTCTACTAGTACTATACCAATTAAATCCCTCACTATCTAAACTCTTCTTTTCTAGCTAATTTTCGTGCATATTTAATTCCTTATTTTTAAAATATTATTAAAACACCCAAAGCTCCTCTTATCCCTTAAGGCTCCTTATTAACTATAATCACCAATGTACCATTTTTCCTTTTTTTAAGCCTTAAATTTGCTATTTAAATTCAACTAAACTAAATTCGGCCTAATTAAGTTTCTTGACTTAATAATTAATTATTTTATTCTTTTCATGGATTTGACTAATTAGAAATGACCAGAATACCCTTTTCTTTTATTTCCTTACTAAATCTTTAAATTTCTTTACAATTCCTCAAATATTATTCTTCTTATTATTTCTTTAAGTTCTTCAAGTTCTCCTTTATAATATAAGTTAGATTCCTATTTTATCTTTCAAATGACGTTTACTTCTAAATCTTTCTAATTTATTTATTTTAATTTTAGGAAAATCCAGGGTTTTACAATCTACCCACCAAACAAAAAAATTTCGTCTTCGAAATTTAAATTATAACTTCTGCTCTAGAATTATTCCACTGATGCTTCCATTACGCAACTTTGATTTATAGAAAGCGGAAGTTTGTAGGATAGAAAAGATATGACGTTTATAGAAAGAAATGGAAGAAGGCATGTTACTCACCTCATGTGCTCATAAGGGTTGGGTATTTCTATGAAGTTTTGGAAATTTAAATTAGATAGAGAGATTGAAAGGCAAAGACCCCGACACCCCCCCCCCCCCCCCCCCCCCCCCCCCCTCTTTTTTCCAAAGTATTAAATTAACTAGTTTAAGGAAAAGAAATAAGAAGGATTTAAGAGCTTCTATCAAAAGAGATAAAAGATGTTTTAGTTTATATAATTTAGAAGAAATGTCAATCTAAATAACTCTTTTTTGTATAATTCTTGAATTATAATTTTGTTTTTAGTAAAAACCTCCCCAAAATATCTTTTAAAGACTTTTAGAATCAATTAGGGTATTTAAACTATCATATCAAAACATAAAATAGATTTTAATAAATTAATTAAGAATTTTAATCATGTATATGTCAAATCTGGAACTTCTAAACGAGTAATGTTCTAAATCTCATAACTTGGTCATTTCTTAACCAAATCACCTAAAATTTGGCTTATTGGGATCTTGACTCATGATACTAAAATAACTAGAGCAGATTTTCGAAATTCCAAGTGGTTAATTAATTATAGTATTTTAAAGTTAACTTTTATTAAAAACCTGTGTATACTAGTAACTAATAAAAATTATATCAGAAATATTAAACAGTTGAATATCAGTAAAATTTTATTTTTAAGCCAAACTAGATTTAGAATCAAACAACTTCCATATAGAACACTTGACCTAAATCTTCCTCTAAGAGTGTGTAAAAATTCTATTTTAATTGAATTTATATACAGAAATCTGATTTTTCTGAGTTCATCCAAAAGATGTGTTTTTATAATTTCATTCCTTCTACCTTTGTTCCAGATTTTAAATATCATATATAACCTTTTATAAATCTCCCTATTTTACAAGTTGTTTTTATTAAAGAGAGAAGTAAGGAATAGGCTTGAGCTCTCTTTGATAACCTTAATAATGTTACACATATGCATATATTGCACTTAGAAAGCATGCCTAGAATCCTTTCCTTCTCATTTTCATTTTAGTAGTATGTACACTAACATGCCTAATACACACACCTTAGGTCACTATTTTAGCATGATAATATCTCCTTGATTATTGATTTTAATTATTTGGATGCATACCTGTGTGGTTTGGCCGAGACTTAGCAAGCAAAGACCTTTTGGGTCTTCCCCTAGTCTCTATTTGCTAGAAGCTAGGGAGAGGCCCCTAGCCTTCTCCCCCATTCCCTTTTGATTAAAAGTGTTGAAAATTAGGGTTTTTTAGTTAAAAATGTAGGATGGTAAGCCACTGTAGGTCAACACAGTGACCCACAGGGAATGCAAGACCCACTATAGAGGCCCCCCCCCCAAAAAAATTGCATTTGTATCACTTTCGGGTCCTGTTCGTATACACAGGGCGGGATAGTATATACAGGCAGCACCCAGAAAGTTACAGATTCTATTTTTTTTTGGGTTCAAGTAAGATTAACCTAATCTAAGCCAACTCATCTTGAACCAAATTGGTCTCTGATCAATTAGAGACCTTCTCTTGGAATTTGGGCCGATCCAAAGCCCAATGGTCCTTCTTTGTGGGCCTGCCAACGAGGCTCACACCCGTCTTGCCCAACCTAAGTCCTCTCCATTGGTGGACTTTAAAAGCAACTTGGCTAATCCTTTGGGCCTCCTCCAAGCCCATTGGACTTCCCATGAAAATTTTAATTTTAATTTTGCATTGGTGAAGCTTGATAATATTTTAAATTGTGGATTGTACATCAAGGATAGACTGGTTTGACCAGATCATTTGGCTGAATAATAGGGAAGTAGTAAGGGAGATTGACATTTTTCAATTGTTCTAGTCACACCGGTCCATGCCTTTGTTCATTTTTACCCATAGCTAGAATCGACATCGTTTGGGTTGAGGTGTTTGGTTAATCTCTTGGATTTAATGGTTTAGTCTTTTTTTTAAAACATCGAACTCAAATGTCCAGAAAAAAAGGAAATTCCATGGGTTTGTATTGCTTTTTATCTGATAACTTTTTAGTGTGGGTGGTTTTGGGACTGAAGGTATATGCAAATTATGCATTCTATGATCACTCAGGATCTCATAATATTACAAAGTTCAAAAAAGGGAAAAAGAAAGGAGTAGTAATAGTAGTATAGAAGCAGATATCCAATGTGCCAATGATTGATGACCAGTTAGAGATGAGGTGAAAAGAGCATAACCATCCACCAGTCATCTTGAAGAATGATATTTACCACAATACCAAACTCTGGGCAACTAATTAAGAATAACTGAACTATTTTCAATCAGTTAGACAAGAAGAGAAAGAGACTATTCCCAACATAAAACGAATTAGATAAGTGGTGGGGATGTTGGGCCAAAATTCAGCATGCATCCTGCTATGGTATAAGGAAATAAAGTTGTGCTCTAACCAATAACTTATTGGTCTAATGGTAAGCGCTTGATCTTAACAATAAGAACAAAATTCTTTTGTGGAAAATAAAATTGAGCTGTTGGCTTAGAGCAGAGTATTACATAGGAAATTCATCGAACATGTATCACATTAATAGAATGCTGGCGGTGTGTGAGGAAAAAGTATGACAGGAAAACCAACAAATTCAAGGCTCTATGAGAGGAATTGTTCATCTTCTTTGCATAGAAAATTCATCAAATGTGTAGCAAATAGAATGAAAAAGAAAGACTTTTACTTAGAAGGAAAAAGATGTTAAAGATGGGAAACATTCTCGATAATCCCGACCCAACTGATTGCAGGGAGCGTTCAATCCAAAAACACTTAGCATCAAAAGACAAAGACGTAAATGGAGAAAGATTAATCTATTAAAAAACAGAAGAAAGGAAAAGAAAGAGGGAATTAATGGTAACAGAAAGATAAGAATAAGACCCAAAGACACTCTTTAAAATTAGACTATTGGCTCAAAGCAGAGGTTCAGGAACTTCAGCAAATATGTAATGACAACCCAAACAAAGTAAAAGTATAATTACAAAAACAAAGGAAAATGATCAAAATAGAGGAAATATAAGGTGAAGAGTTTCCGGCTTTACTTGGTAAATCGAAGGGAATGCAACAACTCTGAGACAAGAATACTAGCAACTCTAAGGCTTGACAATGGACAATTTGAGAGAAGCAAAAGTTAAAAATAGAGATCGCTACAAGATTCAGCTTTTGAGGTTTAGAGCTCTTGTGTAAAGGAGAAAAATTCTTTTGCACCAAGGGCGAGGCAACAGGTGGGGTTGTTGAAGAGGTGCCATAATGGACCTTAGTGGTTTTTTCCATTAATGAGAGCACCTCTGTTAAGTGTGTATTGTTTGAGAAATTATAGGTTCTTCTCAGGAGAGCATGAGAATCGTGAGAGAACATCTTTTTTTTATTTTATATTTTATACATCGTGAGAGAACATCTTTTGCTTAAGGTAGGGGAGTGGACGTTATTATTAGAGGCATTTTTTGTGGAGTCATTTCTTTAATTTGATTGTGGGACAGGTAAGGTGCCACATCAGCAGTGATGTGGAGCAACCAAAGCTAAGATACTGTAGTTTGAATTCTTCTCGCGAATTCAAGCAAAAACACCTTTTGCTCTATATTATACTAGCAAAAACCCCGTGCAATGCACGGGCTGCTGAAGAAAATAAAGCATTAAATAGCTCTTTTAGAAAAAGAAATACAACCAGCCTGTATGTATTAAAAATAAATACTATTTTGAAAAGTTCATAATACAAAACACATTCACATTATAAACAGATGTATTAAATGCTATTTGAAAAATAGTATGTATTATACATAAGGTAGAAAAAAATATATACAAAAAATATTATGTGATACATCAGACATAACAAAGTAATATTAGAGATTATTAGATGGTGTAATAGTAATATGAGATACATTATGAATTAAATTGTAGGATATTGAAGTTGCTAAATTTTATTAAATATTTTAATTGAATTAAAGAGATATAAGTGCAACTAAACATTTTAATGTACTAAAAAAATATTAAAATAATTTCACTGAAATAAAAATGCTTTACATGAGCAAAATAAAAGGGAAAATTATGGGGAAGCATTACTTCTTATGGGTATTTATAAAAACTGCCTTTGAAAGTCCTCTTCGTAGAAGAGAGAAGATTTTCAAAAATAATTTACATTAAGGAAATGGAAATTGTAGATAATTTTAGAAGTCCAAGTTTACCTTTCAATTACCTAAAGTATCATTAGGTAGAAAAAAGACTGAATAGTATCTGGGGTTCCCAAATATTGGATGCTTGAAATATCATTCGATAGAAAAATAATCAAATAATACCTGGCTTATCATTGATATCCCTGTTTACGAAATGTGGGATAATTCAAATATCCTTTTATGGGAAATAGATCGTCTGATATATGGAGTTTTTAAATGTGCAATACCTGAAATATCATTTGGTAAACGAATAAAAAAAGACTTAATGATATTTCAAGGCAGTGTCAAACTTTGACTTTTAAGATAATCTTGATGTTCACTACCTTAATGTAAATTATTTCTGAAAAGTTTCCAACAAAGAGGCCTTTTCGATGGGTATTTTTGTAAATACCATATAAAAAGTGCTCCTGGATAAAAACAATCGCAAATTTAACAAAATTATTACTGTCTTTTAAGTCACTATAAGTCTTAGTTAATCTTATGTGGCATATTTGATCGTGTATTGAGTTCTTTGAAGTTGAAATTTGCATTTTTGCTGAGATTTTACATTAAATTGATAAGAAGTCAAAAATTTTAATGAGTTAAAAATATTATAAATCCATTAAATTAAAAAGTCATGTGTAAATAAAAAGAATAAATAACAAAAACACCTATAGAAATGCTTTATTTAAATGCAAAAAAGTAATACAGCTTGTCTATTTTGATAACAGTCGTGAATAAATAAAATTATTACTTATAGGTCACAAAAAGACTAGGTTAATTCCATATCATGAACAGAACCAATGGTAATTGCATTTTTATCTTATTGTTATTATCAATATGAATATTACAGCTTCTACTGACGAGCAAAGACCGCCGCTAAAGACCAAATGACCGCCACTAAGTATAACAGGTCTGCTGTTAAGCACGCCCCTAAAAGCATCAAACTCAAGCAAATTGGTTAAGTATTGCCTTTGTGACATTTGCTTGCACCCCTAAGAGTTTAGCATGTGAGTTGCAATTAGCCAAATTCATTGAACCAGAGTTGATGATCGCACAAATTTGCATGTCTGAGACTGGTTTCAATTCTCCAAATGTTTCTCCCGATATATGCAAGAGAATTTTGGTTCCAATTTGTTAATAGGAGATATAATTTAATACGAAATGGGAACTAAGCACCACCTCATGTGGCAAGAAAACTTTAGGAATTATTCTGCAGAAAAGAAAAAAAAAAGTATGTATATTTGTCTCAATTGAGAATTCTTTTCAAAATGTTTCTTGTTATAAAGCTAAATTTTATTTTGAGGAAGTAGGGAAGCGGGTAATAATCTGAAGTCCCATGAAAGATTTTAATTTTAATTTTGAATTGGTGAAGCTTGATAATATTTCAAATTGTGGATTGTACATCAAGGATGGACTGGTTTGACCAGATCATTTGGCTGAATAATAGGGAAGCAGTAAGGGAGATTGACATTGTTCAATTGTTCTAGTCACAATGGTCCATGCCTGTAACGCCCCAGACCCCATAACCAGCAAGATATTGTCCACTCTGGGCCCACGGGCCCTCACGGATTTGTTCTTAAGGATAACACGAGAAAACTTCCCAGGGGTCACCCATCCTAGCAGTGCTTCCACCCGAGCACGCTTAACTTTAGGGTTCCCAGGGGATTTAGTCCCGTGTAGCTCCTTAAAAGGCCTCTTGCTTAGTAGGGGATCTCAAGACTACTTATAGCATCCCCGAGCGTTGTGGGATCCCAACCATATGCACATCCTTGCCTGGTAGCTCGCTCAGTGAGATTACCCATTCACCCGCTCACTTAGACAACCAGGATGTCACAATGCCTTTGTTCATTTTTACCCACAGCTAGAATCGACATCGTTTGGGTTGATGTGTTTGATCAATCTCTTGGATTTAATGGTTTAGTCTTTTTTTTAAAACATTGAACTCAAATGTCTAGAAAAAAGGAAATTCCATGGGTTTGTATTGCTTTTTATTTGATAACTTTTTTAGTGTGGGAGGTTTTGGGACTCAAGGTATATGCAAATTATGCATTCTGTGATCACTCAGGATCTCATAATATTACAAAGTTCAAAAAAAGGGAAAAAAAGAAAGAAAAAAAAAGGAGTAGTAATAGTAGTATAGAAGCAGATATCCAATGTGCCAATGATTGATGACCAGTTAGAGATGAGGTGAAAAGTGCATAACCATCTTCCTGTCATCTTGAAGAATGATATTTACCACAATGCCAAATTCTGAGCAACTAATTAAAAATAGGTGAACTATTTTCAATCAGTTAGACAAGAAGAGAAAGAGACTATTCCCAACATAAAACGAATTAGATAAGTGGTGGGGATGTTGGGCCAAAATCCAGCATGCATCCTGATATGGTATAAGGAACTAAAGTTGCGCTTTAACCAATAACTTATTGGTCAAGTGGTAAGCGCTTGATCCTAACAATAAGAACAATATTCTTTTGTGGAAAAGAAAATTGAACTATTGGCTTAGAGCAGAGTATTACATAGGAAATTCATCGAACATGTATCTCATGAATAGAATGCTGGCGGTGTGTGAGGAAAAAGTATGATATGAAAACCAACAAATTCAAGGCTCTGTGAGAGTAATTGTTCATCTTCTTTGCATAGAAAATTCATCAAATGTGTAGCAAACAGAATGAAAAAGAAAGACTTTTACTTAGAAGGAAAAAGATGTTAAAGATGGGAAACATTCTCGGTAATCCCGGCCCAACTGACTGCAAGGAGCATTCAATCCAAAAACACGTAGCATCAAAAAACAAAGACGTAAACAGAGAAAGATTAATCTATTAAAAAACAGAAGAAAGGAAAAGAAAGAGGGAGTTAATGGTAAGAGAAAGATAAGAACAAGACCCAAAGACACTCATTAAAAGTAGACTATCGGCTCAAAGCAGAGGTTTAGGAACTTCAGCAAACATGTAATGACAACCCAAACAAAGTAAAAGTATAGTTACAAAAACAAAGGAAAATAATCAAAATAGAGGAAATATAAGGTGAAGCGTTAAAAATAGAGATTGCTACAAGATTCAGCTTTTGAGGTTTAGAGCTCACGTGTAAAGGAGAAAAATTATTTTGCTCTATAATTCTTTTGCACCAAGAATGAGGCAACATGTGGGGTTGTTGAAGAGGTGCCATAATGGACCTCAGTGGGTTTTCCATTAATGAGAGCACCTCTGTTAAGTGCTTATTGTTTGAGAAATTACAGGTTCTTCTCAGGAGAGCGTGAGAATCGTGAGAAAACATCTGTTGTTTAAGGTAAGGGAATGGACGTTATTATTAGAGGCATTTTTGGTGGAGTCATTTCTTTAATTTGATTGTGGGACAGGTAAGGTGCCACATCAGCAGTGATGTGGAGCTACCAAAGTTAAGATATTGTAGTTTGAATTCTTCTCGCGAATTCAACCAAAAACACCTTTTGCTATATATTATACTAGCAAACACCCCGTGCGATGCGCGGGTATAGATTATAGCAATAGGGATACAAAGTGTCACATAAATAATTGTTTAGTTTAGAAAAATTGATTTTAGTATGTTTTGGTCAGTAATTTCGACAAATAGAATATAAGTCAAGTTCTGAATGGTTCATTTGAAGTGCTACAAATTCCTTGAAGAACAGTTTGCATGGGCTCTTAGCTATTTAACCTTTTTAATTACAATCCTTTTTCAGAGTAGATAAACTGGTGATAACATTGCCTTCTATTGGAGTATATATCTACCCGGGATATACCGCATGGGCATACTGTTGACTTAGCAAAATGTAGGTAAAATGTGTCACTTACATGAATTTAACTTGACATTTATGAATTTTAGGTATATTATGCCTTCAACTTAACATTTGGCATTTGCTATTTTTCTTGACTTTTTTAACACATCAAAGTATTTCGGTTCCCATAATTGTCTGCTTGTAAGCTACGTTAACTATACCATGTTATAAGTACTATAAAGATAGAAAGTTATAATATCCTTAATATTGTTATTAAATAAATATGCAAAATCATTGACAGAGACAAAATTAATTACAGTATAAGGTAAATATTGAAACCAACACTAATGAAAGCTTAAAAATTCAAGGGGTAATCCATCTCACTAACACAAAAGAGGTGTTTCCATTTTAACTGAAAGAATTATGGTACGGAACCCAATTATAATGATCTAAAGGATTACTTTTAACTGAAATATTTAAATATTATATTAACAAATTAATAGAGAATTAGAGGGAGAGATATTTTTGTGTTTGAGGGCTTTTGTAAATATTGAGGTATATTAAGAGAAAAGTAAATCCAAATCAATATATAAGAGCATTTGATTCTTCGATAAACTATTTGATGTGAGACAAAATAGATTAGCAGTATAAAGAAAGTGATGCTTCATAGCATGTAGGTGTAAAGTGAACCTATCGATTGACAAAATGCTGTACTTTTTTGTCCCTCAAGAAGGGCATCTGGTGATGTCTCAAGAGACATTAGTGGGTTGGAGGATTTAATTGTGTTTTTGGAAGCAGATTTTTGTTTGCAAGAGCAAATAGCCTTAGGAGAAGGAAATTCAAGTAAATGGAGTGAAATTTTTGTATTAATTTTCAGGATCTACAAAAATATTGGAATCTTTAGATATGCTAAGATCTATCCATTGCAAGAATGAAATAAGTGAATAAGAATGAAAAAAATAAATATTGGTATTCCTGATATACACACACACCTTTTTTCTTTGAACCAAAAAACTAAATAATCGTTTCTGGATTGATGTATAAAGGTTTTTTACCTTACAATTAGCTTGTATATATAATCTAAATTTGGTTGTAAGGCAGTTTTTTCCAAATAGTATTTGTTTTCTAAACCTTGTTTTTTACACAATATACTAAATTTTTTCCTTTCCTGTCAGTTACTACTAAAATACCCGTTAACACCTCATTATGTTTAGTAGCCAGTGGATCATAGAATTAATTCCATATTTTAGACCATTTAATATCCTAAGAATTCCATCAATTTTTATCTAAAATGTAGAGATGTTACTTGTTAGTTGAGGTAATTACGTCATTAAAACCAAAAAAAAAAAAAAAGGGCTTCATGGAACTATCTTTGTATAAAAATTTCAATTAATTACATTATTGATTTTTGTCATCATTGCTAAGCCCTAAACAAAACCTGAAAATTCCATTGCAACTTTGCCTCCAAGGACTCACTCAAATTAAAGCCAACTGTTACAATAGATAATCAGAGTTATATTTGCATCCAAGGATTCACTCAAATTAAATCCAACTATTACAATAGATAGTCTCAGTTACTTTAGTAAATTAACTCTACATAAAGAAGAACTC
Source organism: Buxus sempervirens (assembly GCA_947561395.2). Taxonomy (NCBI): domain Eukaryota; kingdom Viridiplantae; phylum Streptophyta; class Magnoliopsida; order Buxales; family Buxaceae; genus Buxus; species Buxus sempervirens. The sequence continues at coordinate 23,975,666 of OX387189.1, forward strand.
TTTAGCGTTTCCGATGGTGAAACGACCTGCAATTTTTCTTTAAAGCAAGGCTTCCCAAGTTCAAGAGGACCTTTTTTGTCGAGCCACAATATTCATGGTGTTCTTTCCACAATTGAATTAAGTTCCCAATTATGCCAACTGCAAGATATAACACCTAATAAGACAATACTTCCCAGAAAAAGAAGTTTATCATCTCTCATCAAGCATTAATGCAATATATTTATTTTAATTAAACATCAAGCCATGAAAAGTAGTCCAACATGCTAACTACTTAGTGATAATGGGTAATGGTTTAGTAATCCTATTTGCAAGAGCAATCCAGAAGGGAATTCAAGAATGACAATAACAGAGTGCCAAAACAAAGCAAGAAAACAGTTAGCATAAAAACAACAATTCAGAAGGGGAGAGGAAAACATTCTTCTTCCTTAAATTCATTAAAGAATTTTATATAATAATATAATATACATAACTTTTTATCCATCCCCATGCAAGGCATGGGTGTTTGCTAATTATTTGGTTTTTAGAATAAAAACAGCAATTCAGAATGGGAGAGGACAATATTCTTCCTTAAATTCTAATATCCTACTTCTTGAAGGATTACAATTAGAGACAATATCTAATTTAATTTTCAGCATAAATGAAATCATTACAGTTTTGAGAATTTTGTGTAAAAAGGATATGCAACCATGGTTCTGAAAGTTTGATGAATCACTAAATCAGTATAACAATTTCTCTAAACCTTTTACAACAGCTTTGTAGTGCTCCATATGGTCAATGATGCTGCCCAAATTATTTTAGTAATTTGAAAGGATAATTTTTTTTCCAGAGAAAATCTAATTATCAATAAAATAAAATATCTTTTCATTATATATTTGCTTCAAAAAAAAAAAAAAAAAACTTTGAAAGGAAATGAAGAAAAGGAATAGATTCCATTCATCCAAGAAATATATCATGACACTTAAAAGAAGAAAACAAACCATACATTAATGAATAGAAGAATAAAGCGCAAATGCCAAGCTCCCATTTCAAAAGCAAACAAGCTTTTACCTTTAGATTGCATAAAAAGCCTCCAAATGTTGGGCTGAATTTGAGCCTGTCAATGATATTGTATCTTGTCTAAGTTTTTAGTTTGTTGAATATATTTTTCTTTCATAAAGGAGAGTAATATTTGATGAGAGCTCGTACATTGAATTTCAATTGATTTATCTTATAATATAGAATAATCCATAATAGCCATTGAATCAAATACATAGTAACCCTATACTGACCGAGAGATTGTCTGGACCCAAAGAATCTAAGCCAAACTGCGCATTCATGGAAGTGACAACAGTAGAAAGATACAAGTAGAAGAGGAAGATAGAAAGAGGGTAGTAAAAGATGGAAAACTTTGAAACATCCAAACCAATGTTGAGGGATATGGTGTATAGTTGATAACTCATAAATGTGGATGGTAACACTACATCCTCCAATTGTTCTCTTATTGAGTCCATTGAGCTCCTAATCCCCTCTTGTGGCCAACTGTTAATGTCTTAGCGTGATATGGTCATCTTTCTATCTTCATTTGTTTTGCTTGCTATCTCTCATACATATGTTGAATAATTGGAGAAGGAATAAATAGTTCAATATATGTTGAAATGCAAAACTATAATTCAGAAATTGTTACCAAGTGAAGTAAAAACTTGAACTATATCAGCTTTCACAAAAGCAAAAACCTGAATTTTATTGGTGCCAAGACTATAAAGTTTTCTTCTTCTTTTTTTGTCCTTTTGTATCTTCATCTTTCTTATGTGTTAATGTTCCCAAACAGTATTATTCTCCCTCTTTTTTTTTTCCTTTTCTAACAAATGCTTCATGAAAGATTTTAAGTCTACTAACCTAACTGGTTTAACAGTAATGCAGATAGGAAAATGAAGAAAGTAAAAGCCTTAAAAAAAATCAAGTATGCATCAATGGAAATAAAAACATTGAAAAAGACCTAAAAGCAGTAAGAATAACATCAGAAGGTGACGATTATAGAGAACTCCATGAGAGTGGAGGGCTTACTATATCAAGACAAACAGAAAATCTGCAAATGTGTATAAATATATCATTTTCAAATAAATGTTTTATATTTGAGTTACACACTAAAATTGAAATCCAGTAAAAAAAGTTGTTAGAAGATTAGGTATATCTATCTTATATCTAATGAATCAATATATCATACAATGAAAGCTCAAATATCTTCTCCATTTGTTAAATAACCATTTCATCAAAGTTAGGCCATTGAGTTGGTTTTTGTTTAATTTTGGAACAAAAGAAATGTAGGCACGTGTTAGATAAGAACAGGTGAGATTTTAGGTTGTTCTAGCACGCGTCCAAGTGAGTATTTTCAGGGGATGAGTCTTTAAAAAAAATCCATTTTGTACCGGCAAGATGCACAAATGTTTTGAACGAAGAGAGAGGGTGACAGTAAAAGCACAACATTCTTTTGTTCCAAAATTAAACCAAAAACCAACTCAATGGCCTAACACAACATTCTTTTGTTCCAAAAAACCAACTCAATCGCCTAACTTTGATGCCATGACACAACATAAATCCATCATGAAACATACAAAAAGCCATAACGATAATGGTCAATTAGCTGCATCTTCTTCTGCTGGTAACATCAGTTATGGTGCATGACTAGAGAGTTAACATAGATAATGGAATAAATGTTGAATCAGATTTAAATTTTATGACTTCTTACATGGACCACAAATTGGTACTGGTGGAATTTAAATTGTTCAAGTTGCAGTACATCAACAAAAAAGGGATAAAAATGCAATGGAATCAACAAAAAGTTAAACAAGGACACAAACAGGAAAAACAGCAATACATAAAAGAGGCACAATTTTTACCTTCAAAGAAAAGAGGAACAATCTCTTAAAAGATATTCCACTATTGAAGCAGGTTATTTCTGAACCGTAGTATCATATGCCGACCAAGACAAGCCCCATTCATCCGAAATAGATACATCATTCCAAGAGATGAAATGAGTCAACAGAGCAACCACAAAATAAACCTATTATATTCTACAATGTAGTACACTAAGTTGGTTGGCAAACCATGGAAGTTACATCGTTTATCAACTATTGAAGTTGCCTTAGCCATGGATCTAATTCAAATTATCTTTCCTGAAAGGGGTTGATGGTGTCCAAGTTCTCCATTTTTATTCTTTTTTGATGCCTTGCTATCCAAGTATCATTTAGAATCAACAATCTGATTTGGATAATTACATAGTATTCAATGTGTAGTTCCAATATCTGTCCATTGGTTGGATGGATATTTATCCTAAGCTTCATATAATGTTACTGAGTAACTCGTTGCTTTCTTTATTTCCCATTTTATTGAATTGCACCTTTTGATATAAAAGTTAAACTATTACATGAAATTTCTGAAAAATTGGCATAAAATATATCAATATATATTTATTGAATTACTGGAAAGTGTTTTACTTGTATCAGTCATTACAATTAACAGCAGTCTCTGAAGTTGCAACCTTGCTTTTGCCCATGGCTAGGCAGTAGATGTTCATGGCTGTGAAAGCATTTTTCATGAGATTATTCAAGGAGAAGCGTGGGCAAACCCTTTACAAGATGCAATAGTCCATGAGATCATTAAATTCAAAAACAGCTATAAATCACAAAACAATCATACAGCCATACATTAAACCCGGATATAATTTAGAAAAACCACAAAAAATTTATAGATTATATTGAAAAAAAAAATTCACAAAACAATCACACAGCTATAAATTCATTCCAGATAATTTCAAAAAATTACAAAGCAATTCTTAAGTTAACCAACAAGTGATCCAAGCCGCAAGGAATCTCAGAAGGATCCAAACACTCAGATTGAGCACTGTAAAAGCAATGAATCCAACAAAACTGAAACCACAAAGGAACAAAATCTTTCAAATTAAAGACTAAGACGCAGGTTGAATTGCACACAAACTACACAAAAGGAAAAGAAGAAACAAAACTCAACAAAAATATTCGGAGAAAAGAGAGGGGACCTCTCCTAAATGATTAAAGAGGATTGTTTAAAACAAGACTACCAACCTATGTCTGTGTTCTCCTTCATGGAAATCAGGACCCAATCTCTGCAGCAACTATACAAACAGCTCATCTGCATGAATGCAACAAGCAGAGCCGCCAAAAAAAAAAAAAAAAAAAAAAACACACCAGAATAAGCATGAGAGCACAAAAATTTTTTTTTTAAAGAAAAACCCACTAAGGCAGGAATAATCTTAGTGGCACTCCATCGGAGGGAGGAGGGCTGAGGCAGACCCTGACTTGTATATTAAATCCAATGTACGATTTACACAAGCACGGAGCGGGGGGAGGGACTTAAAGCCTTACCGCTGCGATACAGTAAAATAAAAAAATTATTTCCTGAATGCATGAGAGCACAATTGAACAATGTTGTCTAAGGATTAATTAAAGTTACGAGTTAGCAATAGGATATGAGATAAGACCAGCAATGAACCTTTAGAAATTACGTAGACTAATAGCTTACAGAAGATCGATCCTTCTTCGTGATCCAATCCTATAAAGAAACGTGTAACGCCCCGGATTCGAGTTACGTAGCGAAACCGTAACTCATCTCCAAAGGATTATCTTTTTCATCCAAGATCGATATACCAGAGTGAAAGAGAACATGAAATGAACAATATTATACTAAACCAGAGTCAACTACATTACCAAACTAAATACAAAAATTCAGTATCACAACTCATAACTTACATAAACCGAGCATCTATCCGTCGGTATCGTCCTTGCCAGGATCTGAAAACAAATCCGATAAAAACAAAACACGCGTGAGACTAACATCCCAGTAAGTAGCACGATGCATGATAAGAACAGTTTATGCAAGTCTTTAAACAATGCAGTAGCATGCTTATTTACTATACGATCAATCTCTAGAAAAATCATACTAAGAAGCATATCAATCTCATATAAACAATACTTTGAACTTTATGGAATCTTAAATCACAAATAGATAAACTTAGATTAAACCAAACTGTAAGATCAATAAAATCTCAATAACAATCTCATGTCCAATTCGCCTCCTCACGACTTACAGGGAAAGATCTAGCTAGGATCACTCTTCCCAAGCGGATCACTCAAGCATGAGATATGCATGAACTGGCAAGTACAACCCAGTCCAACCATAGCAAGTTAGTGATCTCTTTCAGACCATCGAGTTAGTGATCTCTATTAGACCATCGAGTTAGTGATCTCTCATAGAGCATTGAGTTAGTGATCTCAATGAGACCATATAGTTGACTTTACGGGTTGCTGTGGCACATTCTGAGGTGAATGCAAGTTCACAACTTTTGGCCCCTCACGAGCTAGGGTGAACGGCTGTCCACAACCCCCAGAACTGTGTATCACATGCTGGACAAAAGTAAAACTTTTCACACAAGTTATCCCAACACACTACCTGGCTTAGACATGGATCCAACTTTACAACCAAGCCCACTAAACCATAAAATAAACCACGATTAAACAATCTCACAATTCTGAGCTTCTGGGGTGAATTTTAGTTCACTACCCACAATGCCTCCAAGCACGTGGTGAACTTAGTTCACTACCCCTAGATTCCATGTCTGTGATGGATGCAGGTTCACTACCCCCGGCTCTCACAAGCTTGGGTGAACGGCAGTCCACTACCCATAGATATAATATTATTATTGTTATTTAAATACCATAGGCTAATTGCCTTTTATATACCAATTTACTTAAGTATGCCTTATGTTACACAATTTAACAATGAAACCAACTTTGACTTATCCAAACACATGAGAAACCACTTCCAAACATCTTAATGTAAGTGTTATTATGTCTAATTATTCACTAAAGATCTCTTTTCATATAGAAAATGTATAATTCATGGTATAATTTAGGGTTTTCCCTAAATATTGATTTTTCTTTCAAAATGTGACTAAAATGTAATTATTTATTTGGGGTTCAAACTTATTTGTTGAATTAACTAAAATCTGAACTAAAACTTAACTCTTTAAGTTCTGTATACTAATTAATCAATACAGTATAAGTTTTACACTAAAACTTAATTACTTTCTAAAATAATACATCAATTTTAATTACTTTATGATCTTTGCACCAAAATTTAATTATGTTTCAAAACTCATCTTCTCCAACACGACCAGCGAACCAGACGGTGATTCGTATGCTTTGAAGCTTTTTCATACTCAATACAGACTTTCAAATGACCTAAAAACAATTGCAATCACCTTGGAATACATTCAACTGAAATTTTTTAGCTTGGTAATTTAAGTTTAACATGATATTTCAGCATGTAGAAAATCAACCCATCTTCCAAAATCGTAAGAAAACAAAAGCAAAGAAAAGAAAGCTACTTACTATTTCAGTTCGATCAGCCCTCCTCCCTTCTTCTTCCTCTTCCCTCCTCCTCAGCTTCTCTTCTTCTCCCTTCTTCTTTTTCTTCTTCTTTCTCCCCTTCTCTCCCTGCACCCCTTTTCTTGTCTATACCTTGACGAATGGAAAGAAAATGAGAACCCTCGGTTCTCTTTCTATTTGTATAACACTTTAAACAAACCACTTAAATGAACCGAAATCAAGCCCAACTAACCAACTAAACCAACCCACTTAAATAAACCACTAAACCCACTTAAATAAACCACTTAAACCCAACTACACCCACTTAAACTGAACCAAATCAAACCCAACTTAAACCCACTTCAATTTATATAATATTTTTAAATGAACCGAACCCAAGCAAATTAATTGATTAACCCATTAAACCTTTAAATCAAAGCTAACTAAATAAAATAATTCATTTCCTTTAATAAAGTAATTTAATTTAAACCCATTACACCAAAACCAATTAAATCGAATTCTAACACTTAGACCAGTTCACTTGGATGAACCAATCCAACAAAACCTAACCCAAACAATTTAACCTATTCATTTAAAGCAAAATCCACCCAATTAAGCCTTTTCATTAAAATTGGATTTAAGTAACCTCGTTAAATCCTTTAATCATCTATTTATCCTTAATTAAAATTTCTTAAAAATTTAGGGTTTTACAAAACGACCTGCAACTGAACCTATAGGAATTCTGTAGCAATCGGATTATCAATGAATCTAGATCTATAATTGACATATGAGAATGCATTTAATCGGTTGGAAGTTAGAGTGGTGAAGTCGCCACTCTTCCCATCACTCTCCGACTTTGAGAGACTATTTGAAAAATCGAGTAAAAGAGAGAGAGGGAGAAGGAGAGAAAAACAATTATCTGAAAAAAGGGAGAGGAAAACAGCCATTACATGAAACACCGATATGCACCTACAAAGGCAGGTTGGGGGAGTTGTCGTCTTCGCATAGAGTATAACCGATGATGAAGCTCTTGCAAGAATCCCAAATGGAGTAAGGAATGGAACCACCAATAACCACGAGCGTTGTAAAAGGAGTCAATGTAGCAGCTTTCGAGGCAAACGCCAGAGAACAGCTTGGATGGAGGAGACGTAGGATTGGGAAAATTAAGGACCAAATGAAGAGGCAGACACGTTAATGGCCATCTTTGGGGTTTAAGTGAGACACCTTTGCAAAGGCGAATAAAACAACAAGGCAGATCAAAAGACACGCGGGGTTAATTGTGTTAAAGAGCAAACGAAATGTGTTAAAGAGCAAATGAAACGAACAGTTTGTTCTCCTAACGGAGGAGAAGAAGAGCCGCGTTAGGAACACGAAGAGGCATGCGTTGTAGTTGGGAAAGATGTTTTGGGTTTGTTCCTTGGTACAAGGAAGGAGCCACGGTTTGTGACGTGGAGCTACAGGATTGAAGAACCAAGGTTTGGAGCTCTCTTAGTGAAAATCGATTGCTATATATTATATATAGACGAGCGGGCAGCCCATGCATCACATGTATAATTCATTATGCCACTTAACACAATTCTTAAAAGATTAGTAGAATAATTAACTACTAACATAATATGCAAAAAATAAATAATTTTAGATTAGAAATTTAATTATATTTTAAATTAATTATAATATTATAGGCTCCAATGATTCTGCTTTCAATCAAACGTGTCATTGGAAGGAGCCGCGTTATCTTCGGTGATTCTACTTTCTGTTTTAGGAATAGATCTTATTTACTCTATATATATTCGATGAAAAAAAACGGCTTTCTAATCGTTTTAAGAAAAAGACGATATAGAGTTTCCTTAAAAAATTTCAGGAGATAACATTTTAGGATTTTAAAATTTTGATGATTCCACTTTCTTGTTTGGATAAAAGATTAGAGGTTCCCTAAAAATTTTCGGTAATTAAAGTTTTTGGGATTTTAAAAATTTTGTTTGTGAGACGGAGAGAGAGGAAGAGGGATGATTAGAGGTTCGAACACCCGAGGCTCCCACATTAGCCCGAAGTAGTTTACTTTAATATACAATATAGATATAGATTGTATAGCTATTTTAAATTATCTAACAATATGTTCTTGCGGTGAGGGTAAAACAACTAATTATATCTTACTTATTCGTCGTATCCTTTCGGTTTGATTTGGGACGCGTGAAACGTATCCATTGACATGCATCTATACTATTATTATATAAAGCCTACCTACCTTTTTTTGGCTGACATTTGATATCTAAACTGCCCCTCACATTTTATTGTATTCACTTTCATCTCCCCTTAACTAACTTTCACTTATAGAACTACCTTATATTATTCAAAATGCCCTTTTACATTTAATTTTATTTACTTTTATATCCTTGCACATATAACTACTTCTATAGTCCAAAATGTCCTTCAATTTATTTTTTCTTTTACCTCCCAATTAATTTCAATCACTTATTTAATTCTTTTGCTACTATGCACGTGCATTTCCCCTAGAAATTTCACTCGGATTGTTAGCAGTCAATGGCTGAATAATTCCATTTTTAATGGGTCAAGTCTTGATTCAACTAGTTTGACCCAGCACTTTGGTTTTAAAGGCCTAAGAGATTTTTTAAGAATTAGTCGAATGGACTTAAATAATTTGTCTTACCAGCCATAAATTGAAGCTACGAATTATGAACTGGCTATACTCAAACAAGGGGTGGAGTTTGTTTATTTCTTGCACACTACAAAAAATTAAACTTTTAACGACACAAATTTTGCAACGAACATAAATATGTGTCACGATATATATCATATGGTGACATATTTGAATGTTTGTCGTTAAAGGAAAAAATATTTACATTAATAAAAATATCTTTGAAAGGTATTTGTGGCATTCACGAAAAATCGCTATTAATTAAAAATTTATTTGCGGCACTTGTTAAGTTTCGTCGTTGTAACACACCACAATACGCAGCTTTTGTTTCCCACGCCCGCTGAGAAACTTAAAATAAGAGAAGAAAATGCTTGCTCGATCGATCTAGGGCTTGCTTCCGATAAAAACTACAAACCAGATCGATCTCGTCCTCAGTTGATCGGAAGCATCGACCCATGCAAGCCCACCTGTAACAACATTGGTTGTCCTCCCTACAGCCATACCATCTCCACCATCCAAGACTCCGTTGCCCCCGCCATTATCGAATCCTCCGATACACACTCGGTAGGCATCTCGCTCATCAACTTGTCCAGATAGGTGTCACTGACGTCTTCTCTATTCCCAATGATTTCAACCTCATCCTCCTCGACCATCTCATTGCGGAGCCATCACTTAACCTCATTGGTTGTTGTAATGAGCTCAATGCCGGATATGCTACTGATGGCTACGTGAGGTCCCATGGCATCGGCACTTGTGTCGTCACCTTCACCTTCGCCGGCCTCAACGTCATCAACGAAATTGCCAGTGCTTACAGTGAGAATCTTCCCCTCATTTGTATAGTTGGCTATCCCAATTCCAATGACTACGGCACCAACAAAAATCCTCCATCACACCATCGGATTACCGGATTTCAGCCAGGAGCTCCGATGCTTCCAGACTGTTATGTGCTATCAGGTAATTAAACTCATTTATCTATTTTTTTTCTTAAATTTCATGAGAGGTATTTCTACTGAGATTTTCGCCAATTTGTTTCAGTAATTTTCAAACATGTAAGTTTTGCTGATGGTGATATGTTCTGTTCAATCGTGTTTGTAGGCCGTAGTGAATAACTTGGAAGACACCCATGAAATGATTGACTAATTATCCAGGTAAAGCTGACTACTCTTCCTGCTGTTAACAGTGCTTTACTTTTCTCTTTTGGAGCTGTCAGGCCTAGCTTGACACGGCCATAGGGAACGCTTTTGTGCTAGTGTTCGGTTTTTTTTTTACCTCGACAAAACCCTAGGTCCTCCTCTTCTATCAGTCCTTCCTCGCAACTTATCTATTACAGAGGAATCGTTTCTAAGCTTTTCATTGGAGGTAAAATTCTACTTTCAAGTGAAATTAGCTTCTCTCCCTTTGGTTTTATTACTTAACTTAATCTTGTCCTATTTACATTTAATGTTTTGGATCTCTCGATTCTGGTTCTAGATTTGTTTTTGTGTGATGAGATTCAAGATCTTGTGTGCAGATAGCTAGATTTGAGTAGGCTCTGCTAAGAGGAGCTTGTATCTTTTTTTATTCTTGGATTTTGTGGCAGTGAACAACAATGGAAGCTAATTAAAGGAAGAAAAAACATATAATTTTGTAACTAAATTTACAAATCACTATAGCCTTTATTCTGTGGGATTTGGGTAGATGAAGTGGTTGCAACAGGAAGCCAAAGTTGTTGCCACATATCAAAACATCATTTACAATTATTCCTAGATTTTATGAGAAGATTCTAGCGTAATGGTTTATTATTTTTACAAAGGTCTGCTTTCTCAAATTTTTTGAGAAGAATCTAGCTTAAGATTAGCCAATATGAGCAGCCACTACTTTAACATTTGTGGCTCATATGATACATAGGTCAGTTGGGTGACTACTAGTTGGCCCAAAATTGTGTTCCGCCCTTGTGTCCATGGAAACACATGATCTTGACTGAAGTGTTTCTGTGTCATTAGTTCATCTGTGAGGTAAATGCTTATTGGATAATTTTCAAGTGAGGTAAATGCCAAGAGCTGGTGAGATTGATAATTAAGAAGAAGGGACCTTTCTTTATAAGCCAAACTCTTGTAATGAAATTAGCTTGAAATCTGGAGGGAATGATTTTAGAAGGGAGAAAAATATATATGACATGATTGCTGAAAAGTAATCTAGTCCAATTAGGCAGTGGTGGTCTAGCCAGAGATGAGGGATCCTATATCAGAGGTTTCACAGCAAACGTTGGCATTGCTTCAACGACCATTGTCTAAGTTATGGGATCAAGGAGGACTAAAAGCATTTCCAAAACAATAGTGGTGGCCATATATTGCTTCAACCTGTAAAAAAAATGCAATTAAGAATATTAGTTGCTGTTCATGTAGTTTTCTGATTTCCGTATGTGGTTGAATACTAGTAGGGATAGGGAATCATAAGTGAAGCAGGTTGATAAGCTTCCTAAATGCTATCTTTTATGTTTAGTTTTAATTTCTAGAATGTTAATCTATCAAAAGCACTTAAGATAATGCTTAGGAAGTGACCTTTTTTATTGGTTGACTGCTGGAGAGAGGAAGAGGGATATAATGTACAGGGGCCACTGGCATTTCTAAATTTAAGTGATGTTCTCTATTTACTGCTGACAATGAAATGTTTGAATGAGGCCCAGTCCTTTAATCCTTATATGTGTTATTAGTCCCTTGTTTAATTAGGATATGATCTACAACCTGCGCTAGGGTGATCATGATAATGCCTGTAGTCATTAGTGCATGTCTTTTTCTGGATACCTTTATTTTATTTTTATTTTTCCTTTTTTGGGGGTAGCCAACATGTTTAGGATCATGATATACTGATATGATAAACTGAAATATGTTGCATCCTGAAATGTTTGAAATTCATTGGATTTGATTATATAATTACATATAATTAGAGCTTTGTCTCTAATACACCTGACTGATTTTAGCCTAGAAAAAAGTTGTAAATGATATTTAAGCACATAAACAATGTTTTTGATTTTATAACTAAATGGTGGGTGCCAAGAATCCATTTGATCCCCTTCAAGTTTGCAATTCTCAACACAATAAAAATGCTGCCACCAAAGGGTGAAACCTTTATCTAGATACCTGATTCTATGTTCAATATGGAATTTCATCTATTAGCCCGAATAAGTTATTGGGAAGAAAATCTTAATGTTTCCTTAAGTTATTGGAATTTGATCCAAGGCATCAGCATTGCGTGTCATAACTATGTTTTACAGATGAACAATTAGTGTACATTTTGCAATTAAAAGAAAATCATTGGGAAGAAAATCTTAATGTTTCCTTAAGTTATTGGAATTTGATCCAAGGCATTAGGATTGCGTGTCATAACTATGTTTTGTGGATGGACAATTAGTGTACATTTTGCAATTAAATGAAAATCAGAATCTAATCTTCTCTGTTTCCTAAACTGATAGTAGCCTTGTTCAACAATTCTTAGGTTTACACTTCTATAGAAGTCTTATTGTTTAACTTTTTTCTGTTCTTATTATTTTGTGTGTCTCTTGCTGATCTTGATTACATCTTTGGTGTATGTGGATTGCTGATCTTGCAGCTTAAGGTTTTGCTCCGATATGATGCTGGCATATTATGAGTGCCAAGGGCATCTATAAAAGTTATTGTAGAAAAACGTGTTTTGGAACTTTGTTGTGGTTGCTACCGATGGGGATACAACGGCATTGGACTTGCTAAGCTGTATCTCCCCCATTTGCAACTGCAAAGGAGCTAATTTCATCTAACCAAGGCATGAAAGAGGACCAGAAAGCAGCTTTAGTTCTCTTCCATGTTTTTCGCCGTGTATATGAGTCATCCATACTCTTAGCTGCTTCTCACTTTGGTTTCAACCTTGTTGATAGATGGACTGCAGGAATGCCAATCTCTTCATCTCATGGAACCATCGGCTCTTGGTTTATGGAAAGAAATTCATATAGCTTGCAATTTTTTGTTTATTTTCTTTGTTAATATGAAGAGGTTATTTGTATTGACATTGATTTGGAAGAATTGAGAAGCTTGTTTTAATTTGTTGAATGTATTATTTTGTGGTGGTGGTTGGAGTTCTATTGGATTTATTAGTTAATTAATTATTACATGTTCAAAAGAAGCTAAAAAATGATTTTTTTTTAAAAAAAAAAGAGAATTTAAATCTATAGTCTTGCACATTTGTTTGTCATTAAATAACACTTATCGCGGCATTCACAAGTGTGTCAATAAATTAAGCAAATTGCAACATTCATATGTGTGTCGCTAAAAAAAATAAATAGCGGCATTCATATGGGTGTCGTTGTACTACATTTACAGTGGCAAACATAGCGACACTCATAGAATGCCACAAATGTTCAGCTTTGGCGACGAACTCAAAGAACGTCGGGAAATTTTTTGTGACACAGCCTTTGGCAACAAAAGTAAGTTCACCGCAATGTTTGTCGCGAATAGCTATAGTGACATTCATTTTAGATTTTGCAACATTCTTATGAACCCCGTAAAAAACCTAATTTTTTGTAGTGTTGGATCTCAATGTTCTTTACGTTGACCATGGATTATGCTATTGCTAGCTAGGAAATTCCAGAATCAGAAATCATTTTAATGACCTCATATTGTATGCACTTTGAGGGAGATGCTGTCACATAGAGCATCTTAAGGTCCATAACTATTTTTTACTTTTTCTATTCAAAAATTATAATTGGTTTCTGAGGTCAATAACCTCTGATACAATGAAGAAAACAAAATTTATAATTGAAGACTAACCCTATTGGAATCACAATGAGTAATGGATCCATTTTGGAAATTGGCAGAGACTTTATCAATGACTTTGTTAATGAGTTTTATGTGCTATTATACAAATCCAAGACCCCCTTATCTGGCTGACATTTTATACTCGAAATGCCTTTTATATATATATTTTTTCAAATTAACTCATACTATAGGAATACATGCAATATACGCGTAGCAAAATAATTAGAGCAGTTAGTTATGACACGTGCCTGAAATGAACAAAGTATTAGAGTAGTTAGTTATGACATGTGGCTGTAACAAACCAAGTATTAGAGCAATTAGTTATGACAAGTGGCAATAACAAACCAAGTATTAGAGTAAAATTGAAAATAATTAGAGAGTATTTTAGGAAGGGAATGTCAACCAAAAAAAGGTGGGTTGGCTTTATATATAGTATAGGTACCTACTTTTTTTTTTTGGAAAGTAAGCTGTTTGTATTGATAGGTAAGATTGTACAAGATTTACATCCAACGGAGCACTAAGACAAAAGTGCTATCCTCATTTACAAAGGAGATACAGAAAAAAAAACATACAAAAGTGAAATGAAAAAGTCAAAAAGTGAAATTGACGATCAGCTCCCAATTTTCAATGATAGCTCTATTTGTGTGGTTATCTTTGACAGTTGGTTTCTCAACCTCCACTTTGCATTGAACATCCCTTTGCACACGCTTAAGGATTTCTTCCTTGGGCAAGAAACAGTTTTGGAATCTCCTTCTATTCCTCTCTAACCAGATGTGATATATCATTGATGAGAAGGATAGTTTCCCAATCCATGCGATAGCTTCTTTACCACAAAACTTATTAACGAACCGTGTGATTTCTTCCGTCCAAGTTTTTAGGTTGCGATGGTGGCCATTTAGTCTCATTATCTGGGCCCAAATCCATTTAGAGAATGAACAATCAAAGAATAGATGCGGTATGGATTCGCCCACGCACCCCCCCCCCCCCCCATCATGGCAGAAAATACAGCTTGAGATAGCTATAATACCAAGGGAACACAACCTATCTAGGGTCAAGAGTCTCTCTTTGATGGCTAACAAAGAAATCATCGAATGCCTAGGGATGTTTCTATGATACCAAATCAGCTCACTCCAAATAACAAGAGGCTTGGATTCTTTAATTGCATCGTAGGTATCCTTTACGTTGTACATACCTGTGGAACTAGGAGTCCACGAAATCCTGTCAGGCTAGCTTGAATCAAGCTTGGGGATTTGATCAAGGTATTGCCATGCTTCTATCAAGAGTGGCGAGAGAGCTGCTGGAGTGTCCCAATCATAACCTAAGATGATGTCCTGTACTTTTGCTGCTATCCCAAGCCTAGAGTCATAGATGATTCTTCCTCCAAATTTTTTGAATAGAGGTCCACAAGGTAGCTAGTGATCAAACCAAAGTGAGGTGGCCATGCCTGTAACGCCCCGGATCCGAGTCACGAAATAACACCGTAACTCATCCCCGGAGGTTAATTTAAAACACAGGATCGCAATATCAGAGTGAAGGAAAAACATGAATACAACAATAACTATATAACAGAGTGCGCTAAAATATTCCCAAACTAAAATAAAACTCACATGTCCAAGTAACTACCCGCAAGTATCGAGCTCTCCAAGAATATCTGAAAACAAAAACGAAAGCAACGGGGTGAGATACGAATATCCCAGTGAGCAGCACATGCATGCACAAATACATTTAGTTCAGTTCTAAAACATGCCACGATTACAAACCAAATACAACGATGATAACACGTATAACCCAACAAAACTTCAACGATCCCATTTACATCTGTGAGGAAAACCATTGTATAAACCAAGCAGTAAAGACAATATCAATCATGCATATAGCCGTAAAGTCACGTATAACCAGGTAGCAACATATCGAAGAAAACATAGTTCAACAACTCAGGTTTTTGAAATACTAAAGTGTTTATCATGGGCCACTCCGCACCAATAGACCAGCGAATAAAACATATCACGTCAAACAAAAACAAATACCAACATTGGTCAATGTCATGTAGTTGCTTCAATTGGTTAATCGACATGCCAGAGCGACATCCAAACCTCCATGTACACAGTTCCGGCCTACTCAGGGTATCGGACACTCTGAAATGACGGCCTACTCAGGGTATCGTCATCCAATGCCGGCCTACTCCGGGTATCGGCACTGACAACCAGGACTACTCAGGGTTTCTGGCTGCTCTACACCAGTCGTGGCAACACTCCATGGCCATGACATTACACCAATAAAACAAAATACATCACATTACTAAGCTTAGACTCTGGATCCAGGACAAGCTAGACCAAAACCGATAAATAACCAATTAAAACTCCGCATTCAGTACACACATCACAAGTTGTTCCAACCAGAACATCAACTCACACAAGTGTTCCAACCAGAACAGTAATTCTTCACAAGTGTTCCAACCAGAACAGTAATCCTTCACAAGTGTTCCAACCAGAACAGTAATTACTCACAAGAAAGGCTGTAAATAATCTTTGTAACATAATTTAAAACTTTCCATCACGAAAACAGGGTTTAATAACTCTTAATCAATTACAGTGTAATCCAAAGAACTGGAATAAAAGCCCCGGTGTTGGGTATCTCAAACATCACCTAACGGGTTGCTCTACGCCTACGTTGGAAACTCTTAGGAAAATCTCCGAATCTATCTTCAACATTCTCATAAGTAATTTTGTCTCTAATGGCCTAAACAAGTACTTCGCTAAATGATCGAAGACCTTCTAGCATCAAAATCCCCATTGGTTTGCTCAATTTTGAACTTCAGCAAGAACAGTGGACTATGCACTCACTTCCTGAAGTGAGCGCCGGTGAGCGCCGAGTGAGCGGATCATTTTAAGTAAAAACTAGGGTATGCGCTCACTCGATGGTAAGTGGGCGCGAGCTCGGCGCGAGATAGGCACGAGATAGGTGCGAGAAGGGCGCGAGATAGGCGCATCTAATTTAAGTGGGCGCGAGCTGAGCGCCAAGTGGGCGCGAGCTCGGCGCCGGGTCAGATTTCTTAGGCGCCTACTTCCCGAAGTGGGTGCAAGTGGGTGCCAAGTGGGCGGATACCCACTGCGATTTTTAAGTCTCTGTTATTTCGAGATCTCTATGTCTGGCTGATTTGTTTCGGACTGTAACTACTTCTCTAGTCTCCCAATACCCCCAGAACACTTCCAGACCTAATTTGGATTTAAGCTAACATGCTTCCCACTTATCCCCAATTCCGCTGTGCGAAACCCTTCGGAACTGTCTTTGCCCAGAAAACCGAGAATACTTCATTCAATAAACATGCATTCATTCAAACCAAATACACGAATAAACCAAAGACTCAGTTGTAAAACAGTGCCACTCACCTTTCTATGCTTCCAAGTCTTGGAAACCAGCAACCCAGAAAAACCCCAAACTCTTCGGCCGTCGGCTTGCTCTGGTCGAACAGATGCTATGGTCGAATGGAGGTTCTCTGAAGGAAGAAAACCCTTCCGAACTCCTTATTAGCAAATACCTACTGGCGGTAAGTCTTCCTCAGCTTGACCCTCCCGCAGAAACTTCCTCAACTCCTTCTCTCGAAGAACCCTAAACAGACGCCGCAGCCGCAAACCCCTCAGTAGACTATACGCGCATTTAGGGCAAAAACCCAAAATCTAATTTCTTAAAGTATTTATACCCTCCGCAATTACACTTGCCGCTCGACGAACTTTAACTCTGATCTGGTGCGTGCTCATCCACCGCAACATCTTACCTAGGCAACCCCTACTCTTTAATTTTCGCCACTCCACCAAGACCTTACATTAGCACCTTCCAATTTATAATAAATTTCAAACACACTATTATCAATTTATTTAAACCAATATTTGATGCCTATTTAACTTAATTTTAAACCTTCATAATTTAGGCTTGGGAAATTCCAAGACTACCCCCACTTCTTCCAACACCGAACCGCCAAAATCCAAATCCATGGAAGTCCAATAACCAAATTTTCCCATTTTAATAATTCGTCCTATTTAACATTTTGAAATTAACTCTCATTAATTTCCTTTTCTCTGTTTCTAAAGTTCTCCCTTAATTAAATAAGTTTTAAAAGCATAAAATCCTAAATTTTAATGTTATTAAAATTCGGGATTTTACAATGCCGTCACCTATCTTGTGATGGAGGAGTCGCTGACATTGCTCCCTGGCTTTCAATATTTTTCGCCAAGCCCATGAACACGAACTTGGAGCCTTCAATATCCAGAAAATTTTGCCTTTGATCAGATTTTTGTATACCCATGCGACCCATAGTGAGTTTTTCTGAAGTACCAGTTCCATACTCTCCTCATTGTTGCTGCCTTATTCCATTCAATAATGTCTATTAAGGTACGCCCAGCTTCAATATTTGGAGAGCATATTTGATTCCAGCTAACAAAGGCGATCTTCTTTGGTCCACCACCTGTCCAAAGGAAAGAGCAACACATCTGGATTATTGTCTTTAGCACACTTTTTGGGATAATGAAGCAGGATAACCAGTAGATTTGGATTGAAAAAAGAACTGATCCGATGAGTTAGGTTCGTTCAGCATAAGATAGAAATCTAACTTTCCATGACTGAATTCTTGCTTTAATTTTCATGATAAGACTCTCGCAATCAATATGTGTAAGCTTCTTGGAGATAAGGGGCACTCCAAGATATGTTATCAGCAAGCATCCTTCCTTAAATTTTGTGGCATTAAGGATCTTGTCCTTTAAATCCGTAGGGACTCCACAGAAGAAAATATGAATTTTGTTCTCATTGCAGCATAAGCCCGTGATTCTTTTCACCTGTTGCAAGGCAAGTAGGATTGTTCTTACTGAAGTCTCATCCGCCCTTGAAAAGAGGAAGATGTCATCCGCAAAAGCAACCATAGCGATCTTGGGGTCTTCACATCTAGGATGGAGCTGGAAATTTTGCTTTGTTGCTTTCATGATGATTCCCTGGAGCAGCTCCATGAGAAAGACAAAAAGATAGGGTGAAATAGGGTCACCTTGCCTGAGACCTATTGCACCCTTGAACCAACCATGAGAGGTGCCATTCAGAATTATGGAGAAGGATGTGGTAGTGATACATTCTTCGATCCACCGAATAAAGTTTGAAGGAAAGTTCATGCTTTGGAGAATTATTGGGCTATACTCCATATAACTGAGTCAAAGGCCTTTCGTAAATCCACTTTGAAAGCTCACCTGGGCTCCCCTTTATCAATGTGATAGCTGTGAACCAATTCATGCACAAGCAAAATGTTGTCAATAATCATTCTCCCTGGAACAAATGCTGTTTGGTTTATGCTCACCAAGTCATCCATTACATTCTTCATTCTGTTGGCAAGGATCTTCGAGATGCACTTGTATATAGTTCCCATACAAGAGATTGGCCGGAAATCACTGATAGAGGTTGGGTTCTTGGTTTTCGAAATAAGGTTTATGAAAGAGTGATTTACTTGTTTGAGAAGGGAATTGGAGGAAAAGAAACTCAATACAGCATCTTCAACTTCTGTTCCAACAATACTCCAAGCCTCCTTGAAGAAACCTGAAGTGAAGCCATCAGGCCTCGGAGCTTTGTTTTCATTCAAGGTAAACATTACTTTCTTGATCTCCTCCCTAGTGATGGTTTCCCCATATCATTCATCTGTTGCACATTCAATCTTTTGTCAATAAGATCATGGAAGCTATCAAGAGTAAGGTCTCCAGCTACAAACTTCGTCCCAAGCAAGTCTTGAAAATGGTCTAAGAATAGTCTTTTAATCTCATTAGGATTTTCAACATTGTCCCCCCGATCATTGTATATGCTGTTAACCCTATTAAATGATCTCCTTGTCATGATAGATTGGTGGAAAAAGGATGTGTTACTATCACCAGACTTGAGCCATTGGATTCTCGATTTTTGCTTTAGTTGCTATTCATGGATCCGGTTCAGTCTTAAGACTTCTCTCCGGCGATCCTTCTCCTTTAAGGCCATGCTCTCATTTGTTGGGTTTGCATCAAGAGACTTCTGGCAATCAGCAAGTTCAATTTGTGCACTTAAAAACCTGCCGTAAACATTTTAGAATTTCTCATGACTCCATGCTCTTAGTCTCTTCTTGAGATTTTTTAGCTTAGTAACCAGTCTGAACATCGGCGTACCCACGACTTGGATGCTCCATTCTTCTATTACCAAGTCAAGAAAGTCATCCTCCTTTCCCCAGGAGTTGAAGTACTTGAAAGGTTTGGGTGTAACGCCCAAGACCCATAACCAGCAAGATATTGTCCGCTCTGGGCCCACAGGCCCTCACGGATTTGTTCTTAAGGATAACACGAGAAAACTTCCCAGGGGTCACCCATCCTAGCAGTGCTCCCACCCGAGCACGCTTAACTTTAGGGTTCCCAGGGGATTTAGTCCCGTGTAGCTCCTTAAAAGGCATCTTGCTAATTTGGGGGTCTTAAGACTACTTATAGCATCTCCGAGTGTTGTGAGATCCCAACCATATGCACATCCTCGCCTGGTAGTTCACCACTGTGGTAGCTCGCCCAGGTCTCTCACCCCGCCCACATCACAGCCGCCCACTCAGACAGCCAGGATGTCACATTGGGACCTTTGTGCACTTTAGTACCCAATGAGATAACACAAGGACTATGATCAGAGATCCCTGGAGGTAGGAAATCTGCTTCTGAGTCCTGGAATGAATGTATCCATGCACAATTGATGAGAGCCTTGTCTAGTTTACAAGATATTCTATTATCCCCAGCACTACAATTACTCCAAGAAAAGTTATTCCCTTTGACCTTCATATCCAGTAGCATGGCATTTTCAATGAAGTTGTTTAGGTCCTACATAGAACTGTCTTTAGGCCTTCTCCCACCATGCTTTTCATTGATGGATCTAACACAATTCAAGTCTCCAAGCACAAGCCATGGGTCTGCAGGTGTGATTCTTCTCAGGTCTCTCCACAACTGTTTCCTCAAGACAGCATTATTCTGAGCATAAACAAAGGAGATGTAGCAAGTGTGTTGAATCTGGGCACTTTGCACTCTATAGTGGATTACCTGATCCGTTATAGTGATTGGTGAGATATGAACCTGAGCTGAATCCCAACAGATAATAATTCTCCCCTTTAGAGCATTTTTGTAGTTATCTATGCAACTCCATGTAGGACAAATCTGAGCACAGGTTACTACTTTGTTCACTTGCCTTATCTTTGTTTCTAACAAGCTTATTACACTGATGCAGTGCTTCTCAATGAGACTTCTAACGTTCCACTGTTTCCCCGGGGTCATTTAGCCCTCTTATGTTCTAGTTGGCTATGTTTAACATGGAGAATGGTGGGTTTTAGACAGGCCTGCCAACACCTTTGTCTTGAGTCTAGCATCCCTCATTGCGACTTCGTTTACCAGAAGTTTCTTTTTTCCATTTTGTTTCTTCTTCTTTTTCGAGCTACAGGAACCCCGGCTAGTAAATGTTTCCTTATCCTCGATTGCATTCGGAGAACTATATCTATTCAATGAAATTACTTCGCCACTTTGCGTCTCTTCAGGTGCCGAAGCATAGTGAATGTCATGGGAAGAGATCCCATGGGCAGCATTGGACATAGGTTCTTGAGGTATTGCTGAGAGACACCCTCCACTATATCTTCATGTGCATTCACTGGAACTTTGTTGTGAAGAACCACTTGCCATTCAGATCCATCCCCCATACCAAGCTGCCCAGAGATGCTAGAGTTATGCTGGACCAAAGGTTGTAGAGGCAATATGATGGACAGCTCACCCCATATTTCATTGCCCACTTGGAGATCAAAAGGAATCTCATCATTGTGCTCAATAGTCTGCAAAGATAGGAAAACATCTCGTTCTTCGCTTCCAGAAACCTTACTTGCTTCACCTAGGCATTCCCTTGGCACACATTCAATCACTGGCAGCACTGGAACAAGTTCACTAGTCTCTGCATGATTAACATCTCTGTCTTTCAGAACTCACTATTATCGGCTCACATACTTGATCTCCTCTCTTCTGTTTGCCCTTTGCCATAACAGTAATCCAATGCTGCCCAGATACGTCATGATCAGAGACAGCTTGGCAATCTGCATTGGTACCAACTATGTCTTTGTGAGAACCATCTTGCTCTGGAGGAAACCCCCCAAAACCTCCACCATCATCAGTGAATGACCTACCAGTAGGCACCCAAGCCTTTGCCGGAGCATTAGGAGACTTATTCTCAGAATGACCGAAGAGCTTGCAGTGCACACACTTTATAGGTTTCCATTCATACTCCACTTCGACCTCAATATCATCTTCAGCTTCTCCATTGTCACCTTGGACATTAAGGAATAGAAACTCAGGGTAGTTGCAATCCAAATCAATCTCCACACACACCCTAGTGAAGTTCAATCTTGCTGTCCTCTCAGTTGCTTCATCCAGGTATAGCGGCTTTCCTACACCACTTGCCAAGAAACTCAAACCTGCAGGTGTCCAATATTCCATTGGCACATTATACAATTTAATCCAGATAGGAAGCTTAGGTAAAGAAGCCTTCTGCAATTGCATATTGTGCTGCCAATCCTGCAAAACCATAAGCCTCCTTGCAAAGTGCCATGGAGCATGTTGCATTACTCTGCTCCTGGTAGCATCATTTGCAAAACGAAAAATGTAGAAGTCTTTTCTTGCCACCGAAACTTGTACATTCCCTTCCCTTCCCCATAGCTTTTTTGCAATGCTTTGGACCACTGCTAATGGCAATTTCTTGTCAAAAAAGTGCCCTACCAAACTCCCATTCCATAGCTTAATGCCTTCATTTGCAACATCTAATGGTGGGGAAACCACAACCTGACCCTCTACTATAGGAGGATAGTACTGTAGGTTTGTTCTAGAGTTTGAGCCACTACCAAATAGCGTAGACCAAGGCTTTTCTGCCTCTAAGGACCTTACAGAAACAAGTATGGATGCCTGACCTCCATTAGGTGAAGAACCCCTATTACCATGGCCTGGACTGCCCTCTACAGGGCGAGAAGAAGAATGTGGATTTGAATTCCCCAAAGGCGGGAACTCCAAATTCAAATCAGAACCCGATGCCATGGCCATGGCCGAACAACAGACAGGCAAATCCCGAGCCCTGTAGAAACACACCACCAAAGCACAGTCCAACTATCCCTACGAAGCTCAAAGCCCCAAGCTGGGAGAACTTCAGCATTCGCCTTGAAAACCCTCGCACCCCAATAGAACACGAGAGCCTTAAATTAGGAACCCTGCCCAGACGGGAACACCTTAAGAAGCCTCTTGCAATGTACCTGGGAATACCCCCAACAAGTACCTAAACAGACACCCAGGGACAGCGGATTCCCACCTGATGAGACAAACATCCACGAACAGGGGATTCCTTACCGGCACGAACAATAGCACGGGAGCTCCTTAGAATGAATGTACCCAGGGATGGTCGCCGGCGGCACACCGGCGAACGAGCAGAACAGACACTTTCAAAAACGGCGAGCAGAATGGACACCTTCAGAAACATGGAAACCTTCAAAACGGACACCTACTTGTTAACACCATTTTATGACTTAGTACACTTGTTGCTCCAAAAATGGGCCGGTGTGGACACGTGTCGGAGGCGATGATGTGTCTCTACGCGGGCGTGCCAGTATCGTTTGATACAATTGATTTTGGGTTGAACCCTGACCCCGGGCACCTGTTCCGAATCTGAACCGGAATCGGTCCAGTCGTACTGCAAGTCACCTGTAATATAAACGGGTCAGGCGATGGTATGAAGACTAGGGGTTCGGTCTTCGTTTCGGGTTCTTGTAAGTGTTTGAAAGCGAAAGCAACTAACGGCACACAAATACTTTATTAATAAATCGGCCGAATAGCCGAAAGCGACAACAGATAATCCTCAAAATGGAAACAAAAGTACAAAAGAAAATCGACAGGGCTGGCAGGACCGGCCTGTCCTGGTCTTATAGCCGTGATCGGGTATAAGAGCAGGAGGAAGGGGGCGGCTGCTAGCAAAGCCAATTCAGGGGGTTCACCTCGGATTGCTGCTTACCCGAAAATACACGAGTCACCTGGCGTGAACAGAGCGAGTCTCGGGACCGGCTGCTCGGGATTCTGTAAAGACAGAACTGCGAGTCAGGGGCGGCCTCAACTTACTCTCCGGTGGCAGGATTCTGGTGTTAATCGGAGTAAAGAGGGGTCGGAGATGTCACTGCGACTGGAAGCAGTGAGAGAAGTCCTAGTTTATCCGTCTGTATTAGAGGGGATAAAGGATCACGGATGATCAAAATAATATAATAACCGGTTGCGGTTGTGTGGATTGTGTCCATGAGTTCTTCGAATTGGTGCCTTTTATAGCCGTTCCTTGACGGTTGCTCAACTTCCTACTCTCGTACGATCTTCATGGCGGTTGGTTATCTTCAGTTCTCTGTTTCAAAGTGATAACCGCCCAGCCATAATCTGAAAATAATTCTATTCTTGAACGGCCGACGGCACGATCTTCTGATATTTATGGTTTTGTCGTATTGGCTTGCGTGGCTCGAACCGCATTCTTCTGTATGCGTGCTGACGTGGTCGGCTCAACCCTTCAAAGTCTACGGGTCGTGGCCTAACCAAGCCACCTAGGCACCACGTGTCCTTCTCTTATTCGTCGGTTATATAGGGTGTAAACATTGCCCCCCTACTTACTTGTGACGCCGTCATCGGCCGGTGTGATGAGTAAGTATTTTCGGGTTTTTCAAAATTTGTCCGTCGTTTGATGTGAAAAGATCGCGCCGTTTCCCTACGATCGTAATGATGAAACCTTTCGGATTTCACCTTCTATAAAGTACCATAGCCGAGATTTTACTTTACTCTTTCTTTTTGGCTGTTTGTCTTTTCTTCTTCTTTGTCTTCAATGGCGGGCACTCTCATATACTATCCTTCTACAGTCGAAGTTTTCGGCAACTCGATATCTGTAGGCCCCTTCATTTGTGCCAGTAATGCTCCTTTGGAGGCCCCGACTGAGAAAGTGAGGGGCCCTTTACTCTTTACTGACGAAGAGAATCTCCATCTACCTCTTCGCTTTCGAAATTGGCCGACTGCTTACCCTGAATGGAAAGCTTGGGTTGATCGCATGAAGGATCGTTTTGCCGTTGTTTGGCGTAAGACAGGTATTTATGACATGATTATCTTTTCCTGTCACTCTATTCCCTGCAATCGCGATCTTCTCTGCGCCATGAGTTCATTCTGGAATACTCACACCAACACCTTCAATTTCCCTTGCGGAATGATGACTCCTACTGTCATGGATGTCTGCTTTATTACTGGTTTCTTCGCGACTGGTCATGAGATCCGGGTCGGTATGGCGGACCTTAAGGATTACCAGCATTTACCTCCGATGGAAGTGGGTGACAAAGGGAAAGAGGTAGAAAAGAAACGAAAGCAACCCTCAACGAAGAATAACAGGGCTTTCAAGAAGGCACGATCTTCTCGGCCAAAAGGTATTGTGTTGTCCGAGCATGAACCTCCACCGTCGGAGAGCGAATCTCCACCAACTTCAATTCATTCATCTTATCGGTCCTACATCAAGGACTGTGCCAAATTCCGGCCTCCAGCTTATGCAGATGACGTGGAACACTTCTACTTTCTTCTTTATTTTTTCTGCAACTTTGTATTCTGTTCCAAGGCTCAAGCAGTTACCAAAGAGTATTACTCATTGGTCAAGTTAATTCTGGGTGAGTATGAAGTTGCCCTTGCTCCTTACTTTTTATCGGTTTTATACCGTTCACTTCAAGAGTTTGTTCATGGCTCCCTTCAGAATCCTGGGGGGCCATTGTGGTTCCTTCAATTTTGGGCTTATCACTATTTTCCATCCCAGTTTTATGCTCAAATACCGATCACTCCCAACATGCCTTCTGATTTTGGTGGCCACGCCTGTTTGGCTGCCACTCCAGCTGTTCTATCTTTTTTTGAATGTTTCCGCTTCTTTTTCAATCTTCATCATTTTCCTACTCCTCCTTTTGAAGTCTCCGTAAATTCTCCCGGTTTCCTTTCAATGGTGGATGACATAACTGACGAGCAGCATCTCATCTAGGCCAGTTTTCTAAAGGCTCGAAATTTAAATTATGCTGTGAAGTCAATTAACAAGAAACCGGGGTATGAAGTATACTTGCCCAATTGTGTCGGCCGGCAATTTCAATATGAACAGAGGATTCCCTTATTTGATGTGGATGGTTTGTTCACAATCAATTCTAAATCTGTTGATCGGTCGTCTGTCACTGTAGCCGAAGCTGCCGATATGGAAGATGCTTATAGAGTTGCTGCCGTTGACTTTCGACTTCCCTTTCTTCCTCGTCGTCACGAATGTCGCCGTGATTTCCATGTTTGGTGGAAATCTTTGTGGAACAACATCTGCTGTTATTCGGCCGATTTTTATCTGGAAAGACTGGGTCTGTTTGAGCCTTTGGTTTCACCTATCCAAGAAGGTACATTCTTATCTTTCTTGTTTCTGATCCGCTTGATGTTCACTCATTTTTTCTGTCATTAGGTAAAGTTCCGCCTCTAGCTTTGGAGGCTAGTCCACTTGAACTTTTGCCTGAACCTGTCCAAGAAGATATCAGTTCAGCTATTCGGTCACCCGGTGAAACGCCGTTTCTTACCTTGGAGGCTCATGCTTCTCCTTCCGGGGAATTGGCCGAAGATGATGCGTTGTCACCAGAATGTCCTCTCTCGATTGTCCCGTATGAAGATGATGAGGATCCCGATGACGTCCCACTACGACGGCGTCCTCGGAAGGTACTGAATCTTTATTGCTCATCTTTTTAGTTTTATTTTTTCTTTCTGACACCTCATTCTTCTAGGCTTCGAGTTCCTCGGGTCCAACTGCTTTTTCTTCCAATGTCATGGAATCCTCTTCGGATCTAGTTGTTGATCCTATGTCTGTTTTTGATTCGGCCAATTTCTCTGTTCCTACCGAAGCATTGGATTCTCCTGGTAGTGTCGTTGCAGCAGCCCCTTTAGCACTTCCTGAAGGTCAGGAGCATTTATCCATTCGAGAGGTTTCTCTAGAAAGAAGTCCATCTCCCGACTTACCTCCTGGATATGAGCAGAGTGCTGCCCTACCGGTAGTTGGGATTGCAACGTCTACCATTTCTATTGGGCCTTCCGACCCTTCTGCCTTGGCCGATATTCTTCCTAATTCTCCTGTTACAGCAGCGGAAGTTGATATTGATCGGTCGAAGCAAAAGCTTATTGACTTGGGGAGTTCCAGTACATCACTTATTCCTTCTTTTGCTGCGGGATCACTCCCTGGTGATGGCCGATTGGACACTATCTTGAACGATGTCTGTTCTACTCTCTCATCGGATGGTTCATCTGAGCCCTTATTTCCAACGAGTATCCGATCGGAGATTATCCGCCTCCTCTCTCCAGGAATAATTGGTATTTCCGAAGAGACTCTTACCCGTGTGATGGCATTGGCTGCGCAGCTTCGGGATCTCTCTTCTGTATCTCCTGATGTCAAATCGGTGTTCTCTCAACTTACTCTCCTTTACCCCTATAAAGTTGTCTTTGACCATCTCTCGGCCAAATTACATGAAATGAGTAATACGGCCGATTCTGTTGATGGCCGATATCAACATTTGCAACAGTTGAGGAATGAGCGCGAGATTTATCATCATCAGTTTACTGAAACGGTCCACCGTATAAACACCATTGATGATGATATTTCGGCGGTCGACCGTCAGATTGCTGAGTTTCAGTCTAGGAGGTCTGATCTTGTAAATCAACGGGAGGAACTTCTTCGTACGAATAACGCTATTGATGACATCCTGAAAGAGAAGACCCGCCAGTGCATCGAGATCTCCTACGAGCTGAAATCGGAGATAGAGTTGGCTTGAGGTTCCTCTCTGCTTCGGTCCACTTTGGTTGAAGAAAGACGGTCTGCCCAAGAGTCTTTTGACCGTATATATTCTGCCATTTTAAGTACTTCTTTGTAAAGCATTTAATGAATTAAATTCTTTTTTTGGAATCCATTTTGCCAACTGTCCTAGCCGTCAGAATCGGCTCCTTTTTCGACAACGTTCATCTTTTCGATTTGATTCGTCCGTATGATCTTTACCCTTAAAAACGCTTTATTCGAGAAGATATTGAGCCGCCGTTTCGATTTCTTCGGGAAGGCGATTGTACTATCAACACCTTTTTTGGGAAGACATCAGTCTTATCAACGCCCTTCTCGATATTTTGAATCATTACGAGCTCTCCTTCCTGCAGACGTTTCCTTGCTTCGTTTCATCTTCTTCTTCCTTCGAGCTCTTCTTCTCTGGTTTCTGATATCGATCATGGCGGACGACAACCCTAATGACTTGAATCTGTTCCTTGATGGTGAGGATGGTCCTGTTCTTGGTCCATGCACTGATGAAGATACGGAAAAGGCTCCAAAAGTCTTGCACTCTTCCTACCACTTGATCGGCGCCTCTGATCCTGTGAGGTGGGGTAGTCTGACTACTCTTCCTCGCTCCTGGCCTAAGTGTTCCCCTGAGTGGAACAAATGGGTTGAGCGGTTACGGTCTTATTATATGGAGACCTGGGTTAGGCTAGGTTTGGCGGAGATGATCTTCTATTCCTCCTTCTACATTCCCTTCAACCCTATTTTACTTGGGGTGGCCTAATTTTTCTGGTGTCGGGGTTCCAACACCTTCTCTTTTTCTCATGGACCTATGACACCAACCCTGTTGGATGTTTGCTGCATCACAGGTCTTTCGGTCCTTGGGGAAGAAATAGATTCTACCCTGTCCGTTTTCTCATCTTCTGTTTTTAACACCGCTCATGCTTCTTCTGCTTTCGGCACCTTTGTCCGTGCTGAGCGAGTTTCAAATACCGATAGTCCTCCTTCCCTTCAAGAGCATTGCTCTTTCTTGCTGTTTTTTCTTTGCCATTTTTTCTGCTGTGGACCATCTGCTCAGATGGTAAAGGAGTTTGCTGGTATTGCGGTAGCCCTTGCCCATGGTCGCCGTTTGGCTCTAGCCCCTTTCTTTCTCAGCCAGGTCTACCGGGGTTTACACAGTCTGTCCTTCGGCCGATTAGGGGTTGCCAGTGGCCCTCTTTGGTTTTTACAATTCTGGTTTTACGAATACTTCCCCGGCTTTTTCTGTACAGCCGTAGACAACCCTTTTCCTAATTATTATTATGCCGGCCGTCGCTGGCTTACCGCAACGCCCATGCAATTGTCTTTCACGGCTGTTCTTGATTTCTTCCTGGTAGGTCTATAGGAAAATAATCCTCCTTTATTCCATCGCTTTTCTTTAGACCAATTTCATGGGTCTCCCCTTTATGCCGCCATCAATTCTTCTCCAGAGGCTCGCCGACGTGCTACGGCCAGTTTTCTTATTGCCCGAGAGCTTCCTTTTGGCTTGCATAACCGAGATGCTCCTGCCACTTCTAGAAGAGAAGGGGTGGAAATATATCTGCCGCATTTCGTCAGTCGGCAGCTTGGTTATGGCCAAGGCATTCCTCTTGTGGTGTTTTCATCTACCAATGGAGGCTCTCGGTCCGTCTTGAGTCCTAGTTATCTGTCATTAGCAACTTCTCGGTTCCGCGATCTTTCTGATCGTTTCCGCAACTATCCTCTTCCCTGGGAATCCTCAGTCGAACCTTCCTTTCGTCGATGGTGGTCTCAGCTTTACTCTGACTTTGTCCGGCTTGATGCAGAGTCGTATACTGCGCTATTTCGACCAAATGCGGTCGATATAGCGAGTATAGGCAAACTCCGCGGGTATTATGAGGCCCGTTACCCAGGTAACTTTCTTTTATATTCTTGTAAATTGATCTTCTCTATTCGGTCGCGTCTGATTTTCTTTTTCTTTATTAGATGATCCTCAATCCTCCAATGTGAAGAGTAAGAAAAAGAAAGTCGAGACGTCGGTCACCTTTAACTGGAGGCGACCTTCCAAGGTTTCTGCCAGTCGGAGCAACCCTTCCTCCAAACAGTCGCCTTTGAAAAAACGGAAGATTGGTGAGGTATCGGACGGTCGTGCTTATGTTACTCGTTCCAATTTGCGACTCCGAGTTCAGCATCTGGGTGAGCGTGTCGTCGTGGCTGACGATTCTTCGGACGAGGAAGAAGATATCGATTTATCTCGTCCTCAGCATGGGCCCCCAGTTCATTCTGGAAGTAGTGGTAAATCAACTCCCATGCCGACTCCTCCCCGTGCGTTTCATTATGTTAGTCCCCCATCCCGTTCCTCAACTCGATTTGTCACTCCTCCGACCGATCCGTCGCCTAGTGCATCTAGGCCGGCTTCTTTCTTCCCTTGTCCCGTGGTTGATGAAGCTGGTCCATCCACTGTTCCTGGTGCTGCTTCTTCGGGTTCTTCTTCTGGTGAATTACCTTCTGAGCCAAGAATTCCTGTGGCCAAAGAAGAAAACTATAGACCCCTCCCTGGTACTTGCTTCGGATTTGTCAGATTTTGCTTCATGGAAGTAGACCGTTGTCTTTCATCTCCAGAATTTCATGACCTTCGTCCAGCATTTCTTTCGGATTTTGACAGTTGGAACGAACTCCGCTCTTTTGTTCTTCGTCAGCCTGAAGAACTTTCTGACGAGGAATTGTCAGAAGTTCGATTGTTGATATGCAGAGCCGTAGTGATGAATTCTCGCGGGGATCGTTCAACCGGAGATCGGCTGATGTCCATGCTCTGTTTTTATAGTGCTGTACCGCAACTAAGGGAAGCCATGGACTTTCTCCGTTCTGTCAACGTGAGATGTTCCGATTTTCGTCAAGAAATTCGTGCTGTATATGGTCATAATCGCCAGTTGGAAACTTTGAGGTGGTCTCTTCATAAAAATTCTCTTGGCCAGGGCTCTATTGCTGGTGACCCATCAGATACTGCTCCGGACGACTTATCTCGGCTACAATCTGAGGAACATCACCTTAAAGAATCTATCCAGACTCAGATGCTGCTGATCGAATTGAGCCGGCACCGCTTGGAGGAGCACATGAGGGATGAAAGGGAGGTGGAGGTACGTCGAGCTGAGATGCAGTTATTATTGGAGCGGGCGAAGTATGATCATGCCCGATTTAAAACTTGGTTCGAAAGGTAAGGTTATAAAACCTTTTCTAAACAATTATACCGTTTGTTCGGTATTCACTTTTTGATGATAATGCCATATGGCTGGCATTTTAAACTTTATTCAGCCGATTTCTCGGCTTTTTATTTAAACGGTAGTTTTTTGCATGTTTTTTGGATGCGTAACATACTCGTCTTATTTCATATCTACTGCTCGTCATGGAAAGACTAGAACTTAAAAAAAAATAAGAATGTTTTTATTTCAACATTGACCTTTCATACAACCAAAGCCGAGCTCTTCTGGCTCTTTCATACAATCAAGGCCAGATGTTTCAGCCGGGGTCTGATAATACAACCGGGGCCGACATGCCCCTGAAATTGCTCTGCACTCCAACCATAGACGGTGTTAGTGAGGGCCAATTTAATCAAAAGGGCAAGAGGAAAGAGGGGGGGATGGCGACTACTCCGACCGGCGTAAATGCTGGTCGGAGGAGAGAACTCTCGTCTCTACCCAGAACTCGGTGGGAGAAGACCTACCGTGATGGGGTCAGCGAGAGTAGAGTCGCCTTTTCCGATCCCGCCCATTCTTATGAAGTCATCGGCTTTGTTGACTTTTTCTTCTTCGATCGTCTCCGTCGTCGGCTCTTGATCTTTCGCCATTTCTTCTCTTTCTCCCTTTCTTGAAAGAATGGCGAGCATTGCCTTAGTATTTATAGACCGATCGTTAGAAAGAAGATCAATGGGTCTGAGCGGATCTCGAAGAGATTTCCTATTTTAGTCTAATCCGCACTGTATGTCGGCTCCTCGATTTGACAATGCCATTTATTTGGTGTTGCAGGTACCGAACAGTAGATATTTTATTTTATTCCTGATTTTCCTCAGGTTGGTTATTGATTTCGCGGCTTTCCCATAGAGTGGGAAAGTACCGTTTCAAAAACTGGCCGTTGATAATCTTCTTTTCTTGGCCATCCAATGACTGTATATGGTATGCTCCCCCGGGAAATACCTTGCTGACTTGTAATGGTCCTTCCCACGTGGGGGACCATTTTCCATATAAGGAATCTTTTTTCCCTATTGGCAGAAGGGTTTTCCACACTAAATCTCCTTGAGCGAATGATTTGTGTTTTACTCGACGATTATAGGATCTTGCAATCCTTTGCTTGAGGGCTCTCTGCCGATCCAGGGCTAGCCTCCTCATCTCTCCCAAGTCTTCTAATTCAACTAACATTGCTTCCGTGTAATCCTTGGGAGTGAAATTATTCTGAATAGCCACCCTTAACGATTTGACCATGATTTCGGCCGGAATAACTGCCTCATGACCGAAGGTTAAGGCAAAAGGGGTAGTTCCAATAGACGTCTTGTAAGACATTCGATACGCCCACAATGCTTCAGATAAGAGTTTATGCCAACTTCTTGGCTTATCTTCAATCATCTTTCTTAGGATATTTTTCAACACCTTATTCGTTGCTTCAGCTTGTCCGTTTGCCTGTGCGTAATAAGGTGTAGATTGAATCATTCTGATGCCATATGTTTTGGCAAATTCAGTCACTTCTTGTCCTACAAAAACGGTACCTGAATCGGTCGTAATGGTTTCGGGGATACCGTATCTGTGAATTATCTGTTCCCTGATAAACTCAATCACATCCGATTGTTCCACTTTTTTCAAAGGTTTGGCTTCCACCCATTTGGTGAAGTAATCGGTGGCTACTATGATGAAGTTGTGTAAACCGGTCGAAGGAGGATACACTTTTCCAATTAAATCCATTGCCCAACCTCTGAAGGGCCATGGCTTGACTATGGTTTGCAATTCGAATGCCGGCACCTCTGAACTGGTCCATGTTTCTGACATTCCTGACATCCTGTAGCGAACATCTGACAATCTTTCAAGATTGACGGCCAGTAATAACCATGCCGACGTAATAACCATCGCATCTTGACTCCTGCCTGGTGTGCGCCACAAATCCCTTCGTGTACTTCGGCCATTATTAACATGGCTTCTGTTGGGTTGACACATCTAAGTGGGATGTCCTCAATACTCTTTTTATATAATTCATCGCCCAAAATAAAATAGTTGGCAGCTTTCCTTTTGGTCGATCTGCTAGTCTTTATAGTAGGATCTTTAAGATATCCCCAGATCTCACCTCTCCAATCCTGTCTTATTGTCTGGTTACAACATGCTAGTGAATCCACCAGAAATGGTCTTTTCTCAGAGTTGGGGAGAGATTGTATGGTCACCGTTCTAACTGAATCGCGCAGTCTGAGTCCAGATGCCAACTGGGCCAGTTCATTAGCTTGATAGTTTTCCTTCCTTGGCCGATGTTCGAATTCAATTCTATTGAACTGCTGGGCCAAGAATCTCGCCCTTCGTAGCAATAGTACTAATGACTCGCTATTGCAGTTATATATGCCTTCCATTTGCTTCAAGACGAGTTGGGAATCTCCAACAATATTAACCGCTCGAGCACTCATTTCCCATAGAATTTCCAACCCTATAATTGTAGCTTCAAACTCTGCCTGATTGTTTGTGGATAATTCTTCAAGCTGAAATGCATGTTCGTGCTTGTCACCAGTGGGTGAAGTTATTACTACTCCGATCCCAGAAGCAAACTCTGTTTTTGAGCCATCAAATTCCAGTGTCCATGGTTGGAATTCGGCATAGCAAAAACTGGCATGAAATACTGGGATATCCAATTCTTTTTCCTGCACACTAGACGGATGATCGGCCAAAAAATCGGCCAATGCTTGTCCTTTTACCGCTTTCTGCGGTACATATTTGAAGTCGAACTCCATCAGAGTCAGGGTCCATTTTCCGAGTCTACCACTCACTGTAGGCCGAGTGAGCATGTACTTGACCACGTCAGTGGCTGCTATGACGAAAATTTCTTTGGCCGACAGGAGGTAATGTCGTAATTTGGTAGCTGCATAATAGAGTGTGAGACACAACTTCTCTAGATTAGTGTACCTTTCTTCCACTGGAGTCAGGAATCTACTGAGATAATAAATAGCCTGCTCATATCCTTGATCGTTGTCTTGGGCTAACAAGACTCCAACTGAATCGCTCGCAGCTGCTATATAAAGTTTTAGCGGCCGTTCTTTTGAAGGTGGCACCAAAACCGGTGGGGTTGCCAAATACTGTTTGATGCCTTCAAAAGCGGCTTGATGGTCCTCATTCCAGATAAAATCTTCAGTATTCTTGATTTTCAATAATGGGGATAGGACCCTGATCTTCCCGGCCAGGTTTGAAATGAATCTTCTCAAGAAATTCACCTGGCCGAGCAACCTTTGTAGCTGTTTCTTATTGGCTGGTGGCTTGGCTTCTATGACCGACTTTGCCTTATTTTTATCGACCTCAATTCCTCTCTGGTGTACGAGAAAACCTAGGAAATTTCCGGCCGATACACCAAAAGCACACTTTAATGGATTCATTTTCAAGCTATACTTACGAAGTCGTTCAAAAACCTGCTTTAAATGCTGCAAGTGGTCCATTTCGGTCTGAGACTTTATCACAACATCGTCAATATATACCTCAAGTATTTGACCGATCATGTCATGGAAGATAAGATTCATTGCCCTTTGATAGGTTGCGCCAGCATTCTTCAACCCGAAAGGCATAACTACCCAACAATAAGTTCCTAATGCTCCAGGGCATCGGAATGCCGTTTTAGCTACATCTTCTTCGGCAATAAAGATTTGATTATATCCAGAGTGGCCGTCCATAAATGACAAAAACTTATGCCGTGATGCACTATCAACTAAGAGGTCTGCGATCGGAATTGGATATTCGTCCTTGGGCGTTGCAGAATTCAGATTGCGGAAATCAATACATACCCTAATTTGACCATTCTTCTTAATTACAGGTACAACGTTTGAAAGCCACTCGGCGTATCGTATCGGCCTAATAAACCCGGCTGATAAAAGCCGTTCTATTTCAACCTTTACTTTACATATCACGTCGTCACCCATCCTCCTTGAAGGTTGTCTGAATGGTTTAAATTCTGGTTTGATAGGGAGCCTGTGTTCTACCATTTTCCGGTCCAATCCTGGCATCTCTTGGTAAGTCCAAGCGAAACAATCTGAATATTCGGCTAACAATCGTCTCATTTCTTGTCTGACCGAAGGTGGTAGTAACTTACTTATGAAAACAGGCTTCTGTTCCGCTTCTGTCCCCAGGTTGATTTCTTCTAATGGATCTTGGGTATCTACTTTCAGGTCTTCTAATTTGGCTGGTGCTGCTTGTAGGTCGGCGAGAGTAATCTCATTCCGGTCTTGTATCCTTTCATCTTCTTGTTCATTAATGAATTCGGCCGAGTTTATCATTATCTCGCCGTTTTCCAGCCATTCTTGTTCCTGCTGCAACTTCCCTATCTTTTCCTTCTGCATGTAAGCCGTCATCTTTCTTAAGACGGCTTCTGCGACTTCTGATGGTTTAACCATCATTTGGTTGTTCTTTGAGTTCGGCGACTGTGGCTACTTCTGTAATCTGTAGTTGCGCCGTTTGTAGTATAGCCGAACTTGAAGTGATCGGCTGCCCATTCTTGTCATATCCACTAAATGAAATTGGTTTTACCCCTTCGTTATAAAGGGATGCATGTGCGGCATTGGAGTCTACGGCAAATGGCTGCTGGTCGGCTTTTACTTCTTCGGTCTTGCCATCCTTCCAAAACAGCAACGATTGATGCAAAGAAGATGGTACACATTTGTTCGAATGGATCCAATCTCTTCCCAGCAATGCGTTGTATCCGGCGGATGATTCAATTACGAAGAATGCCGTAAGAGACTGCCGTGTCCCAACCGTTAGTTCGATTGGGAGGATTCCTCTAGTTCCTGTAATACCTCCTGCAAAGTTAGTGACGGTGATCTCGGAAGAAATTAAATCCGAATAAGACTTACCTAATTTCTTCAATGTGGAGATTGGGATGAAATTTATTGCTGCCCCATTATCAATTAGAATTCTATTGATAGGGATCCCGTTCATGTGTGCCTTTATAAATAAAGGTTTCAGATGTTGAGTCATGGTTAAGGATGGTTCAACGAAACATACCTCTCCCACCAGACCGATTTTGTCACCATCGGTCGGTTTCTGGTCTTTTTTCTCTTCTTCGAGATGTTCTGGATCAATCACATACAAAGCTACTGGGTCTTCCTCCTCCTGGATCTCCTCTAACCGTGGTAACTCCATGCTGGCCCCAAAAGTCATAGGTAAAGTGAGAACCATATGACAGTCAAGTGGTATCGGGGGCATCCGACCGAAACAGATTTCGGCGATTGATGCATCCGCACTCAAAGGAGGTTGACTCAGCGACTCACTGATCTCGTCTTTGGGAGTTTCGAGCGTCAATTCCTCTGTTATTTCTACCGTAGAAGGAGTTGAGATCCTACTGTACTCTGTTAACATTTGTTCAACTAACAATTGTTCTCCTTCTACTCCGACGAAATTGTCCGTCAATTCCTCGTCCGAAACCAACCTTTCGGTCACTGTATTGGAATCGTGTTCGAGCGTAGTATCTGGAGGGATTGGTGAATCAGGCGGGCTCTTTTTGAGCCTTTGTGGTTTCGGAATGCGTCTTTTGGCAACAAACCTAGACGACCAATATGGCTCGGATGATCCAGTACTCTGTTCCTGGTATCGTCTCTTAGCTTGCTGTCGCTGCCAGCGTCGCTTCTGCGTTCTGGTCAGTTCTGCGATACTTGCCTGCGCATGGAAAAGAAATTTAGGATGAGTCAATCTTTTCCAGTGACCATCTTGCATAATAGGTGGTTTTACCATCCTGGGTTTGACCCCGTTTACCATCCTGTATTGTTCGTAAGTCATGTAGCCGCTATCCCTAGCGGAGCTATAGGTGGCTGCCGTCCTTGTCGGCGAGCCTACTTTTTACCAGAAGTTAAGTACAAGGGTCTCTTGCCCCCCTGAGTGTGGCGTGCATCTTCATACTTGACTGATTTCCCTTTGTATTGGTAATACCGGTACTCTGCTATCACTTTTTGCTTGCAGTCTTGGCAAAGGAGGCCTGGTGACATTTCTATTTTCTCTGGAATCTTGCATGATGTATCTTTATTAACGGAAGATTCCTCTGAGGATTTAGCAACCGTTTCCGGTCACTTTTTGGTTGCAGCTTGATTGGAAGACAATTCAGAAGGAACCAAAACCAATTTCTTTGTTGTTTTCTCATTGAGCTCTGGTTTCCTGTCTTCTTCTATTCTGGGCTCGCGTCTGGGCTTATGCCACCACTCACCCCAGATTTCACCTTTCCTCTCTTGATGCCATGACCGTCCTTGTGTAGGTGGATACCTCCAATGGTTTCTTGGTCGTAAATTCACCTGGTTTTGCACTGGTTGTGCTGTTTTCCCCCATTTCCCTGAGGAAGATCCATCCAGGTCGATCTTAACTGCTGGAGTGCGTTTTGGCAACCCAATGGTAACCATATTTGCCGACACCTCTTTAGGGAATGGTTGTGTGTCGACCTGCATCTTTTCTTTGTCGGTTTCTGCAAACTTCAGGAGCCCTTTATCAATATTCTCCTGTATCACATTGCGAAGCACAGTACATTCATTAGTTTCATGAGTTTTTACCCCGTGCCATTTACAAGCTTTACCCTTGGCCGCCACATTGGCTGGGATAAAAGGATGGTCTTTGGTTAGTCTGAAGAATCCTTGTTTCAAGAGGTATTCAAATACTTCAGCCGTCTTATTTATGTCAAAGGAATAATTTCGGCTAAAAGTACTCGTCTCCTTTGTTGCTTCTGTATCCTTGGTTTTTCGGATAAGAATCGGACAGGTGATTGATTGTTTTCCCACGACTTCTACAACTCCGTATTCAAAGTTCGGGTCCTTGTAATAAGACCCGTAAGACGAGACTTTCTTTTCATTGTCTTCCTGTAATAGCCACTCGTATTTGGTGGCTCTGGCCGACAACTCAAATAAGTCTTCGAACTGTTCACCTTCGAATTTCTTTCGGAGTTCAAAGTGTAGTCCATTTAAAGCCAAATTTGCAAATTCCGATTCTGGTAAAAGAATTCGGCATTTGTTTTTCATATATTTAAAGTGAGCAATATATTTATCGGCCGATTCCCCTGGTTGCTGTCTTAACCGAGCAAGATCAACCATGGTCACTTCGGGCTCCGTACGATAAAATTGGGAGTGGAATTTCTCTTCCATCATTCCCCAATTTGTAACTGAATTGGCCGGTAAAGTAATATACCATGTAAAGGCCTGTCCGGTCAATGAATTTCCAAATAGTCTAAGTCTAAGGAAATCATTACCGGATGCTTCTCCACATTGAACCGTAAATCGGCCAATGTGTTCAATGGTAGATTGTTGACCTTCTCCTGAAAACAAAGTGAATTCGGGAATTTTGTATCCCCTAGGGAATTCAAATTGTTGGTCAATCCAGCCTGGGTAAGGTTTCCTATAAACTGGCCTAGTCATTCGTCGGTGATATTGATCTCCGATCATTTCTTGAATTACATTTTGGATGTAATTACGGTTTACGGCCATATTTCTTACCCCGATATCTTCTCTATGGTTCTCTTGTGCTTCCCTTTGTCCCATGGGTCGCACCTCGATCGGAGGCACATTGGGATGAACTGGGACACCAGGAGGTATTTCTCCCCTAAAAGCGGCGGTGTTGGCCTGTTCGTTTCGGCCGTTTACACCTAGGTTCATGATCGGTGGCTGCTCTGGGATATTTATCCTTTCGTGAGCATTTGACCCAGCAGCTGATGTTTCGGCTCGTTCGGTCATCATGACCGGTCTTGCCATTGTAGAGAAACCTTCCTGTAAAACCGCTAGGATTCTACCATTATCAGAAGAAATTTTGTTAATACCTTGGCCAAAGCCTGCCATTTGTTGGCTGAGACCTTGTATGGCCTGAATAAGTCGCTCATTAAGGTCCGGCTGAGAACTCGAAGGTCCTTCTTCCGGGACCTCTGGAGCATAAAGAGGATTTACCTGAGATTCGGCAGGTTCCTCTGGCGCTGCATTTTCAGCATGCCGAGTACTTCTTCTTGCCGCCATTAGTGCTCTTTCAAAGACTAATGGTCCCACCGGGCGTGCCAAAAAGGGATGTTGCTCCAAAAATGGGCCGGTGTGGACACGTGTCGGAGGCGATGATGTGTCTCTACGCGGGCGTGCCAGTATCGTTTGATACAATTGATTTTGGGTTGAACCCTGACCCCGGGCACCTG
Organism: Buxus sempervirens; assembly: GCA_947561395.2. NCBI lineage: Eukaryota > Viridiplantae > Streptophyta > Magnoliopsida > Buxales > Buxaceae > Buxus > Buxus sempervirens. Next base: position 24,014,695 of record OX387189.1, read on the forward strand.
TTCCGAATCTGAACCGGAATCGGTCCAGTCGTACTGCAAGTCACCTGTAATATAAACGGGTCAGGCGATGGTATGAAGACTAGGGGTTCGGTCTTCGTTTCGGGTTCTTGTAAGTGTTTGAAAGCGAAAGTAACTAACGGCACACAAATCCTTTATTAATAAATCGGCTGAATAGCCGAAAGCGACAACAGATAATCCTCAAAATGGAAACAAAAGTACAAAAGAAAATCGACAGGGCTGGCAGGACCGGCCTGTCCTGGTCTTATAGCCGTGATCGGGTATAAGAGCAGGAGGAAGGGGGCGGCTGCTAGCAAAGCCAATTCAGGGGGTTCACCTCGGATTGCTGCTTACCCAAAAATACACGAGTCACCTGGCGTGAACAGAGCGAGTCTCGGGACCGGCTGCTCGGGATTCTGTAAAGACAGAACTGCGAGTCAGGGGCGGCCTCAACTTACTCTCCGGTGGCAGGATTCTGGTGTTAATCGGAGTAAAGAGGGGTCGGAGATGTCACTGCGACTGGAAGAAGTGAGAGAAGTCCTAGTTTATCTGTCTGTATTAGAGGGGATAAAGGATCACGGATGATCAAAATAATATAATAACCGGTTGCGGTTGTGTGGATTGTGTCCATGAGTTCTTCGAATTGGTGCCTTTTATAGCCGTTCCTTGACGGTTGCTCAACTTCCTACTCTCGCACGATCTTCATGGCGGTTGGTTATCTTCAATTCTCTGTTTCAAAGTGATAACCGCCCGGCCATGATCTAAAAATAATTCTATTCTTGAACGGCCGACGGCACGATCTTATGATATTTATGGTTTTGTCGTATTGGCTTGCGTGGCTCGAACCGCATTCTTCTGTATGCGTGCTGACGTGGTCGGCTCAACCCTTCAAAGTCTACGGGTCGTGGCCTAACCAAGCCACCTAGGCACCACGTGTCCTTCTCTTATTCGTCGGTTATATAGGGTGTAAACAACACTACAAATAACTAGGGTTTAGATGACGAACCTTTACCGGTGGTAGCAAAATCCCGCTTCCAAAACACGTATGGTTGCGGTAACAAGAATTGCCGCCTCTACAAGCTAAAACAAAAGGAAAGTGCCCGGGAGAGACATGGCACGAGCTATTTTGGCGTGATAAGATACATACCAGTGGTAACTTACCGCCGATATTGGTTTTCACCAGTGGTAAATATTGTACCATTGGTAATAACTTGGGCGTCAAGTTTAAATGCACATGTTAGGTCTTCACAGGCGGTAATATTGCCGTCGATGATAATGTTTTTGCATCGGACATTTTGTCTCGCTACTAAATAGTGTAATCAACGGCGGTTCCACTGAAAATATTTAACCTAATTTCACGCGCAGTAACATTTCTCTTTCATTTTTATTGTGCGCTGTTAAGGGTTTTACCACTGCCGATATTTCGTCGCCCATCACCGTCGCTGTTGCATTTCCCATCACTCGTCGCCATTGCCATCGTATTCGCCAGTGTTGCTATTCTTTGTTAAGTGTGCCTTGTAGAGGATATTTGCCGCCGCCGTGGAGCATCGCCGTGGTTCCTTGCCGTGATTCCTCTCCTTTGGAGGTCATCGTCGTCGTCGTGTCGGTGTAGGATATTTGCGGCCGCCTTCGTCCACTCAGGTAAGCCATTAATTTTTTTTGTTTGGGAATGCTGCCATCGTCTACTATAGAAGATGGGGGTGGGATTAATGTGTGGATGTGTCTGGAAAAATAAAAGATGCCAAGATTTGTGGACCATGCTTTTCAGATATGAAGCTTATAGGAGTCCTTATATATGTTTAATACTCAAGTTCACACTATGCAGAAGATGGGTTTGTTTTCTTTGAAAATAAAACGAAAGATAGTATAGAGACACAAAAGATGGCTTTGTTTCCCTTAAAAAGAAAAGAGGAAAAAAGGAAGAGATGTTTAATTTGTTTCCTTTTGCCATATAGTTTCTAAGCATAGATGCTATGAGGTTGGAGACTGTCGTACATTGTCTTTTGCATGTCTTAGTAAAGATAAAGAAATAAAAGTCTCTTTCTCATCCTAAGGTGTGTGCCGGCCAGCTACCTATTATAATTTAATGCAAGTTCAAATTTAAATATTTCATTCTTTAATCTTTGTATGTGGGCACCCTGATTATTAGCCTTTATAGCTAGGTTAGAGCACCTGGGGAGAGGTTTTGTATTCAAGTCACAATGAAAGCAATTTAAGTTAATTTCCCTTTTCTTCTACAACTTTGTATCATAATTTTTCTACAGCTATTTATATTCACGCATTTTTTTTATGATCACATTCGAATGAGCATTTTATGGTATAAGGTTTCTTTCTTTTGTTGCTTCTGTCATGGTTTTTGTTTTTAGCTTAGATGATTCTACATTTGTTTTCCTATTTAGAACTTGCTTTGTGCTTTTAGTTTATATCATGGAATCAATTTTGTGATTTTCAGGATAAAAGCCTCTAGAAATTTATTTAAATAAAAGAAATAAACTTAACAGCTAAAGATCACATGGGAAAGTCTACTGCAAGACATGGTGTTATAAGGTGGATAGTGTCGATTATCCATACCAGCTGTCAATGAAGCAAACAAATAACACAACAGGGCAAAAAAAATCCTATTGTATCCAAATGTAGAATAGTTTCCTCAATATAAAACAGAGAGTATCAAAGCAAAGGAATCCAATAGGGTCTGTAACTATAATCTAGTGGCACAACATCGAAAGATGTATTCCAAAGCAGGAAAGCTAAGACATATTAATAATAAAGCAATCAAGAAGAAAGGCAATTAACATATTCCTCTCAGGTTTATTGTAAAGCAATATTATTCCAAACCATTAGCGCATAAAAGTCCCAGATTCAATACCTATATTAGATCAGATGCACACTTGAGCAAGGAAGAATCTTAACAATGCCCGCTGGTGGCCTCTAAAGAAGAGCAAAGTGCCACTGACGAAATCTTCCCAAGTCCTCAAACTCATTCAAACTCTAACGTATTTCAAGTCCCTTTCATGAATTAAGTGCATATTCCCACTTGCTTGATCCATTTGTTTATTATACTAGTTTGTAAGTTGGAATCCTTGTAAAAGCCCAAACCCTAGTTGGGTTGATGAAGGAGAGCTTTCCAATACTTTTAGAAGTGCATGATTTCCAGTGCAGACGATTTGATGCTCAAACGCTTTCCTCTTTTTCCTTTCCTTCAAATCATAATATATATTTGAAACTAGGTTTGGTTAAAACCTAATGTCTCTTCTTTTGTTCCCTTCTCTCTTTTGTCTCTTCTTACCTAATGTTTTTCTATTTCTTTTAACTTGTCTAAAACCAGTTAAAATGTTTGTCTAAACACAAATTTCACAATGAACTTCAATTGGATTCATATTAGTTTTTCTTATATTCCATTTCATGCAATTAGGTTAATTTGGTTGATTTTTCTTTTATTTTTTCCTTTTTAATTGGCTAGGGGAGAGAAATGAAGTGCTTGATTCATTATTAACTAAAAATGAGAAAAAAAAAACAAGTAAATTAATTAGTGATTGATTCATTGAACTTAGGAAATGACAGAATTTCATATTTTCTTGAATTGCTGAGAAAGAAGTAAGGTTGAAGTACTTTTCGCTGTAATCTTTTCTAGATTCAATCAACTTGGTTTTTGTTAATATTTGACACTTTCTTTTCTTCTTTCCAATTTAGTAATCCAGGGTTGATTGCCACTTTGTGGTCATTGCATTCAGAGATTAGTCTGGTATTGAGCTATGGACTAGCTTCACAAGCATTTTTCCATATTTAAAGTGAATCATAGAAAACCATCATAAATTTGTCACTTGATACATTAACTTTGTTATACAATTAATGGATAACTTACTGTATATATGGTGATTGATCCTAACGGTGCATGTTGGAATTTCTTATTGATATATTCTCATTAGCATTTCATATTGAAGCCACGCAGAAGGGTAATTAAGTTTAAATTCAGATTTGAAATTGAAAAGGGAGGAAAGTGTAAGGTTTATTTTATATTGGCTTCAATTCCGTGTCAAAAAGGTTGTATTAATGTTGTCAATGTATTTGGGATAGGTTATAGGTTGTGTGGTTCAAACGGGGTTTTGATCGGAGTCATATTGGTAAAGTTACATCCAACGTTCGATGAACGTTCGCCGGTCGTTTGACCGTTGAGGGTTCATAGAGAAACCAGAGAGCAGTGTTCGCCTTACGTTCTCTGAACGTTCGACCGTTGGTGTCCACAGACAAACCCGAGAGCAGCGTTCGCCTCACGTTCGTTGAATGTTCGACCGTTGGTGTTCCACAGAGAAACCAGAGAGCAGCGTTCACCTAACGTTCTCTAAACGTTCGACCATTGGTGTTCCACAGAGAAACCAGAGAGTAGCGTTCGCTTCACGTTTGCTGAACGTTCGACCGTTGAGGTTCCACAGAGAAACCAGAGAGTAACGGTCGCTGAACGTTCGCTGGTCGTTCGAACGAGAAGAAGGAAAGTGAGTTGTTTTATCGAACGTTCGAGCCGCGTTCGCTGAGCGTTCGAACGTTCGTGAACAAACTTCTATTTTAGAAATCCGATCTTTTCTGATTTGTTTCCTTTTCGTTCCCTTCTTTCTCCTAACCTATTTAAGGAGTGTCTAGCCTATTGTGAAGGCTACCCAATACGTTTTTGAGAACCCTAACAACGTGTGCAAGAGAGAGAGAGATCTTCTTCCTTTTTCCTCTTCTTCTTTGAGCCATCAAAACCAGTCTTCTTCTTTCTTTTCTACCTTGGAGTTCCGGGTTGAAGAGTTTGCTCGTGGGAGTTCCTACGGTTGCTGAGCGAGTTCGTTCGGCACTTCACTAAGGAGATATTCAGAGTTCTGAATCGTTGCAAGGATGCAAATCTGAAGAGTTCTTCAGATATTTACATTGTGAGTCAGAGTCATTGTTGGGTCATCTGAACCACTATTGTAAGTCTTCTTCTTATAGTGATTTCCAGAGGTGGCACCTCGTAGCCCAGAGGGTTTTTTCTCTTTGAGAGTTCTCTTAGAGTTTTCCCTTCGTCACCAAATTGCTTGTGTTGTCTCTTATTTATTTTGCAATTGTGTGTGATGAATTGATATTTGTTCAGACTTGTGCATGCCAATTAATTAAGAACTTGTTTTTAATTGATTGATTTTTTATTCCGCAATCGGTTTCACCTATTCACCCCCCTCTAGGTGATTTAGAGTCTAAACTGTGTTTTTCAATTGGTATCAGAGCGGGTAACCAGATCCTTGACTCTGTTAGTCATGGACAAGTCCTCCATTGCCCCACCCTTCTTTGATGGCAGCAATTATGCCTACAGGAAAGTTAGAATGAGAGCCTATCTGAAGGCTATAGATGAAAAAGTTTGGGGAAGTGTTGAGAGAGGATGGAATCCTCCAACTGTAATTATAGATGGTGAGACAAAACCCAAAGACCCAGATAGCTATACTAGAGAAGGGTTAATTGATGTTAACTACAACTCTAAGGGTGTCAATGCACTTTTTAGTGCAATCTCTGCTGATGAATTCAAACGGGTGTCTACTTGTCAAACCAGCAAAGAAATTTGGGAAATTTTCCAAACCACTCATGAGGGAACTGTCCTTGTGAAAAACTCAAAATTACAAATGCTTATCACTAGGTTTGAAGAACTAAAAATGGGAGAGGATGAATCCTTTGATTCCTTCTATGCTAAACTAAGTGATATAGTGAACTCTAGTTTTTATCTTGGTGAAAGAATTCCTCCTAATAGAGTAGTTAGAAAAATCCTTAGGTCTCTTCCTGAAAAATATAGACCCAAAGTGGCTGCTATAGAAGAAAGTAAGGATATTAATGGTATTAGGGTTGAAGATCTCATAGGATCAATTCAAACCTATGAACTCACTCTGCCTCCTACTAAGAAAAATAAGTCTATAGCTCTCAAATCTAGTAAAGAAAAGGCTTATAATGATTCTAGTGAGGAATCCATGGGAGATGAAGATATTGCCCTTTTGGTAAAGAACTTTAGGAAAATGTTTAGAAGGAGGAAACCAAGGAGTGAAAATGAGAGGTATAAATCCAAGGGGAGTTCTAGTGGTAGAGATCAAAAGTCAAGAATCAAATCTGAATCTAGGGAGTCCAAACATCCTAAGGACTCTAGGTTGCAAAAACTTCAACAAATCAGATGTCATGAGTGTCAGGGTTTTGGTCATATTAGGTCGGAGTGTCCCACATTTAAGAAGCTTCAAGGGAAAGCCATGAATGCCACTCTTTCTGATGAGAGTGCATCTGATAGGGATAGTGAGGACTCCAAAACAGAGGAAAGTCAAAATTACATGGCTTTCACCTCTATTGTTGGGAGTGGTGACTCTAGCAACTATGAAGACTTTCCACCAAGTGAGAATGCAATTGGTTCTCATGATGAGTCTGATGATGATGAGGAAAGCATTCAAGATGCTTATGATAAATTTTTTAGGGAGTGCTTAAAAGCAAAGAAACAATTAAAGTCCAATCTCAAAAGGCTAAATGAGGTAGAGCACAAGAAAGATGATCTTCAAGCAAAATTTGAAGAGTCTACTTCTCATCTAGGTGAACACAAGTTGAAGATTGAATCCCTAGAATCTGAGAATAAGTCTCTTAAGGAAGAGCTTGAAAGAACTAAAATTCAACTCCAGAAGTTTTCTATAGGTTCAGCAATTGTGGACAATATGCTAGGGATGAGTCAATTAGGAACTGATAAAAGGGGTTTAGGATACACGGAAGTCTCAAATGATACTCCATCTTCTTCTAAGACCCAAGTTGTGAATACCAAAGGAAAGAATAGGTCCAATCCTTCCAAGGGTAAGACAAACCAAGGTAGAAATCGTGGTCAAAAGTCTAATTGGTCAAAACCTAGGGGTGTTCCAACCAAGAGTTTCCAATCTCAGAATTTTATTCCTATTTGTCATTATTGTGGTATTTCTGGACATATCAGACCAAATTGTTGGGATTTGAACCAAAACTCTAGGAGATCCTCACCTAGAAAACCTCAAGAGAATTTGTCTCAACAAGTAAAAGAACTCTCAAATCAGACAAAGCTCTTAAGTCAACAATTAGCTTCAATGACCAAGAAAACCACTGAGCCTAAGCAAATCTGGGTTAAAAGAAGTGAATTAACTTGTCATGTAGTTCATGTTGGTTTGAAGGCTAGAAATAGTCTTATGTGGTATCTTGATAGTGCTTGCTCTCGTCACATGTGTGGTGACAAATCTTTGTTTAAATCTTTTGAGGATTATTCTTGTGGCATTGTTACTTTTGGTGATGGAAGCAAAGCTCCTATTGTAGGTAAGGGTGTTATCGAAATTTCTGGTATGCCTACTTTGAGTGAAGTACTATTTGTTGATGGCTTGAAAGCTAACTTGATTAGTATAAGTCAATTGTGTGACTCAAACATGGAAGTTAAATTTGCTAAACATATGTGTTCTGTGTTTGATGCAAATGGTGTGTGTGTGCTTCAAGGAGAAAGAACTCCGGATAATTGTTATGGTGTGATTCCTAATTCTAATGCTGTGTGTAACTCTTCCAAAGTTGATATGCATGAATTGTGGCATCAAAGACTTGGTCACTTGAATTTTAAAAACATGAATGAATTGTCCAAGCATGATTTTGTTAGAGATCTACCTAAGCTTGCCAAAGTAGAACCAAATGTGTGTGGGTCATGTCAGTTGGGAAAACAAACTAGATCTAGTCATAAAAAGATCACTGAGTGTTTAACCCACAAACCTCTTGAATTGTTGCATATGGACCTTATGGGTCCCTCTAGGACTGAAAGTCTTGGTGGTAGGAGGTACATTTTGGTTATTGTAGATGATTTCTCCACATTTACTTGGATTGAGCTATTAAGAGAAAAATCTGAAGCAAGTGAGTTTATTAAGTCTTTGTGTCGAAGACTCTCAAATGAAAAAGAGTCTAAGGTTGTTAGAATGAGGAGTGACCATGGGAAAGAGTTCGAGAACTCAATCCTTGAAAATTTTTGTCTAGAAGAGGGAATTCATCGTGAATTATCTGCTCCTATTACTCCACAGCAAAATGGAGTAGTAGAAAGGAAAAACAGGGTTCTTCAAGAGATGGCAAGAGTTATGATACATGCCAAGGGTGTGGCCATGTATTTCTGGGGAGAAGCAATTAACACGGCTTGCCATGTGATAAATAGGGTGTATTTGAGGCCTGGGAGTACTGAGACTCCGTATGAAATTTGGTATGGTAAAAAGCCCACTGTCAAATACTTTCATGTTTTTGGAAGTAAATGCTTTGTTTTGAGAGATAGGGAGAATTTGGCTAAGTTTGATGCCAAGAGTGATGAAGGAATCTTCCTAGGTTACTCTAAGAATAGCAAGGCTTACCGTGTGTATAACTTACGTACACACACTGTCATGGAATTCATAAATGTGGTTGTGGATGAAGGGATTGAGAAGTCTCAAGTTGAGGGGGAGACTAGTCTAGAAGTAGGGGAAAATGACTTGTCTGTTGAAAGTCAAAATCCAGAGTCATCTTCTTCAACTTCTGAAGAGGGTCCTTCTTTAACTCCAGGTCCTACAAAAGAACCTTCCTCTAGAGTGAAATTGAATCATCCCAAAGAGTTGTTGATTGGTGATTTGAATGAAGGGATGAGACTTCGTAGGAAAGTCCTAAATCAGATGTCATTTGCATCCTATGTCTCAACTTTTGAACCTAAGAAGGTAGAAGAAGCACTTACTGATGAGTGTTGGACTAATGCCATGCATGAAGAATTAAATCAATTCATTAGGAATGATGTGTGGTATCTTGTTCCTAGACCTGAAAATTATAATGTTATTGGAACCAAATGGATTTTCAAGAACAAGTCAGATGAACATGGCACTGTAGTGAGAAATAAGGCTAGGTTGGTTGCACAAGGATATACTCAAGTTGAGGGTATTGATTTTGATGAAACATTTGCCCCTGTAGCTAGACTTGAATCTATAAGAATTTTACTTGCTGTAGCTTGCCACTTGGGTTTTAAATTGCATCAAATGGATGTAAAAAGTGCTTTTCTGAATGGGATACTTAATGAAGAAGTATATGTTGAACAACCTAAGGGGTTTGTAGATTCAAAGTTCCCACATCATGTGTTTAGGCTTAAGAAAGCCTTGTATGGGTTGAAACAAGCTCCTAGAGCTTGGTATGAGAGACTTACTGCTTATCTCTTAGATCACAAGTTCACAAGAGGAGGAGTTGATAGAACCTTGTTCATTAGAAAGGATAAGAGCAGTTTCACTGTTGCTCAAATTTATGTGGATGACATTGTTTTTGGTTCTCCAATTGACTCTCTTGCTTTAAGTTTTGCCGAAGCTATGCAACATGAATTTGAGATGAGTATGGTTGGAAAATTGAATTTTTTCTTAGGTCTCCAGATTTCTCAATCTATAGATGGGATTTTCATATCTCAATCTAAGTATGCTAAAGACCTTGTGAAGAGATTTGGGTTGGACAGCAAGAAACACACTAGAACCCCTATGAGCACTACCTTGAAACTTGATTCTGACTTAACTGGAAAGAGTGTAGATAACACTCTTTATAGAAGCATGATAGGTAGTCTTTTGTATCTTACAGCTAGTAGGCCTGATATTGCCTTTAGTGTAGGTGTGTGTGCTAGGTTCCAAGCAAATCCTAGAGAGTCCCACTTGTCTGCCGTCAAACGTGTCATACGATATGTTAACGGTACTGTTGATCATGGTATATGGTTCTCTAGAGATACTTCTGCAATTCTAGCAGGCTATTCTGATGCCGACTGGGCTGGAAATGCAGATGATAGGAAGAGCACAATTGGAGGTTGTTTCTATGTTGGGAACAATCTTGTGGCTTGGATGAGCAAGAAGCAAAACTCTATATCCTTGTCCACAGCTGAAGCGGAGTATATAGCCGCTGGGAGTGGTTGCACTCAATTGCTTTGGATGAAGCAAATGTTGAGTGATTATGGGATTGAACAGGGAACTGTTGTCTTGTATTGTGATAATACAAGTGCTATTAATATTTCCAAAAACCCTGTTCAGCACTCTCGAACCAAGCACATTGATATACGACATCATTTTATTCGAGAGTTGGTAGAAGATCATGTGATATCTCTTGAACACATCCCATCTGAAAATCAATTAGCTGACCTCTTTACCAAACCTTTAGATGCTCTTAGGTTTGAGTTTCTTAGGAAAGCTATTGGTGTTGGTCCTCTTCATTAAGAAGGACTTTGTAGCATGCTTTAGGGTGTCTCATGCATATTTCTTTTCTTTAGCATGCTTATTTGTTTTTGGTATTTTTTATTTTGTTTTTGTATTTGTTTTCTTTCGTATTTTTTTCTGTTTTTGTATGAGTTCTTGTCTTGACATGTGTCATCTATAGGATAAGTATAAGGTTTTGAAAATATATATCTTTTGGTTATATTTTGAGAACCTAGAAACTCTTCAAAGATGATTTCTCAAATGTGGTTCAACAGTTTATAATAATCTTACAATCATCTTGCTAAACTCTATTTGTGGTTTGTACATCACATACACATCCAAATACAATTGAGGAAGCTTATTTTTTATTTTCGGTGTTGTGTAGATAGGCAATCCTGAGTTTACTCTTGTCTATCTTAAGTTAAAAAGACCCTAAGCATATGATCTTGGGTTACAAAGAGATTTCTCCCTTTTGTTTAAAAAGAAAAAGTTATATGAAAAAGAACTCTGGGATGAAATGTAAACCCCAGCAATATTGAGTTCAAAAAGAAGAAAATCACAAGGAGTATAACCATGGAATAAGCTGTAAAATCAGATATTCTAAGGAACACTACTCTTTGTGCAAAAAGAATTGTACGAAACAGGGGGAGAAAATTTCAAAATCTTGATGCTTAGGTCATGAAAGGGCTTTTTTCAATTTTTAGAGAGACTTGGGTAATATTGGATTTCTTGATAAATGGCCAACTCCTCTTCACCAAGCTCTCATATAGGCAAAAATTGTTGTATTTGGCTTTGCACAAGCACACAAACATAATTGGATATTTGGTTGAGTTGTTGTGTCATTATTTGGGAGTATTGAAGTTAAATTTGTTCAAATCTGAATTTTAGAGCAAAATGGTTCTCAAAATAGGTCAAAATTTGAGTTTCCAAGAGTTTATACTTGATTTATATTTGTATGTATGTCTTGCATGTTTTTACGTATGTTTGAAGTGTTTTTGGTTGAAAAGAGATAAGTCTTCTTGCTGAAATTTGGAAATTTTTTCTGAACTTTTGATGAACGTTCGAACGGCTTATCGAATGTTTAACAAACGTTGGTTCTTTCCTCCCCGTACAGCGAACGCGTGTCGAACGTTGGTTTTAAAACAAATTTCTTGTTTAACGTTCGCCCCGTGTTCGCCGAACGTTCGAACGTTCAATTAAAAACCTGTTTTTTTTAAAGGGTCGCATGCGACAAAACCTAGGGTTTTTCTGTTCATAAAGTTAGTTGTTCGAACGTCTGGCGATTTTAGGGCTTCCGATTTTCAGTGCCATCTCTCTTCGATTCGTGCTTTCCAATCATGATCCAAGGTAAGTTTTTTTTGTTTTCGTTCATTATTTTCAGTTTTCTCTCACTATTCATCTTCGTCTAGGGTTTTCTAAGGTTTTTTTCGTTAAATCTTTGATTTCTTCGTGGTTTATGGTTTATCTTTGTTCAAATCAGCTTTAAAAGGTTGTATTCTTGTTTTATTGTTGATTTCGAGTCCTTATTTGGCATTTTTTTGTTGAAGTTGATGATTTCAGTAAAAATCCCCAAATCTGGGTTCGTTTTCTTCAACGTTCACCGAACGGTCGAACGTTGCTCGACTGTTCTGTGTTTTACTTGGTTTGATCAACCGTATTTTTTTCATGCATTTTTTTCTTTCTTAGCATGTCATTCCCTTAGTGTATCTTGCCTCATATGCTTGTCTAACTTGTGCTTGTTTATTGTTCTTGTTTTTTGTTTTTTCTCTTCCATTTTTTCTTGGCTCTATTCAATTCTTAGATGCCTAGGAAGAAATCTCTTGGAACAAAAAATTCTAACAAGAAACCTCGGTATGATGAGTCCCTATTTGTTGATAAGAGGGCTGCTAAAAATTTTGAGGAATTTTTCTGTGAAAGATCTGTTATCATAGAGAGAGAAGTGAAGTTTGCCACCCTTCCTGATGAGGTCTCAGATTGTTTTCAAGATAGGGGTTGGGATCCCATGCTTGGGAATTTTGTTCTCCCTTCTGTCGAGTTGGTTAGAGAGTTTTTTGCCAACATCCATGATATTGATATGGAAAATTCTGAATTCTCTACCTTTCTTCATGGCACTCCTTTTCGAGTTGGACCCTCGGTGATTGCCTCGGTGTTTGGGCTTCCTAGGGTTACGGATCCTCAGTTTCCTTATCCTCCTCCCACTCCGGATTTTCAAAATGAAGTGGTTGATACCTTGTTCCATCTTGGTAGGGGGAATTGGGTGTATAGGGGTGGTGCTTTACAGGTTAAATTTTTTACGACCGAAACCATTGTTATATTTCGCATTCAAAGCCATAACCTATTTCCTGTTGCTCACAAATCTTCTGTCCCGTTTGATAAATGTTTGTTTTTGTATGCTTTGAAAAAGCATCATACCATTGATTTACCCTCTGTCATTTGCTCCAAAATCCTGGATATTTTCTTTAACTCCAAGAAGACCTATGGTCTTCCTTACGGGTGCTTGATTGCCCGTTTGGTTTGTGCCTTGAATATCTCCTTTCCTCCTTTAGAGTTGTGTAAAGCTTCTAATCCTATTTCTGAATCAACTCTTAAGCAAAGCCGTGCTCATCTTTCTTCCACCCGGGCTCCTGCTCCCGATGATTCCCCTGAGGCTCAGCCTCCTACTTCCTTGCATGAGGAAATTGTGTCCCTCAGAGAGCAAAACTCCGAGATTCTCTCTTACTTGCAGAGGCATCATAAGGACATGGTTCTTCGGTTTGAGCGCCTTGAGCTTAAGCAATCTTCGTTGCAAACTTCGTTTGGACAGCTCGAATCTGCTCTTGAAGGTTATTTTCGTCAAGAGGATGCGGAGGAAGAAGAGGATGATGAAGCTCCTGCGGCTCCGGGTTCGAGTGGAGGTGGTGGCAGTGGAGTGGATGATGGTGTTGGGCCATCTCATTCTTAGTGTGCTCCCTTTGTCTTCCTGTGACAAAAAGGGGGAGTAGTGTAGTAGTCTGTATTTTCTGTGGTTGTATAAACTTGGAGTGGATGATGGATGATGGTTGTATTTTCTGTGGAAGTTGATATGTTTATGTGTTGGTTATCATGAATATATTTTGATGCATTTTGTGTTGAATATTATGGTTCATTGCTCATGAATGTCCCAATGTACATTGCTCAAAGAAACCGAATGAGAAATTTATTTTTTTTGTGAAAAATTTTGAGCTCATTCAATTTTTTTTATTAGTTGTTCTATTACCCTTGCTTTTCACTTGGTAGTTTCAATTTTTGATGTTTCAGGTACAGGTGATTAAATTTGGGGTTAATAGATTTAGGGGGAGGTCATGTCAATTTTTTTTGTTTTTTTTATTTGTTCAAATTGTTGCTTGGTGGTTCACAACAATTAGAATAAACCTTGTTTGTTTTGTCACGGAATAGCCAAAGGGGGAGTTTGTAAGGTTTATTTTATATTGGCTTCAATTTCGTGTCAAAAAGGTTGTATTAATGTTGTCAATGTATTTGGGATAGGTTATAGGTTGTGTGGTTCAAACGGGGTTTTGATCGGAGTCATATTGGTAAAGTTACATCCAACATTCGATGAACGTTCGCCAGTCGTTCGACCGTTGAGGGTCCACAGAGAAACCAGAGAGCAGCGTTCGCCTCACGTTCTCTGAACGTTCGACCATTGGTGTCCACAGACAAACCCGAGAGCAGCGTTCGCCTCACGTTCGTTGAACGTTTGACCGTTGGTGTTCTACAGAGAAACCAGAGAGCAGCGTTCACCTAACGTTCTCTGAACGTTCGACCATTGGTGTTCCACAGAGAAACCAGAGAGTAGCGTTCGCTTCACGTTTGCTGAACGTTCGACCGTTGATGTTCCACAGAGAAACCAGAGAGTAACGGTCGCTGAATGTTCGCTGGTCGTTCGAACGAGAAGAAGGAAAGTGAGTTGTTTTATCGAACGTTCGAGCCGCGTTCGCTGAGCGTTCGAACGTTCGTGAACAAACTTCTATTTTAGAAATCCGATCTTTTCTGATTTGTTTACTTTTCGTTCCCTTCTTTCTCCTAACCTATTTAAGGAGTGTCTAGCCTATTGTGAAAGCTACCCAATACGTTTTTGAGAACCCTAAAAACGTGTGCAAGAGAGAGAGATCTTCTTCCTCTTTCCTCTTCTTCTTTGAGCCATCAAAACCAGTCTTCTTCTTTCTTTTCTACCTTGGAGTTCCGGGTTGAAGAGTTTGCTCGTGGGTGTTCCTACGGTTGCTGAGCGAGTTCGTTCGGCACTTCACTAAGGAGATATTCAGAGTTCTGAATCGTTGCAAGGATGCAAATCTGAAGAGTTCTTCAGATATTTACATTGTGAGTTAGAGTCATTGTTGGGTCGTCTGAACCACTATTGTAAGTCTTCTTCTTATAGTGATTTCCAGAGGTGGCACCTCGTAGCCCGGAGGGTTTTTTCTCTTTGAGAGTTCTCTTAGAGTTTTCCCTTCGTCACCAAATTGCTTGTGTTGTCTCTTATTTATTTTGCAATTGTGTGTGATGAATTGATATTTGTTCAGACTTGTGCATGTCAATTAATTAAGAACTTGTTTTTAATTGATTGATTTTTTATTCCGCAATCGGTTTCACCTATTCACCCCCCTCTAGGTGATTTAGAGTCTAAACTGTGTTTTTCAGAAAGTGTGTAGAATGACATTTTATGTTTGATTAAATCGTTAACGCATCGACCATGTGTAGATATGGTTTCCATCCAATGAACTATCCATGTATGTGTTTTTTATAACAAAAACTAATATTTTCACATGGAACTTGTGGTGATCTTAGCTCCAACTGAGCAATCACATCTATTCTTACCCCCAGATGACAATTACTATCTTAATAAGTATCAGAAAATGTCTGATTTTATTACTATTACAAGTGCGCCTGCATCGAATAATTTCTCGTGAAGATGCAAGTTGGATATACCATATTTATCATTTATTCGTCTCCTAGATTCTACTAAAGACATAAATAATTGTACTCCCTTCTGCTTCAAAACACGATTGATAGAAAAGATTTTAACACAAAGTAGTTGTAATCATTATCACTTATGGAAGAAAACCCTTTTACCATGGGATGAAAATAAACAATTATAGAAGATGTTCTTCAAAACCCTTTTACCATGGGGACAAAGAGAAACAATTATTGAAGTGTTCTTCAATGTGAATTGCTTCTGATATGTTAGAAGTTCTATTTCAATAATTTTTTGCCCATTTTCCTATTTCAGATTCCATTAATGACTATATGTTCTGCTGTCTTGGATCTATCATCCACTAAGAAGGACAAGGGTGTTGAATTTGGAACTAGTACCATATGGTTTAAGTGGAGAGGTTCTTATAGAATATTTTGTGAATGGACTCACGTCTGGTAGAAAAGGTGATGTTTTTATATGAGCCATTCATCTCTAGGATACTTATTTTGACATGTAATTTCATTAAATCTGTATTTGCAAGTTCTATAGATTTTAGACCATTCGGGGTTTGGTTAACCCTTCATTTTTAGATGCTGCCGAAATTTTGGCTCACACTAGGGTGTGCTTTTTATTAAATTTTATTTCTTTTTCTTCTCTTTTTTCTTTTATGTTTATTTTCTAAGTTTTTGGGTTCAAGAGGTGCCATGCCTTATTTTCTCAAATGATAATGGAAGGCTTGAAACAAAGACTTTCTTCTTGTTCACTTAACTTGTTTAGAGTTCTTGTTTTCAATATAAATCCAATAGCTTGCCCCATATATATCTTGTAGTGTTAAATATTATATACATGTGCATGTACGTGTGTGTCTGTATTTACGTATATGAATGGTTATTTACTATTCATTTTAAATAGGTTAGTTGGAGCTTGAGTATTAAGCTTGAAACCAACTTAAAGTAGGATTTATGGACTGGTTGCATAAAATTAACAAATAGACATCAACCTTGGTCAAAACATGGATGAGTTATACTTCTACATCATTTTCATGTAGGAATTTTCGAGGCGAGCAAAGACCTTTATCCATATGCATCTACGGAAAGATGGTACCTCGGTTAATGAGGTTGCTGCAAATAAGATTGTATGTTGAATTAAAATTAAGAGTTAATTATATGCAATAATTTCATGAAAAGCGTGTTCTTATCGTTGTTTTTTATTATTTTGGCAGGAACAAATGAGGAATCTTATAGTTGCTAGCACGCCTGATGGTACCTCTCGTGACGACATCTACACATAGGTCATGGGGCCTGACACCCATGGTCGAGTTAGATGTTGTGGGATGGGCGTCACTCCCACTAAAATGTGGGGCCCCTCCTCAAGCCTTTCAACTGATTCACAAGAATTAAATAGAGTGAAGGAACAATTGGAAGAGGAGAGGCGACTACGAGAGGAACAGATGGAGCGGGCTAATAGAGAGATAGCAGAGCTTCGGTGCTTATTCAATTCATTTGTAGGACAAGTAGTACACATACAATAATTAAAGTGATTTTTACCTTTTTACATTATCTTCGTATGCATAATAATTAATCTTTGTTACTTATACTATAGGCTGGACAATCATCCGAAGCTAACAATACACCAGACCAGATGCTAAACAACCCTCCTGATCATTGAGAGATCTTGTTATTTGAGGTTAGTAGTTGCTAAATTGAATGTTTATCTCTTATTTTTTCTTTTCATTTAACGTTTTTTTAAAGTGTATAAAATTCAAAGTACAATTAAATACTAATGAATTTTTAATTTCATGCAGGGATGCAAATCATGTGCTTAATTGGAGACCTAATTTTTAGTTCAAATGATTGTGTTTTGATATTTTGGATGTTGATAAATTAATTTTCTTGTTTCATTTTTGCATTTAGAGTAAACTTGGATTTTATCTTGTGATTAGTTATGCTTTCAACACATTTATATTGTGATTTTAGTAATTGTCTTACTAATCACAGGTAATACAGGTGGACTTGTATTATGAATGAAAGGAAATTTCAAGAAAACCTAACAAATCTTGGTTTTGTACAGGTGTTAGTTTTAGCAGCGGTAGCTATTACCGCCTCTAAAAGTATCAATTTCCAGTGGTAGAAACCGATGTTGTATACTTCGCATTTATAAAAATGGACTTTTACCGGCGGTAACATTTACCGCCTCTAATAAATAATTAACACCGGTGGTAAACTTCAGCTGCTAATATATATTCATCAACGGCACAATCACGCCTTTGTTTGTTTTCCAATACTGATGGCTGATCAGTACCGCCTGTAAATAATAAAAATAATGTCGGTGGTAGATAATTACCGATGCTAAATACCAATTATTGGCAGCGGAAACAGGCAGCCGTTGTGTTTTGCTTTGTTTTACCGGTGGTAATGTTTTATCACCACAATTTTCTCCGGTAAAAGAACTTGCGACTTTATTGCCTGCGATAGGAGGTATTCTGCCGGTTATTCCTTTATCGACGGTAGCTGAGCTTTTTCTAGCGATACTCTACCACCGGTGAATGCCTTCCCTTTTGTAGTGGTAATTGTATAACTAGGGGCAGAGCTTCATAGTGCTGTCTAACCTAAAATTACAAAAACTTCATAAGGCTACTTATATCAATAAATTTTGCCCCATCTAAAATTTTTAAATTGCCCATCCACTATCTTAATTCTGACAATTAATCTAAGCCATTTCTTAATTATGGTTTACTCATCAAACAACAAGCTTATAGGAGTTCGATGGGGTTTTGTTTACTATCTGACCCTAGCCTAAGCATTCTTTGGTTCTCCATATCTATTCAATAGTCATAGAAAAGAAATTAGAAAAATAGAAAAAAGATTTGGGTTCGACTAGGAAGAATACTTGAGTGCACTTGTAGTTTTTTCTTTTTCTTTTTCTTCTTCTTTTAGTTGTATCAACTATTTGCTTTGATCAATCAGAGGAAAACTACACTTTTTTTTATCAAGATCATTTTAATTTAAAGTTTTTTTCCGCTAACCCTAAATAAAAATACCGACTACACCACTGTGTATAAAAATCTATACTCAAAACGTCATTTTTTTTTCAATTTACGCACGTACACTCCCCTGCTGTAGAAGATGTCCATGCCTCCCCTAGTGGCGTTTAGCATTTGTTCGAAGCTTTCAGTGTTTGTTCTTTTTTTCTTATTTAAAGCCATTTCTTTTTTTTGTCTTTTTTTTTTACAAAATAATATCTTCTCGCCATGAGAGAAGCTTGAATCTGAAATATAAGAACTCCTCCTTCTGTGCTACGATGAATACTACACATAGCATTTCATTAATTCCTTCGCTTGCAGCCACACCCAGTTGGCCTTTCCACAAGAATTCAAGTTTATGTTTCAAAGGAAGAGAACCCATTAACAAAGTCTGCCAATTTCCAAAATGGATCCGTTACTCGCAGCGAGTCATTCAATGTACATGTTGGAAAATGGAGGTGGATAGGCAAGAGGAATGGTGGGTTAGAAGGTAATTTTAAGGTTGTAGGATGGATGTGATGAAAAGGTTGTAGGATAGTTGGAATAAGAAAGTGAAAGAGAACACTTTTGTTGAAAGGCTTTTTATTGGAGCACTTGCTCTCCAAACACTAGAATGTGTTAGCTCTTTGGCTTCTACACTTACATATAAGGCCCCCTTGGGGTATTTATACATGAGCTCCACCTCCTTAATTTCTTCTAGAATCTTCTTTCTAGATAAGTCTAGCAAAATCTTATGATCTATCTAGATCATTTACATGATTGTATTACATGTTACATATGTAGAATATTCTAGAACTAATCTTTCTAGACTTCTCTCTAATACCATCAAGATGCTTCTAGAACTTTCTAGAATATTTTAGAACCTTCTAGAATCTTTTAGATCCTTCTAGAAGTGCATCATATTTTATCACTCCTCCTTGATGCACTTCTGCGAGACGCCAATCAAGCTTCGTAGTAACTGAAATCTTTCTCTTGGCAAAGCCTTCGTGAATATGTCAGCTAGCTGTTCCTCTGACTTGCAGTACTTGAGCTCAATTTCTTTCTTGGCTTCAACTTCTCTTAGAAAGTGATACTTGATGGCAATGTGTTTTGTTCGACTATGATAGATCGGATTTTTTGCCATTGCTATTGCTGACTTGTTATCGCAATAGATCTCTGTAGGTTCTTCTTGTTGTTCTCCCATATCTGTAAGAATTCTTCGTAACCATATAGCTTGAGATGCTGATCCAGCTGCTGCTATATATTCAGCTTCAGCTGATGACTGTGCAATTGTGTCTTGCTTCTTTGAAGCCCAACTGAAGATTCCATAACCAAATGTGAATGCATATCCAGAAGTGCTCTTCATATCATCCACCGATCCAGCCCAATCACTGTCTGTGAAGCCTGTCAGTTTTGAGTCAGATGTAGGCTTGAACCATAAACCATATTCCTTCGTTCCTTGTAGATATCGAAGTAATCTTTTTGCCGCTCCATGGTGAACTTGGCTTGGATGTTGCATAAATCTTGATAAGAGACTTGTGGCATACATTATGTCTGGGCGAGTTGCTGTAAGATACAGCAAACTTCCAATTAAGCTTCTGTATGTTGACGAATCTGCCTCCTTCGATCCATCTTCTTTTCTAAGCTTTTCATTAGTGACCAGTGGGATTGCAACAGGCTTGCACCCTCTCATTCTGAACTTTCTTAGTAGATCTTCTGTATATCTCTTTTGTGATAAGAAGATCCCTTCCTGTTCTTGGCTTAGCTCCGATACCACTTGTTGGAAAATGGAGGTGGATAGGCAAGAGGAATGGTGGGTTAGAAGGTAATTTTAAGGTTGTAGGATGGATGTGATGAAAAGGTTGTAGGATAGTTGGAATAAGAAAGTGAAAGAGAACACTTTTGTTGAAAGGCTTTTTATTGGAGCACTTGCTCTCCAAACACTAGAATGTGTTAGCTCTTTGGCTTCTACACTTACATATAAGCCCCCCTTGGGGTATTTATACATGAGCTCCACCTCCTTAATTTCTTCTAGAATCTTCTTTCTAGATAAGTCTAGCAAAATCTTATGATCTATCTAGATCATTTGCATGATTGTATTACATGTTACATATGTAGAATATTCTAGAACTAATCTTTCTAGACTTCTCTCTAATACCATCAAGATGCTTCTAGAACTTTCTAGAATATTTTAGAACCTTCTAGAATCTTTTAGATCCTTCTAGAAGTGCATCATATTTTATCAGTACACGTACAAGTGCCGGAAAAAGTATAGAGTTTATGATCATTTGTTTGATTCAAAGTAGACAATTGCAGATCACAAGCAGACAAAACAATTGGAACTTTCTTGTTTAACATTGTAGAATTTCATAGAATTCACACCTCATATTCGAGGTAAGAAGCAGTGGACCCCATGGAAGACCAAATCCCCCTGCCTTGCAATCCACGCGGGTTATGGATATATTCTTTGCAAAAGAAACAAAGAACGTAGTAGGTTAAAACCGTTGTATAAATGATTATATCGCTAGACAAAATCAGACAAAAATTATCAGACGAGGGAAAAAAGCAATCTGATTTGAACTTACTTGGATGTGTTTCAGAGTCTACAATGCTTCACTTCCCATGATGATTTCTCACAGTTTTACGCACGACAGTTTAGCATTTCATCTGTTTTGAGTCCCCTCTGCCAGTGAGTTTGTCTCTTCATGGCAGAAGATACAGCACACCTGGCTGGAACTAGAGCAGTTATATTTGTTATTGGATTCATCTCATGTAAGCTTTTCTTTAATGCCTTTTCGCTTTGGTCTGATTGATGTAACAAAAGATGGTGATTAATTTCTGATGTCTAATTGGTTTGCTCTTCTTGATCTTTGCAGTACTTGTCATAGTGAAGATCTTAAGGGTCATTATTGCATGCATTAAAGGGGAACAGATACAAAGCGGTGATGTCAGTTTGGACCCGAGGTTTTTGACTCTTACCATGGACAAATTCCTTACTGACATGGAAAGAGAGAAGCCTATAAGATTTTCGTCCCAGCAATTGAGGATTGCAACAGATAATTTTAGCCATTTACTGGGTTCCGGTGGTTTTGGATCAGTTTACAAGGGAATTTTTACTAATGGGACACTGGTGGCAGTGAAGGTTTTAAATGGGACTTCTGACTAGAGAATTGAGGAGCAGTTCATGGCAGAAGTAAGTACCATTGGCAGAACTCATCTGTAACACCCCGGATCCAAGTTACGTGAAATAACCGTAACTCTTTCCCGAGGAGTTAACTTTTCACACATGATCGCTATCAGAATGAAGGAAAACATGAAACAACCATTTTTATAATCATAGTCAACTAAAATTTTTCCCAACTCACCTGAGCTAAGCATATACCCACTTGTAATGTCCTCACCAGGATCTGAAAATAAAACAAAACAGTGAGATACGACTATCTCAGCAAGTAGCAATGCATGCATGAAATACAGATCTAACCTTTTCCAAAACATGCATAAATTATGAACGGTAAAGTATACGATTAACCTCGGTTAATCTGTCTAATCTCGGAAAACATCATCAATTACCAATTCGGAAAAACATTATATATTGGGACTCGTGAAGTTTGTTTATTTTGTGAGGCTAAGAGCTAGAGTTCTAGACAATCCAGTCTAACACTGCAACAGCTCGAACATCCAATATCGTCGCTCTCATGGCGGAATTACTCAAGTGACCTCACCATCATGGTGGAAATGGAGTTGCTGCAGCGCTTCCCTCATGGAAGGCCTTTGGCCTCTCCATCATGGAGGAAACGCATGAAGGAACTCCAGACTTACATCCAGACAAAATGTACAAATTTCACCTATAACTCGACTGTGGATCCACACTAAGTCTTGCCCTTGTGTAACTTTGACAAATTAGTAGACACAGTTTGCGAATCAACTTAAAATCATGTTACATGTAATTCTAGTCACTTATATAACAAACCAAACCAATTTAGTTCAAATAGCCGCTAAGTCCATCCGACAATAAAATTTCAGCATTTAATACTACCTGGGAAATACTCACAATCTCATCCAAACGGAAACAAATGAACATACGAAGAATTCATAAGTGAAAAAAATTTCAGATAATAATAATGGTTCAGCAATATCAATAAGAGAATAACACAATTCCATATCCGAAAGACCCTTCCTCTTAGCTTAGAATGTAAATTAGGTATTAGACCACTTATGCTAAAAACCATTTTGACAACACTGATTTCTATTGGTCACCCAAGGTACTGAAATCCCATTTAGATACTGTTTAAAATCGGCTCTAGTAATTTCTCTTAACCAATACTCTAAGTGCAAGAATTCAGGATTGACATCTTCCTTTAATGATCTTATATATATGTATATTAATTCCCAGATTTTTATTGTCATAATAAATTTTCATAGGCTTCTAACAGTTCTGAAATCTCTGATTTATTTATTGCATAACTCAAGTGCAGCAACTAAAGAATTGACCTTGAAATACTTAAAAGAGTTAACAACATTTGCTGCAGAAATTTTAACTTTATATTTAAATGATCTTAATTTACCACGCTTCTTTAATCCAAAATTTTTTTTTTTTGATACTAAGTATTTAAAAATTTCAGAACTCGATATACTAATCAAGTCAGAGAAAAAGATCAATAGTTTGAAATTAAAATAAGAATCAACTCTAAAGTGCTCCAAAAATTTCCGAACACTAACTTGAATTTATTACCAATAACTCAAAAAGTTCTCCAAATTTCATTTAATCTTTTAATGAAAAAAATTCTAATAAGCTAAAATGTAAGTGACCTTAAAATCCCAACTAATTGGTTCTAATACTAATTACTACTAATTCCTATAGTTTACTGAAATTTCTGGACCTTGATTTACACATGAACAATTTTGGTGGATTAATAATAATAGGTTAGTACTTAAGATGTATTCAAAAAACCCAATTTTAAATTTGCAAAAATTATCTTTTGTCTTTAAAAGCTTATCACATAAATCATGTACTTTATGCTATTGATTTCTTTTCCATAAAGTGGAACATGAATCTAAATTTTGCTACTAATTTGAAAACATAGAATATGGTAGAGCAGGGGTCATTATGTAATTTTTTTTAAACGTCCTTTAACTTAAAGTTTTTCTAAATTATAAGAGTGCCTCAAAACAATTTCAAATTTACAATTTTTGGACTCTGCAATGCACGAACCTAGCTCCTCTCTCTCTCTTCCGTAGAAAACACCTCAATCCCCCACTATTCTACCCAATCTCTCCTACTACAACATCTCACATCATTTTTTTATTCACTCTCTCTCTCTCTCTATTTATATTTCATTTCTCTTCTCCCCTTTTTGTTTCTTACGTTTTCTGCATTTTTACGTGACTTTACTGTTCATTAACAGCCCCCTCTCTCTACTGTTATATGCTCATTGGTTCCCTCTCTCCCTCATACGAACAACCCCAACATTGCTCTTGTTTATAACACTTCTTAATGAGAATTTGACTTACTCTATACTGATTGTCTCACACCCGAAATAACTCAGAGTTTCTTCTTGCCAACGACCATACCAGCAGCTCCTATCCATACCATTTCTATCATGAAATCATGGGAAGATAATGTATTGATCGAGTAGAACAATAAGCAATTCTCTAGATACATTAATATATTCCTAGAGCATGAGAATCAATCCAAAGCTTTTGCTGCAAATCAGTAAGAAAAACAGGGCTGTGTTTAACGATTAAACCAACCATTTCCAATTGTCAAGAAGGTGCTAACTTACCTTGTTTGATGCTGGAAACTTCACTCTGAAACAACAGCAGCAGACTTGGTATTTCTCCACGCCAATTCAAGTCGAAGAAACTGCTCACTGTTCTGAAATTTTTTGACGTTTTTCTGCTCCAGCAACTTAGCATGAATCCCCCTTAGAACAAGGCTTCTCCCTTCTTAGGATTTCTCAATTCCAATTCTCCATATCACTTCCCAGATCTGCAATTCATAAACCATTTTAATTCATCGGTTACAATTTCCTTATTGCACTTACGGTTACCTATTGCAACTCCATACGTTCAAATCCAACATGATCCCATGCATCGATACCCCACTAAACTCCTACACCACACCATTTAAATTTTTTTTAACACCCCAACCTTTCCAACATCACCACATGAATTATTTAATTCTAATTAAAATTTCTAAATAATATTTACTATTGAACTTGTAATAAAATTTACTTACCTTTATTTTATTAAATTGACTGTTACTAAATTTCAATTTGCTCTTGCGCATCGCACACCTGAAAATCCACCAATATTAATTTTTAAAATTTATTAATTATTTCCTTCAATTATAATTACTAAAAATCTGGGGTTACGGTGTATTTAAAATCCTTCTTATCTTTATAATTAGATTTTCCACCCAGATTCACCTGAGAATTCCGGTTTGACTGCTTAATCTCCTTTTTCTGAACTTTCCATCAATTAAATAAATTACTAAACCCTAAAATCCAATTTTTAATATTATTAAAAATTCGGGATTTTACATTCTCCCCTCCTTCAAAAAAATTTCGTCCTCGAAATTTAAGATACGACGGGGTAAACAAAATCCAGACTCTTGTTTCTTCATCTTATCCTTTCCTTCCCAAATAACACTTACTCATGCCAATCTGATATCTAAACTGACTTCTCTTCAGTACCTATCCACAGGTCTTTGCATTGTCCATCACTTGAACCTTGCCTCTAGGCCCCAATTAACTTTCTCCTTTCTCCACTAACCTTTTGATGTGCCTTCAATCTGAACTTGATACTTGCCTTTCCCAAATACGCAGGTTCAAATCGGACCACCACCATCATAACAAAGAAACTCACCAAACCAAACTCTAAGGGTATCCACCAACCTGCTGTAACTGACCTCAAATATAATTAAAGTAGTTATCTGCTCATGGGTATTACCTCTATGACTTAATAGCATCATATATATATATTTATAACGACTAGGATTTCTTACGTCGAATAATAATGAAGGGGGTAAGATTTACATTATAATATCGCAATAATTTTTCCCCGACTCCTTACACTAAAATAAAATATATCACCAACCTTTGAAATCTGACAATATCTCAAATCTTACCTCCATAAAACAATTCCACCACTATAGCTGCCGGCTCAAAATTAAAATTGAATAATTCTTCTCTTGAAATGTTAAAATCATAGAGCATGGATTACTATTCCACATGGTCTAAACTTTCTCACAAGGCATTCCAGTAAATATAGAAATCCTCACTACCATAACCATTACCAAAATTGAGGTAGTAAACAAATGTAGTTTCATTTCCTGGAAATAACTCTTATATCCATCAGCTCACATATCCTCCATAACCTTCATTCTTAAGAACAATGGAGATTTCAATCCGAGAGAAATTATTTATAATCTCTCATCATGATCTACTCGTGGAGGTATGCCCCTCCAACTCTTATAGTCAATTTCCTCAACTTTTATCGCATAAAGATGATACCTCTAAAATTTTAATGAAACCATTATGGCTGCCAACAACGAATCCTAACTGAGAAAATGATTCTCGTATGCTCTACTCTTCTAAATTTAATTCATCTTCAACTTCAAATCAACAACAACCGGTTGGAGTAATTCTCTCCCTCTTCTTCCCTCCAAATCTGTTAACCAGATCAGAACTTTTATTTTCTGTCACTTCTTATGATTTTTTTTTAAACAAAATGCACCTCACTCCTTAATTATAGTACCTCATCTTAACCGCTTAAAGATAATGACTCCATAATCTCTATATAAGCATTATGGTTACCCACACCAAATCTTGACAAAGAAATTCTTCTCATGAGATTTTATCCTTGCCTTCTAAATCCACCACGCTTCCACTGCGCCTTAACAAATTTTTCTAAAATACCAATGTATCCTCAATAATCCTCATGAATCCAACCACTTATAATTTCTTGCTCTCATTATTTATACACACTAACGAAATATAAAAATTCCATCTGAAGAGAACACCATGACTTTCTGTCACCCACCCTTTCATATATGTGCACCTATATGAAGAATAGGGAAGAGGTCATACAGATTCCCTTCAGGCTCAAATTAAATGGAATAGCACACTACAATTTCTTAGAGACATATAAATAGTACGATACATACCCCACTTATATAAAGCTTAATACTCGAGTATGTGTTCAGCATTGGCCGATGCCTTACACTACTCAAGTATGGCTATATACATATGGCTCATCACCCAATTAAGCATACAATAGCATGTATGCTTAATCGACCATTACCAACATCTTATTTCACATATGATCAATAACAGCTAAAATTATCTCACATTTCCAAAATTTCCACCTTACTGTTTATCTCTACATCAACTACTTCTCAGGATTTTTAAATTTCCTTCTGAATGAAATTTTAGATAACCTTTCTCTAATCAAACAATAATAATATTAATAATAATACATTATATCGCAAATAACAATCATATCATACCAGATAAATATAGCATAAGGTCCAAGTAGCTTACCTTTAACAATAATAAATATTGCTATAGCTGTAGGAAAAACACTCTCAACCTAAATTTCCTAGTTAAAGGTGCTATCTAGTGAGCACTCAACCCCCAAGGCCATCCTAGGGTGTCCTATTCCTATGTCATGTTTCCTTTCAAAACTCTGATATGCTCTGATACCATCTTTGTGACGCCCTGGATCCAAGTTACGTGAAATAACCGTAACTCTTTCCCGAGGAGTTAACTTTTCACACAGGATCACTATCAGAGTGAAGGAAAACATGAAACAACCATTTTTATAATCATAGTCAACTAAAATTTTCCCCAACTCACCTGAGCCAAGCATATACCCACTTGTAACGTCCTCACCAGGATCTGAAAACAAAACAAAACATTGAGATACGACTATCTCAGCAAGTAGCAATGCATGCATGAAATACAGATCTAACCTTTTCCAAAACATGCATAAATTATGAATGGTAAATTATACGATTAACCTCGGTTAATCCGTCTAATCTCGGAAAACATCGTTAATTACCAATTTGGAAAAACATTATATATTGGGACTTGTGAAGTTTGTCTATTTTGTGAGGCTAAGAGCTAGAGTTCCAGACAATTCAATCTAACATTGCAACAGCTCGAACATCCAATATCGTTGCCCTTATGGCGGAATTACTCAAGTGACCTCACCATCATGGTGGAAACGGAGTTGCTGCAGCGCTTCCCTCATGAAAGGCCTCTGCATCATGGAGGAAACGCATGAAGGAACTCCAGACTTACATCCAGACAAAATGTACAAATTTCACCTATAACTCGACTGTGGATCCACACTAAGTCTTGCCCTTGTGTAACTTTGATAAATTAATAGACATAGTTTGCGAATCAACTTAAAATCATGTTACATGTAATTCCAGCCACTTATATAACAAACCAAACCAATTTAGTTCAAATAGCCGCTAAGTCCATCCAACAATAAAATTTCAGCATTTAATACTACCTGGGAAATACTCACAATCTCATCCAAACGGAAACAAATGAACATACAAAGAATTCATAAGTGAAAAACATTTTAGATAATAATAATGGTTCAGTAATATCAATAAGAGAATAACACAATTCCATATCCGAAAGACCCTTCCTCTTAGCTTAGAATGTAAATTAGGTATTAGACCACTTATGCTAAAAACCATTTTGACAACACTGATTTCTACTGGTCACCCAAGGTACTGAAATCCCATTTAGATACTGTTTAAAATCGGCTCTAGTAATTTCTCTTAACCAATACTCTAAGTGCAAGAATTCAGGATTGACATCTTCCTTTAATGATCTTATATATATGTATATTAATTCCCAGATTCACTACAAAAAAACACGGCTTTAGCGGCGGGATTTAGTAGAGTTTTAGAAGCGGTCTTTTAATGACCGCCGCTAAAAGTCGGGCAAGTTATCCCCAAACTCTCTCCTTTTTTGATCTTCTCTGTCCCGACGTGTTCTCTGTCACGCGAAACCATCTCCTCTCCTCCTCTCTCGCCCTAACCTTATCTACTCTCTTTCTCTCTCGCCCTAACCTGTCTATTCCATCCTGTTTTCTGTCTGGCAAAAGCCATTTCTCTCCATCTATCTCCTTTCCTAATCTTCTCCATCCCCGATCTGTTCTTTGTGACACGAAACCATCTCCTTTCCTTCTCTCTCGCCCTAATCTGTCCTTTCCATCCTGTTTTCTGTTTCGTGAAAACCATTTCTCTCCATCTCTCTTTTGACATGTTCCCTGCTGCATACCCCTGTGAAAGACCGTCTTCTCGCCCTAATCTCTCTCCTCAAATCCTTTTGTGTTTCACTCACGACATCACCGTTGCCTCTACCGGGCAAGATCCCCAAAGTCTCTCTTCTACTACTTCTGAGTCATCTCTGGGTCCTCTTTTCTGCTTTCTGAAACTCTTTTTCGAGCTTCTGAGCTCTTTCTTCGTTTCTGCAATCTTCGAAGGTTTTTCTAGGGTTTGTGTTTGTCTTGTATGGCAGTTAGCTTACTTGCTCATGAGGTATCCGACCTCTGCCTTGGAAAACCGGCCTTGAGGTCGCTCTCGGACTCCACAACAGTCGGCGAGGTGCTTTCAGTTCTCAAGAGATCCGGAGAGAATTTTCTCAGTGTATGGAGCTATGATCACTCTTCGACGGCGACTACTGATTTCGACGATTGTCGCTGCATCGGGAAGGTTTGCATGGTGGATATCATTTGTTATCTCTGCAAATAGGATAACCTTTTGTCTCCTTCGACTGCCCTTAAATCACCGATCTCTGTTCTCCTGCCAGAAATTCCGGGTCCTGTGAGGCATGTAGAGCCACATTCAAGGTTCGATTTCATCTTTGAAGTTCTTACTCGTGATTATTTCTCCTCCGTTTTAGTGCCCTGTTGCTTTTCCTCTGCAAAGAGGATCAATTGAATATTTCTTTATTTTTGCAAACTCGTCGAAGGAAGAAAAAAGAAAAGTTATTCCTTTAAAGTCTTATTTATTGTCTGAGCTAGATACTTGGATATCTGATTCTTGTTCTCTGTTTTTCTTTTCAAATTTCAGCTTAATTGAGGCAATCGATCTCATCCTTCAAGGCGCCCCGAACCTTGTCGTCCCCATTCAGAGTAGTCTAAGCAGTCGTTCGCCAAATTTCTGTACAAGTCCAAATCATCGTCTCAAAGAACGTTAGAATAGACAACCCGCGGCTCTAGCTTCTGAATTTCAAAGCAGATTTTGAAGGTTTGGTTCCTGAAACTCTTCCTTCTCCAATTTTTATTATTAATTTTTTTTCTTCCCTTTTCTTAGTTTCATGAAATTTTCTTTACTGCTTGTAAATGCAGGCTGTGGCCCGTGTCTTGACTAGGTAAAGTTGTTGCCCAAGTGTTGTCTTGGTTGTCAAGGCATGTTAATGTCAAGTTCTGAAGTTTTAAGCATGAGGAAACTGAGATTATGATTGATTAAGCTGGAATTATAATGGAAAAAAGGAATAATCCCAAGCTTGTATATTGTGGAGAAGCTTTTTCATGGCAGTATTTTCCAATTAGGCCATACATCCCAATTATTGTCTATCTATTGTTCTTCTTCGACAAGTTATGTAGTGCTTTTTCATGTTGGCTGCTGGGTCTACATTATTTTGTGGTACCTAATTTTTTTAGTTTATGATTCTCTTGAGTTTGCCTATTATCTAATATATTCATTTTTTTTACTTATATTTTGTGGTACCTAATTTTCCTTTCTGGTTATATTGTAGCTACAGTTTTGTTTTGAATTACCTATGACTTTGGCTTCAACTCTTTTTGCCTAAGTTTCCTTTCTGGTTAGAAATTGCTATGAAGTCATGTTTTTTTCTCCCAAAATGTTGGGATTGAAATCTGTATCAAATGGTAGCACTTGGTTATTGAATAGGTGTGTATGTGTGTCATACAACTTATGATCTGGGTGTATTGAATAGGTGTTGAGAAACTCATTGGTATTACTCAACTGTTCCTTGATTAACTGTCCTCTTGCTCATGAGAAATCCACTCTATTTTAACCTAAGGATAGCACAATTTGTCATCTAAAGATTGTTGTCTACTTTAACTATGGTCATTTTGGAGATTGTATAGCTCTCTTGAATGTGCCTTGGGTTAGAATCTACCATGTTAAGTTGTCAGTTTTCAATTACCCATCCGGTTCATAGCCCTTCATAATCACTAATCATGGCTGAAACTGAAACTATTAGATGATAATATAAATTTGGTCTAAGGGACATATACAAGTTTTTGCATGAAGCAGTGTATAAGATGGAAAATCAAAATCCCTCAGCAAAGTGCAGGGAGGATACAACTTATATGTCATGCTGGTGCTTTTCTGGAAATATTTCATGTTCTGTTCCTTGTTAAGTTCTCTGATTGTGGTGGTCCTGACTCTTGATTGCTATTTTCTACGCCATGCAATTAGGTCTGGCAAATGGAGGTATGGATGTTCCAAACTTATATGAAGCTTTAATATAGACCAATTGGTTCTGACTTCATTCAGCTTTCATTCACTAAATTGCGTTTAATTTCTGAGATTTTCAGACCAAAAGCCGAGGAAACTAGGTGCAGGAAGATGCGGCCCCACCCCTCAATCTCCTTTGGCAAGCTACCAATTTTGGTCATGAGAGCTTTGGATATGTACATCGTTGCAGCTCATGAACCAAGGTCTTGGTAGTTTATACTGGTGGATCCTAACATACAACTTCCAATCATGTCTCCTATCAATGTGAGGAATATCATCTAACCCATCCTTTTGCTGTACTTTTTTGCTTTTTTCTCTTTCTCTCGTATTTCTTGTGGGATCCATTTTCTTTTTGGGTATCACTCCATCTCTTTGCAGGAAATGTGTATGTGACTTAAATCCTTTTTTAGGCTCATGTTTTCCAACTTGGAGCCGGCGTGTTACCAAACCGAAATGCAACACAGAGTGGTAAGTAAAGAGACAAAGCTTTCAAAATAAATTTTCATTATAATTATCTTCATCAAGTAACTGATTTTCTTGGTTAGGTTTCAATCCAACTTAACCCTTACGGGTTAGAGTTTGGTAATTTATGAATATTGTATAGGGTTCAGGCTAGGTTTTAATCCAACTTGACCATAATCCACCTCAAACCCATCCTTAATCCCTTCAGATATATGTTCTTCACATATATCTATACAAAAACAATTTATATACTTTCATTAAACACTTTGTTTTAATATTTTATAGCACAAGTAGGTCAACTGAACTGTCCTTTTACTTGCAGAGGTGTAGAATTGTATCATGGCTCTATATGAAGGCTTTGTTGTTTTTTTTATAAATTTCCTTTTTGGTATTGTATTGGACCCTATTAAGGTATTAATCTAACCATATGTTTCTTTAATTTCAGAGATGAGGAATTGATCAGGTTGCTGAAGCAATGATCATATTGAAGTAACGCAAGAGCACTCCAGTTGGGAATT
Organism: Buxus sempervirens; assembly: GCA_947561395.2. Taxonomy (NCBI): domain Eukaryota; kingdom Viridiplantae; phylum Streptophyta; class Magnoliopsida; order Buxales; family Buxaceae; genus Buxus; species Buxus sempervirens. The sequence continues at coordinate 24,046,304 of OX387189.1, forward strand.
TGCTAGTTCGGCCTTCATATCACGAGCTTCATCACAATGTATGCTGTAAGTTAAAATTGTAATTAGACTCCAGTTGGGAATTTGCTTTGATTCTATTAGTTGCCAATGGTCTCCTTGTTTTAATTATTGTTCTTAGTTTAGTCTTTGTGTTGGAACGTTTAGATGAAGATGACTGTTTCCGCAGTAGAGCTTGAAGGTTTGGAGATGGATTTCGAAGCATCAAATCGTGGTTGTGAGCAATTTTTTTTTTCTGTTTTTTGTAATAAGGTTTGTAGATGAATTTTGAATCATCAAATGTCACAAAACATGTTTTTTTTTGGGCTTGGTACTAATATTATAATGGAACTGCAAGTTTCAAATTAATGTTTTTTTTCTTAATTTGCAAATTAAAATTTTTTTATTTTTATTTGGCTTAATCTAGTGTAATTTAGGGGATTGCGGGTAAGAGAGAAAGAGGGGGGGGGGGGGGGGGTGGTGGGGGTCGGGTATAGGTGCGGGTAGAGAGGGTACGGATTTTGGGGCGCCCTAATGCATGCGGGCGGGTGTTTTATAGATGTGGGGGGTTTATTTGTAAAAATAAGAATTTGGGAGGGGGGCCGGTGTTTTATGGATGTGGGGGGTTTATTCGTAAAAATAAGAATTTGGGAGGGGGGCAGGTAAAATTAGAAAAAAAAGGGTGTAGGGTTGATTTACGGGAAAAAAAAAAAAACAAAAAGAGCTTTAGCGGCGGTCATGACCGCTGCTAAAGGCGCCGCTGAAAGAATCAGCGACAGACCAATCTTCGGCGGACATGCGTCGTTAGGCTGGACTTTTGGCGGCGGTCTTTTGACGTTTAGCGGCGGTCTTGGTCCGCCGCTAAAAGTCCCTTTTTTGTGATTTTTATTGTCATAATAAATTTTCATGGGCTTCTAACAGTTCTGAAATCTCTGATTTATTTATTGCATAACTCAAGTGCAGAAACTAAAGAATTGACGTGGAAATACTTAAAAGAGTTAACAACATTTGCTGCAGAAATTTTAATTTTATATTTAAATGATCTTAATTTACCACGCTTCTTTAATCCAATTTTTTTTTTTGATACTAAGTATTTAAAAATTTCAGAACTCGATATACTAATCAAGTCAGAGAAAAAGATCAATAGTTTGAAATTAAAATAAGAATCAACTCTAAAGTGCTCCAAAAATTTCCGAACACTAACTTGCATTTATTACCAATAACTCAAAAAGTTCTCCAAATTTCATTTAATCTTTTAATGAAAAAAATTCTAATAAGCTAAAATGTAAGTGACCTTAAAATCCCAACTAATTGGTTCTAATACTAATTATTACTAATTCCTATAGTTTACTGAAATTTCTGGACCTTGATTTACACATGAACAATTTTGGTGGATTAATAATAATAGGTTAGTACTTAAGATGTATTCAAAAAACCCAATTTTAAATTTGCAAAAATTATCTTTTGTCTTTAAAAGCTTATCACATAAATCATGTACTTTATGCTATTGATTTCTTTTCCATAAAGTGGAACATGAATCTAAATTTTTGCTACTAATTTGAAAACATAGAATATGGTAGAGCAGGGGTCATTGTGTAATTTTTTTTAAACGTCCTTTAATTTAAAGTTTTTCTAAATTATAAGAGTGCCTCAAAACAATTTCAAATTTACAATTTTTGGACTCTGCAATGCATGAACCCAGATCCTCTCTTTCTTCCATAGAAAACACCCCAATCCCCCACTATTCTACCCAATCTCTCCTACTACAACATCTCACATCATTTTTTTATTCACTCTCTCTCTCTCTCTATTTATATTTCATTTCTCTTCTCCCCTTTTTGTTTCTTACGTTTTTTGCATTTTTACATGACTTTACCGTCCATTAACAGGCTCCTCTCTCTACTGTTATATGCTCATTGGTTCCCTCTCTCCCTCATACGAACAACCCCAACATTGCTCTTATTTATAACACTTCTTAATGTGAATTTGACTTACTCTATACTGATTGTCTCACACCTGAAATAACTCAGAGTTTCTTCTTGCCAACGACCATACCAGCAGCTCCTATCCATACCATTTCTATCATGAAATCATGGGAAGATAATGTATTGATCGAGTAGAACAATAAGCAATTCTCTAGATACATTAATATATTCCTAGAGCATGAGAATCAATCCAAAGCTTTTGTTGCAATCAGTAAGAAAAACAGGACTGTGTTTAATGATTAAACCAACCATTTCCAATTGTTAAGAAGGTGCTAACTTACCTTGTTTGATGCTGGAAACTTCACTCTGAAACAACAGTAGCAGACTTGGTATTTCTCCACGCCAATTCAAGTCGAAGAAACTGCTAACTGTTCTGAAATTTTTTGACGTTTTTCTGCTCCAGCAACTTAGCACGAATCCCCATTAGAACAAGGCTTCTCCCTTCTTAGGATTTCTCAATTCCAATTCTCCATATCACTTCCCAGATCTGCAATTCATAAACCATTTTAATTCATCGGTTACAATTTCCTTATTGCACTTACGGTTACCTGTTGCAACTCCATACGTTTAGCAACGCTTCAAATCCAACATGATCCCATGCATCGATACCCCACTAAACTCCTACACCACACCATTTAAAATTTTTGTTTTTAACACCCCAACCTTTCCAACATCACCACATGAATTATTTAATTCTAATTAAAATTTCTAAATAATATTTACTATTGAACTTATAATAAAATTTACTTACGTTTATTTTATTAAATTGATTGTTACTAAATTTCAATTTGCTCTTACGCATCGCACACCTGAAAATCCACCAATATTAATTTTTAAAATTTATTAATTATTTCCTTCAATTATAATTACTAAAAATCTGGGGTTACGGTGTATTTAAAATCCTTCTTATCTTTATAATTAGATTTTCCACCCAGATTCACCTGAGAATTCCGGTTTGACTGCTTAATCTCCTTTTTCTGAACTTTCCATCAATTAAATAAATTACTAAACCATAAAATCTAATTTTTAATATTATTAAAAATTCGGGGTTTTCGTCCAAGCAACTGAGGATTGCAACAGATAATTTTTGCCATTTACTGGGTTCCGGTGGTTTTGGATCAGTTTACAAGGGAATTTTTACTAATGGGACACTGGTGGCAGTGAAGGTTTTAAATGGGACTTCTGACAAGAGAATTGAGGAGCAGTTCATGGTAGAAGTAAGTACCATTGGCAGAACTCATCACTTTAATGTGGTTCGGCTTTATGGTTTTTGTTTCGAGCAGAATTTGTGAGCTTTGGTGTATGAATACATGGAGAATGGTTAGCTTGACAGATTCTTATTTCGTCGAGAAAAAGACCTAGAATTCAATAAGCTTCACGAAATTGCGATCGGGACAGCTAAGGGGATTGCATACTTGCATTAAGATTGCCAAAAGAGAATTATCCACCATGATATTCAGCATGGAAATATCCTCCTTGATGCAAAATTCACCCCTAAAGTAGCTGATTTTGGTTTGGCAAAACTGTGTAACAGGGATAACACGCATGTGACCATGACAGGAGGAAGGGGCACTCCTGGATATGTTGCACCAAAGCTGTGGATGCCCTTCCCAGTTACCCACAAGTGTGATGTTTACAGTTTTGGGATGCTTTTGTTTGAGATTCTTGGTAGGAGAAAGAACCACGATATCAATCTTCCAGAGAGCCAAGAATGGTTCCCCAAATGGGTTTGGAACAAGTTTGAAAAGAGATGACTTGGGGAGTTGATGATTGTTTGTGACATAGAGGAGAAAGATAGAGAGCTGGCTGAGAGGATGATTAAAGTAGCCCTCTGGTGTGTTCAGTATAGGCCTGTATGCGCACGTCCCGCGAGGTGCTGCACTAAAATGGGAAGGTATCGGAGTCGCCACTGTCTGACAGGGTGCAGGCAGACACCTGGGTGCATATACAGGTCTACTGGGATGGTTTGCGGCTTTTAGAGATCTTGGTTAAGGTCTCGGTTACGGTCCGGGAAAGTTCGAAAACACCCCGGTCCGCCTCGTTGATCTGACGGGTCCCTCGGGTCTCCCTGGTTAGAGTCAACTCAGTCTCACCCTTTCCTAGTCCAGCATGCTTGTTTATTTAGTCTGAGTGGGGACCACTGAAGGTGTAGGTCCCCTTTATTTTAATTGATTTTTATCTTTTTAGCATTTAATAAAGTGGGTCGGACATAGGTCCTGTTGGAAGGCCCATTGGATTCCGAGTTGGGCTTAAGTCAAACCCAAGGCCGATTAGGGTTATTGGGTAACCCTTTTTGGATTTGGTTATTTGATTTTTGGTTTAATTATATTTACAAAAATCAGTGGGTTAAGGATTTTAGGGCCCAATAGGCTTTGACTTGACCCATGGATGACTAATCAAGTGGCCTGGAGACCCATTTATTGAAATGGGCCTGGGTTTGGGCCGGACTGGATATGGGCCCCGTTGGAAGGCCCACAATACCTCATTGGATCCAAGTGAACCCAGGTCACTAAAAATGGGCTTGGGTTATCCCAAAAGCCCTATTGGTTCAATTTATTTAATAACAGGTCAAACCGAATTGGATTTCATGGGTTTTGGTGGATAAAATGGGTTTGACTGCACTTACCCTGTAGTTTAGGTATAATCGCAGAACCAGTGCGGTCCAGACCTAACCGCACATGCTATGCGGTCAGGCTTGAATAGCCCTGAGTATTTTGTTCGACCTTGTAACGCCCCGGAACCGGGTTATGTAGTAAAAACCGTAACTCGTTCCCCAAGGGTTACTTTTAAACACAGGATCGCTATATCAGAGTAAGGTAAACATGAAATGGCAATCACAAAATCAGAGTCAACTAACAGTTTCCCCAACTCACCTGAACCAATCATAAACCCGCCTGTATCGTCCTCTTTGAGATCTGAAAACAAAACAAACTATCTCAGCAAGTAGCAATGCATGCTCAAACATATTTAATTTAATTTAATTTCTAAAACATGCACGAATAAAATATACTCAACGACTAACCACAAATAAATCGATTAATCCAACTAATCCGGCAAAACAATATCAAATCACATAATAAGATGGGACTTGTGAAATTTGACCGCTTTGTAAGGTTAAGTTCTAGCTCCAAACAGTTCCAGTCCGAGAACCTCTGCCAAATCTGATACCTCTGAAAACTGATTCCAATATATCGCCTCTTGGTGGAAATCACAAGACCTCACCCTCTTCAAGGGTGGAAACGGATATCAATCCAGTCTGAGAACCACTGTCGTAACTGCTGCCAATAATAGACCTCACCCCCTCATGGGGTGGAAACGAAGCTGCTGCAGCACATCCCTCATGGAAGGCCTCTTTATATGGAGGAAACGCGTAAAATAAATCCCTCTTAGTTCGCAGCACTTCCCTCATGGAAGGCCTCTCCGCATAAAGGAAACGCATGAAGGAAGCTAGACTTTAACCAAACAAAATAGACCGACTTCACTTACTAGCTAGATTATGGATCCATAACGTGCTATGCCCTAAATAGCTTAAATAAAGACAAACAAGTGCAACAAAAGTTTCGATTCAAACCAAGAAGTATATCGATGTGCAAAACAACATATAACCGAGTGCGAATAAACATAATATGGGTAACTCAGGACCAAAAACCTACTCCCTCATGGAGTTTCCAAAGTACTTTCTCAAGAAACAATTTTCAAGAATAAAATACATGCAATTCTGAGAACAACTTTCAATTAAGAATACTGTAAGTAAATAAATCAATCGGAAAACATTAAGAGTATTAAAATCTGTCTTAGCACTGTAATTTCGATAAAATTTCATAAAATAGATATCATTTAAATTCTGGAATTTCGGTGGTTAAACTATTATTCATCAAACAATTCCAGCATTAGAATTTCAATTAAACACAAAACAGAAAACAGCTCCTATCTCATCATTTTTAGCTTCATGTTACAACCCAAAACCATAACCAGTAAATTATTTTAAAATTAAACCAAATAATAACAGCACATACTGAGAACACTCAATCAGTTCAAATCAGGCTATGACAGACTTTCAACTAATACGAAGAGATTAAGAAGCAGTACAAGAGTTCCCCAAAAGACCGTCCTCTAAGCTCAAGAAATCAGGTTTTACTAATTCTTTACTAAATTAATTCTAATACCAATTACCCCTCAATCATTTTATCCGAGATTAATTCTCCAATTGTATATAATAGCTCTTGAGTCACAAATCAACCTTGAGTAAATCAGGGAAGTAGAACCATCAAAATAAAATACAAAAGTCTGCTCATATAGGTTCAATTATATGATGCTGAATTTTTTTAACATACTTTTGATATTATTTAACTTAATCAGACTTTTACTAAAATCATAATCTAAAACCATATTATGGATTCATAATAGAGAATCAACCATTTGATAATAAAATAAAATAAAAACAGCTCAAGAGTTTCATTATTAGCAATCTTTAGTCACAATACTTGTATTCCCAAATATTCACCCAAAACAGGTTCCCATTTCTAATTTATTCTCTAATGCAAAACATAATTTTCTTCACTGTAATGTTTCTATAATCCCTGGTGTGTTAAACAAACCTGAATCAACTCTTTTAAACAGGTTTTAGAAGCTAAAAATCAAAATATACTTAATAGGCAATTTAGCCGCACTATATTAGAGAATTTGGGGCTGGTGCTGACCCGGAGAGGTTAGCACCCCTTATTTTGTGATCTGGCGCCAGTTCAATTGGAATCTGGTGCTAACCTCTTTGAGATTGGCACCAGGTCCATTAGGTTGGCACCAGGTATCCTTTAACTCGATAATTTCTCCAACTTGCGGCAAAGTCATATTCCACCATTCTGAATCAAAAACCAACCTCAAGAAACCTTCTAGTACAACCCATAGGATCATAAGAATCCATTAAATCCATCTTCGAAAACAAACCAACCAGATTATACAATTATCAAAATCAAACGCTCAATAATGTAAACGGAACCTGGAAATTTCTCTTAACACAATCTACCCTTTATATGTTCTTGAATATATAGAAAACATACGATTATCGAAAGTACTACTTGCCTCTTGATGTTGAAGCTCAACTCCACCAAAAATCAGAAGTTGTAACACAGGTTCCTCACGTTCACACTCTCTCTGACGAACAGCTTCTCCCTTCTTCCGAATTTCAACTTCTCAACTCACCTCTGCAAAAACAAATCTTCTTTTCTCAATAACCCAATTTAAATCTTCAGTTGTTTAAGCTCCTCAGAAGTGGACGTTTTCTGATCTGAACTTGAACGATCACTTTCTAACAGAATAGAACACCCACTCTCTAACAGAACCCAAAGTTTCTTCTTCCTTTCCAAGCAAATCTCTCCTCTCACTTCTGATGATCTGAAATACCAAATCCCTCCCAGATCTAAATCTGCCGATTATCTCTTCTCCCAACAGTGAACAGTCGGAAGTTTCTAACGCTTGAAGTAATGTTCTTACGTTTCAGCAAAACTCTTCAACTCCCTTCCTTCTCTCTGCCGGAGCGCTGCTCCACCGAAAATCCTACACCTTCACCCCACCATCCTTTGAGTCATTAATTTTCCACCTAGATAAATACATCAACACTTAATTGACTCTACCAAAATTCACTTTATACTATTTTATTAATTATTACAATATAATCTAATTACCATTTACTAGATTTACATAATCACCGATTTGTTTTGAAATTCCCAAAACACCCTCGTGACACTCCACCTTAAACCAATAAATTAAAATATAATAATAATAATTATTATTATTATTTTATAATTATAATTTCCACCCAGATTCACTCGAGAATTCCAGTTTAACCACTTAATCTCTTTTTCGGAACTTTCCATCACTTAAATAAGTTAATGATCCCAAAAAAAAATCAAAATTTAAATTATTACTAAAAATTCGGGGTTTTACAGACCTGGATCTCGAAAAATGGCCAAAATTAGCCCCGGGCTCTTCTTGTCTGCTTCCCAGTGACATCCGAAGGTTATTGTGAGTTCCAGAGTAAACTCACAGTGGCTTAAATATTAATCTTTGCCTTTAACAAGTTTTCTTTATTGAATTATCCATACATGCCTTAATCTAATCAATGAAAAAGCAAAAGAGTTATCCATATAGATGCCATCATACATGAGAAAGATGTTTGAAAGGCACTTAAAGAACAACAAATGAAATGAATCATCATAAAAAAATTAAACGTGTCTTGGAAAAGGAGTTAAAAAATACTAGAAGTAACCTAAAAGGTGTGTGCTAATGAGGATGAAATCATGAAACCAATCTTCACAATAGAGAAAAAAAAATAATTTAAAATATATTCAAAGCACTATGAGTAAATATGTGCAGGAAAAGTTCATTCGCTAAGAAAAACATTTAAAATTGTTTAAATCTATTGTGGAAACATATATTTATTTTTATAAAGTAAGTAAAAAAATAATTAAGAGAAAACCAAAAAACTACTCATGTATTTATCCCAGATTTATTTCAATATGTGTAACAAACATGCTAAGCTATACATGATCATAAGATATCAAGACATTTACTCTAATAGAAAGGGAAGAGGGAGAAGAGAATAGGGGTACAACAGTTCTTTGAGGAGGACAAACCCCTTATTAATAAATCGACATAAGGTGATGAAACCAAGAACATCTCCACCTTTCTATTTACTTTTACTTTGCACTCTCCTCCCATATTATTGTGTAGGGAGTTCCCCTTTACCATGGGAACTCCCATATCATGCCAAAGAGAGACAAATGGTTAGAAGGTCAACAAGAAATAAAACCAAGAGTTAACATAGAAATATACTTCTAGAAATTTTTATACGTAGGGTAAAGTATATCAAATACACTTACACTTATATTACTTCCTCTTATGAACTGATGGAGATCCTCAAATGGAAATGGACAGCACCTAAGAGTGCTTCTTTTGGTTCCAAAAATGATGTCTTGTTGGTCTCCAAGAGGTTAAAAGAAGTAGGGAAGTTGAAAAGGGAATGGTTAAGAGGGTAATATGGGAATAAAAAGGGTTTTAAGGTGTAGACACCCCAAAATTGCACAATTTTTGATAAATCTTGAAGGAGAGAAATATTATTAGAATTTTCAATTCTTTGCATTGGGTTTGAGATCCTTAACCCATTTGAATCCAAAACCACAAAGGAAAAGACCCGAATTCAACATTTTGTGCAAAGTCAAACTTTTCCGGTTGAATTTTGTTGACTTTTGACCCCAGAGAATGAAATATTTTTTAAAGCAAGATTTCAAGATAATTTTTCCCGGTAATCAGGTTTTAAGCAATGTTATTGCATAAATGAAGTTTTTGGGATTTTAAATCTTGACGAATACCTTGGTATTAACATATTGAACCTTTTTACCAGACCTGAAAAACTGGAATTTTGCCTTGAACTGAAAAGTTGACTTTTTATTCACTTGGAATTTGGGTCTGGAACTATTTTTAATGGATTCAAATTGGGGGGGGGGGGGGGGGTGTTTGCTTATTTACATGTAATATCTTAAGTAAATCGAGATTAAAAAATACGAGGACATTTACTTAAATGATATTACATGTAAATAAGTACTGCCTGTGCAGGCAAGGGTCAGTGCCATGCAAAAATTGTGCAGAGAAGCTTTTTTTTTTGTATCCAACATTATATGTCGGATACAAGCATTTTTCTTTATATCCGACATTATGTGTCGGATACAAGCCTTTTGCTTTGTATCCAACATTTTATGTTGGATACAAAGATTTTTGTTTGTATCCGATCTGAGTTGTTGGATACAAGTGTTTTGCTCAAAAAATGAGAAAATTCCGAGAGTTTTCACTTTTTTACTGTTTTACCTTTGTTTAAGAAGTGGAAATCTCGAAAATAGCCTTAGGGTTAAGTGTGGGGGATTCTAGACATCATTTTGTGTCTAGCATTATGCAAACCCTAACCCTAACCTTTGCCTATAAATAGGAGGCAGGCCTCTCCTCAAGCAAATGGCCATAAGTTGGAGATTGAAGAGCTCCGAGTGAAGAAGGGAACCGTTGCCGCATTGCTTCTAGAAACCCAGGTAAGCCTAAAACCCTCTTTATTTTTCTGTTCTTACATTCTAGGGTTAGCTCTTTCTTCTACCTTTCTGTAGAATAATGGCCTACTGATTGTGTATGCAACCCCTTTCCCTACTAAATGTACCTCGAGACTCCCTCTAGTCGTAAAACGTGAAGAGGGATTTAGGGGAAACGAGACTGGGGATTGATCCTTAGTCATAGAACCCTTTTGAATAGCCTTTTGTTGTGTGAAAACCATTCTATACTCAAAGTACCCCAAGACTATCTCGAAACCGTAAAACGGGGAGAGAGAACTAAGGGAAATGAGAATGGAACAGAACCATAGGTTTTTTAGAACCCCCTTTGATTAACATGCTTGGAATGCTATATGTTGTATGTATCTGTTTAGAGAGATGATTTTTACAAATGCACACATAGCACCCGTTTTGTCGGAATCGGCTTGTATTTTGGATCTATTGCCTTCATTGTGATAGATCTAAAACAAATAGCCCCAAGCATTTGTGGGATATTTCTTATTGATTTCAAACAAGCTTATCTTGAGTATTGAAGACCTCTAGGTCTAACCTCTCGGATTTGGGCATTTTTGCTCCATTTTAGGGTTTTGGCATATTCTCTTCAATCGAAGAGAATGGTGAGCCAAATTCGTGCCCTATTTCCTCCTGGAGGTTTCTCAATACTTTTTCAAATGATTTTGATTTAGATTGCACGGATTCCACACACTCAATCATTGTTTTGGATTGATTTTACTTAAAAATGGCAAAATTGGACAGCATATGTACCCTAACTTCGGACACTCATAACTTCATCATCTAGATGAATTTTGGAGTGATTCCAAAGACATGTGAAAGATGAGACTGTCTAGTTCATGTCTGTAAAATTTCATTAATTTTCATGGTGTGGTTTTTTGACATTATTCAATCAAAGTCGACAGGTCAGTTCAGGTCAAACTGTTGAACCTGTCACTTTAAATGAGTACCATCTGCTCGTTTTAAATCCGATTCCAGTGATTTTGATTTTTGGGTACTCCTTTATGAGTCTAATTTCAAATCTAGTTGGTTTCAGAATTTTTTGATTTCATTTGTGTCGTGGGTGACTGATTTACTTAGAACTGTTCAACAGCACATTTCTGGGTTAATCTGTGATCCTCGGGGCCTGTTTGGGAGGTCACCCAAGGCACATCCGAATGAAGTTTGGTATGGGGCCAGTTTCATTTGAAATATGGCCCTACAGACTTCATTTATGCAAAAATTCATGGATTTACATGAAGCCAATTTTCCTAAATAAACTTCCAAAGTTGCCCACTTGTTATTTTTACTGATTTCCAACAGCAGATTTCGAAGGAGAATAACTCTTAGGGTTTTAATCGGATTTAATTGAAATTTTGCATGAGTCTTATATTTATCATAATCTTTCAAAAGAATTTTGTTTGATTCAATTTGAATTTGATTTGAATGATTTATGGTCAAATGGCTCCATTTTTTACCGAATTTTCTGGATTTGTCTTAACCTATTTGTGTTCAAGTTTGGCATTGATTTCTATTTAATAGTGACGTCCTAGAAGTGATACTTACATAAAAGAGGATCTGGAATTCATTGGACTTCTCATGTGGAGGTATCATACATGTGTTTAATCTTTTTAAAGCCTTTTTGATTACTTTAGCAAGCCTTCTTTATTTTGAGCATGAACAACACTTGGCAACCACCTTGTGTGGGTGAATGGGGGTGCCTAATAACTTCCCCCGTTCATAATCTAATCCCCTTACCCATCTCTGGATTTTATTTTCAAGTAAGGTTATTTTTACCCTAGTTTTGCCTTTTTTCTTATTTTGGTGATTTTTGGTGTCCATTCACACCTAAAAATTGAATGGTGGCGACTCCTCCCATTTTTCTGAGCCCGTGTGATGATGAAGGGGATCACCTAGGTGATTTTTCCATGTCTCACATAAGATGAAAACAATGGACAAGGAGGTTGTTGGTTTTGGACAATGCAAGTGGGGATGAGAGGGGAGAAGGAAATGGAGGGGGAGTGGGAGAGAATTTCTTTGGAATGGGGGGAAGGGGAACCTCCTATTTATAGTAAAAAAAAGTGACCAAATTTTAATTTTAATTTATCTTTTTTACTTTTTATCAAATAAACATTGAGTGATACGTGGGTTGCTTTTCAACCAAGTCATTTCAACGCATTCTCCATATGGGAGAATGCGTTGTCACCTTCCCATTATTTTATTTTATTTTTTATTTATTTTAATTACTTGATTTTTATGTTTTTATTATTATTTTATTCTTTGATTTTTTTGTTTAGACACACATGTGTCTTCAATTTTCTTTTATTTTTTATTTAATTTAATTAATAGATTTTTAAGATATAATATTATTTTATTGTTAGATTCTTTTTTGTCCTTTCTTTAATTCTTGCCACATGTGCAGATTTACCAGAACTTTGACTGTTTATAACTCTTTCATTTGGTGTCCGATTTTAGCAAACTCAGTGGTGTTGAAATCAGCTCGAGATTCTCTATCCATTGGGCCAGAGTTTCACAGAAAATTCGGACTTTTAGCATAAGCGTAAAACTGCTACCCCGGAGTCAGTTTTGCTCATATCTCTCTATCCGGGACCCCGATTCCAGCAAAATTAGTTGCATTGGAATCGTGTCGAAATAATCTATCTGCTAATACTAATTTAGGCAGCTGATTTGGGATTTAGTAGAAAGCAATTTCTGCTATTTCCAGGTTTGACCGGCCCATAACTCCTTTATCCGGACTCCGATCCCAACAAAATTAGTTGCGTTGGAGTCGGGTCAAGATGCTCTATCTACTGGGATAAAATTGAGCCATTGATTCAGCTTTTAGCAAAAAGTCAAAACTACTCTCCAGGATCCAGTTCTGCTCATAATTCTCTATCTGGAACCCTGATTTCAGCAAACTTGGTTGTGTTGGAATCGTGTTGCAGTGCTCTTTCTGCTGGGACCAGATCAGACAGCTGATCTGGGTTTATGCAGAAAGTTGATTTTTGCTATTCCAGTTTTGACCAGCTCATAACTTCTTCATTTGGACTCCGATTTGGACAAACTTGGTGTTGTTAAAATCGCATCGGAATCCTCTATCCAATGGTATGAAGTTTGGTGGTCAATTTGCACCGGATCAAAAAATCAACTTTTGACCTTTCTGGGTTTGACTTTCCAATTTAAATTTTCATTTTTTGACAGCCTGTATCTAGACCTTCCATGGGTGTTGTGGTGAAGATGTTGGAAGGAAGATTGGAAATTCCTCCACCCCTGAATCCATTTCAACACTTGGTGATGGGGACTCCACCTGCTCAAAGTTGCTCCTTGTCCACTGATACATGGACAGGGAGCAACTTTGATTCAATTTCTTCTCATATGACAACAGGCCCTACTTATATGAGCTCAACACCTATAGTGAGGAAGTATGGGATTGAAATGGCTTCTTCTTAAGGTAAGTTAAAGCAGTAAATGTAAGTCTGTTTCTCCTTTAGTTTTGTTATCAGCAATCAATTTCTAGTTCCATTTGGAACTACTTTTAATTAGAGTTCACAAATTAACAATGGGTATGTCTTAACACATGAATATAGAAACAAAGAAAACAATACAATTCAAGTTTTGTCCTCATAAACTATGGCCATCTAGCTCCAATGATTTATTCATTGGAATTACGAGCCGTAGTATGAAATCATTGGGAACAGTGCTGAAATAAAGGCTAAGAAGAATAACACTTCCAAACAAACAATAAATTCATGTTTTTTCCTCATAAACTATCCCATCTCCAATGCTTTATTCATTGGAATTACCATGAAATCATTTGGAGTAGTGATGAAATAAAGGCCAGAAAATTTTTTGGGAGTAGTATTAAAAATTCATTTGGGTTTATACCAAGAATGTTCACTATGAAAACAATCTTCCTACTTAGATAATTTACGAAGAATTTAGAGGGATGAAGGGTGAGCTTCATTTTTTTTTTGGTAATGAGGTGAGCTTCATTTGATTTTTATTGACTTTGAAAAAGCTCATGATTAATTCTAGAAAGAGTTTTTTTTTATTGAATTTTATAGAAAGGGAGTATAAATAAAGTATATTGAAGTTTTTGAAGACATTATTAAGGGATATTTATCTAGAGTGAGAAACGTGGTTAATGAGACAAATGAGTTTCCAGTTATAATAAATTTTATAACTATATAGTGTCTGTTATATATATGAGCCCAATATATCTTTTTGATTTAGTACTGGATGAATTTTAACTGCCCATATCCAAGAGAAGTTATCTTTGTATATATTATATATTTTGCAGATCATATAGTTTTAGTGAACCAAGCTAGGGAAGTGATAAATGCAAAATTAGAGCTCTTGAGGAATAGTTTGGAATCTAAGGGTCTCAAAATAAATCGAACTAATGCTGAATATATAGATAGTAACTTTAATACAAATAATGGTGGAGGTAAAGCAACAGTCAAGGGATTCCTAAAATGATTTTAGTTTGAAATTATAGAGGGTGTTTGGTAATGTTTTTCAAATCTGATTTCATTGATTTTAAAAACAAAAAAAACAGCACCATTTTCAAATCATATTTGGGAATTGTGTTTTCTTCGATTTGATGGCATTTTTGTAATTTTGTTTTAAATTATTTCTTCGAAACATATATACAAGATTATAAGTTTGTTGAATTGAAAATAATGTATATGTAAATGTAAAAGATAATAAAAAATGTAAAACACCAACTCGGAAACTCTTTTGAGACCCTTTCTTTGTATATATATTTGATCAATCCGAGTCCAGAAAGTCTTGCTTTTTGTCTATATATTTCAACCCAACTTGGGCCGGTTCGACCCAGTGACCAAGATCAAATACACCAACATGTTTGATGCACAGGTTGACGCCACCAGATTTGTATTGAATTAGCTAGGCTTCAAGGAGAGGTGGAAATTATGATGGTAGAGACAGGGTGGCCTTACAAACAGGATAGCAACGAGGTTGGACCCAGTATCAACAACATCAAAGCTTGTAATCGTAGTCACCTACCTTTGATCAATGATCGGTACTCCTTTGAAGCGAAGGAAGTTTGTGGATATATGAATAAGTTACCAAACACATTTTTGTTGATTTTTAAAATTGTAAATGAATTTGAAATAATTGTTACCAAATGGTTTTTTTTTTTCAGTTGTTTTTATGCAAAACACAAAAACAATCTGAAATGTTTTTAGTTTTCAAATTGTTTAAAAAAAATAGTTACCAAACAGCCTTATAGTTTTAAACATTAGCGTTGGGAAATATCATAAATATTGTGAAATCAGTATTACAAAATGAGTCGTTTTTATCTGTCAGTATAAAACCGCCGGTAAAAACCACATTACTGGCGGTAATAATGTTACCGCGCGCTGGAATTATTTCTCTTTTACGAGTAGTTTTGTACCACCGGTAAACAACACTAAAAATTGTTTTCGTTTAACTTTTATTGGCGGGAATTCCCACCGATAAAAGTCTATTTAAAAGTATTTTTAACTCTCCTTTAGCGGCGTTATTGATCGTCACTAAAACATTCATAAAAAACATATAAATAAAAACACCAGTTGTTTGGTGTTTTTAATTATAAAAAAGAATTTCAGTGGCACGCGGTAACTGCCATCAGTGAAAAGCCAAAATATTTCTGTCATTTGGCGAAAGCAAGGAGGCAGGAATTTTCCCGCTTTGAGTTTTACATGGTTGCAAAATCCGCCAGTAAATATTACATAATAACCGGCAGGCTTAACCGCCGGTAATCTTCTTATTTAGTTTAATTAGTAATTATCGATAGTCAGAATTGTTAGTAATTATTAATATTTCGAAGATTTTGCAATTGCCAGTTTAATTTGAGTTATTTATTATTTCACTGGCATTATTGTTTGACCGTGGATAATAAACTAATAATCAATTCTCAGGGAGCTCCTACATTTTTTTTTTGGTAATAGGGGAGCTCCTACAGTTGGTAAAAGATTTATTTTGAGCTTGCATTTATTCCGCCAACTTTGCCCCATGTTTCTTTGAATTTTACCGGTGAGAACTGGATTATCACTGGTAAAAACTTTATTTTTTGGTGGCAATATGTGATTACCGCCGCCTTTTTTTATCTTTGGAGAAGTTCCCACCAAATTTTCAGTAATGATTTCTGGCAAGAACTCCCGTTCATAAAGAGGCTTTCGGGTGAAAAATTCTCGCGCCATTGCGTGTGAAAAAAAGTCATGATATGTTTTTTACGAATGCATTTCGTCTAGAGCCATTTCAGTGGAGCCACCGTGAAACGCACGGCTAGGATCGAGTAAGGATGTGTGGGGCCCCTACTGATATGAGCATCTACCCGTGAGTTTCACACTGCTTCACTGAATGGCTGTGGACGAAACGCTCTCGTTTTTTAATATTGATATCTCCGTTTATTTAAATTAAATAATTTCAATAGTAGTCACACGATACCCATCGAATGACTACAAGGTAAGGGTGTGAATGGGCCGGGTGTCGTGGCTGGCACAGTCCAATATTTAACCAGGCTTGGGCAAGGTTAATGAGCCCATATGGCCGGGCCGTGCCTCATATTTAAGGTTCATATAAATTATAGGGTGGGCTTGGGTTGAGACATTTATGGCCTGGCCCAACCCGGTTCGACCAGTTCTAAAGATCTAGTTACTTGTTTAGGAATATTTTTACGCTATTTATATATATTTCTAGATATATATTTTGTATAAAAGGTTGTTGCAATAATGTTTTTATATTTTTTTAGGGAAATTTACAGCAACACCCCTTGAGGTTTAGTGAAAGGGCACGGACACCCCCTGTGGTTTAAAAATGATCACTTATAGGCCCTAAGCTTGTCGAAACCGGCGCTCGCTACCCTCACCGTGAGTTTTAGAGAAACGGTGTTAACTTTACACTTTTCAAAAACGAAATTGCCTCTTCTCTTAAAAGACATGCGCTCCTCTTTTGCAAAGCAAAAACCCCCTTCGTCTCTAACTCACCTGGAGCGAGCGACCATTGCGCCGAGGAGTTGTTTGTTTCAGACGATTTGAAGGAGCTGCCGACGGAGCTTTTCTGGTAAGAACACCCCCATTTGGTTTTTCTTCTTCCTATTCATTGATTTTTTTTTCTTTAAAACACACGATTTGGGGGCTAGGCTTTCATTTTGTTTTCGTTTTTTAGGGTTTCATTTTGTTTAGGGATTCATTTTGTTTTCGTTTTTTAGGGTTTCATTTCATTTAGGGTTTCATTTTGTTTAGGGTTTCATTTCGTTTATCCTCAAACAGAGACATCTCACCTTCAGCTGCCGTGCTTTCTCTTCGTTTATCCTCAAACAGAGAACTCTTCTCTCAGGTAATTCCATTAATCTTTCTAATGTTTAAATGAGATTGTCTTTTAGTTCATTTTGTTGGGAGAATTTTTCGTTGGAAGTTGCGAAATGAATACTGAGTTAGATAAGATCATATGTATGCTTTCGTACTGAGTTAGATAAGATCGTGGTTAATGGGAAATGAGGTTGGATTTATGAGATCATGTAAAACCCTGGAAATTTTTAGAAAAATTTTAATTAAGATTAAATATATTAAGTAAGAACAAATAAAGGGGGTTGGTTAGATTAGTGGGTTAATGGGGTTTGGTTCGTTTGGTTGAATGAATTGAACCGGTTCCTTGTTTAAAAAAAAAAGAAAATGAGGGTTAGTAGTTGAGGGTTTGAAGAAAAGAGGAAAAGGGGGTTTTCTTTAGGTTAGGAGATATACGTGAGGTGAGGGTTTGAGAAAGGACATGACGCAGAGAAGGGGAAATCGTAGGGATGAGAAAGAAGAAGAAGAAGGACGAAGAAGAGAAAAGAAGAAATAAGAAAAAGAGAAGGAGAAGAAAATTTTGGGTGATTGGAGTGTGGATTTTGCGAAATCTGGTAAGTAGCATATTGTTTTCTCGTTCGATCGATTAGTGTTTGGTTTGTTTTGATTTCTGGTTGTTTGATCGATCACTGTTTGGTTTCAATCGACTATTGTTTTTGATTTCTTATGATCTTGTTATGATTTAGGTTCTGATTACTTATGATCCTGATTTAGGTTCTGATTTAGCATGAGATGGCATGACGGAAATAGCTGTTCCTTTTTCTCTGTAAATGGATGTCTCTATTTATTATACTTTGTATGGATTGGCTATCCTCGTACCTGGGAGGTTGAGTTAGTAAAATTTCTAGGGTTGTTATTCAATTTGGGTTGTCCTGGTGATTGCTTGAATTGATATGAGGTTACTGTTATGCTCTTACGGCATTTTGAAATTGGATTTCGGTGGCTCACTCTTTCATGGGTTTGTATTTTAGCTAATGAAGGTTCTGATGGAAATGATATTGACAGGGGATATTTGACATTGAGTTCTTTAGGGTCTTCGATTGATTCTATTAGACTTTGGAATGGGATATGGATGATTTGATCGTTTCTCGTTGATGAGCCAATGTATTAATGTCCGGAGACAGCCCCTCTGTTAGACAGTTGACCTTTAGTATAGAAACAATTTGAAATTAACACATAGCAGCCCCTTTGTTAGGCTGTCTTAAACCTGTGTAAGATTTCGGTGGCTTGCGAGGGTTTGAAATCTTTACGTAAAGATTCATATTAGCAGTCTAAAATTTAGTTTAGGGTGTTTGTAGTTGATTGGAAGTGGTTTAGGACTGATTGGAACTCGAGGCATCGCAAGAAAAATCAAGAAAAATTGATGATTTCCGTCCAGTAGGTTTCGCGGCAGATTGTAACCACCTGTAGTAAAACAGCCATAACTTTTTGGTGGAAACTCCAAATTACAAACCGTTTATTGTGTTGGAAATTAGACTTGTAGAGCTTTCCAATGATATATAGTATGTATATCAATTCATTATAGATTAGATCAAGTTTAGCATTCAATTAACTAATTAGAACTAGATTTGCAGAATAAATAGCGATTGCAAATCAACTGTGGATATTTTGTATTGGTTTTCTCCAAACATGAAATTGATTTACTTCTAACTTGTGTTCAAGAAGTGGTTTCTTATGTGTTTGGTTAAGTCAAAGTTTGTTTCATTGTTAAATTGTGTAACATAAGGCATACTTAAGTAAATTGGTGTATAAAAGGCAGTTGGCCTATGGTATTTAAATAACAATGATATATTATTATTATATCTGTGGGTCGTGGATTGCCGTTCACCCTAGCTATTGAGAGTCAGGGGTAGTGAACCTGCATCCACAACAGACATGGATTTTGGGGGTAGTGAACTCAAGTTCACCACATGCTTTAAGGCATTGTGGTTAGTGAACTAAAATTCACCCCAAAAGCTCAGAATTGTGAGATTGTTTAACCATGGTTGTTTTATGGTCTAGTGGGCTTGTCCGTAGAGTTGGATCTATGTCTAAGCCAGGTAGTCTGTTGGGATAATTTGTGTGAAGAGTTTTACTCTTGTCCAGCATGTGATATACGATTCTGGGGGTTGTGGATGGCCGTTCACCCTAGCTCATGATGGGCCGGGGGTTGTGAACTTGCATCTACCTCAGAATGTGCCGCAGCAACCCGTAAAGTCAACTCGATGGTCTAATAGAGATTACTAACTTGATGGTCTATGAGAGATCACTAACCCGCTAACTAGTTCTACTGGGTTGTACTTGCTAGCTCATGCATGTCTCATGCTTGAGTGATCCGCTTGGGAAGAGCTATCCTAACTAGATCTTTCCCTATAAGTCGTGAGGGGCCGAATTGGACATGAGATTTTTACTGAGATTTTATTGATATTGCAGTTTAGATTAATTTATGTTTATCCGTTTATGATTTATGATTCCGTAAAGTTCAAGTATTGTTTACATGTGAATCAAATGTCTCTTAGCATGGTTTTTGCCAAAGATTGATTGTACAATATATGAGCATGCTACTTTAATGTTTGAAAACTTGCATAAATTGTTCTTATCATGCATTGTGCTGCTTACTGGGATGTTAGTCTCATGTGTTTTGTTTTACTGGTTTTGTTTTCAGACAGATCTGCAGGGCAAGCACGAACTGGGGTAGGAAGAAATAGTGATCCTGATGATGATTATCGCCCTGAGGATTATTACTATCCTGGCTAGGGCTGGATAGCACTTTTGTAGTTGTTTATTTTGGATTTTGTATAAATTGTGCATAGAGAGAGAGAGAGAGAGAGAGAGAGAGAGAGAGAGAGAGAGAGAGAGAGAGAGAGAGAGAGAGAGAGAGAGAGAGAGAGAGAGACTATGTGTATAAAAACTTAGTGGAATTTTATCTGTAGACCTTTCTTGTTAGAAATATGTATATAGGTTTAGTTTTTGTCTTCACTGGCACCCACAGTGATGTTATACATAACTGTAATTTATTAGGTGTTAAGATCTTCACACAAACTTACTATTTCAGCTGTTATATAGCCGTTTTCTATTAATTTAGGAAGCGTTTCTGGGACCTTACCTGATGTCAAGGAACCGGCATATACCTTTAATGACCATGTCCAGGTCTGGGGCATCACAGATCATGCATGCTTTCGTACTGAGTTAGATAAGATCCTGCTTTCATACGAAGTTGGATAAGATCATGGTTCATGGTGAATTGCTTGAAAGGGGTTGATTTCACTCTTCAAAAATTCTGCTCAAACTCTGTATATAGTTGAGCTTTGTGCTTATTCTCATTTGCTTTTTAAGCTGTGATTGAAGCCACGAAAGAAAAAGGAAAAAATAACTAGATAAGTAATTAATGCCTACAAAATGCCTACACTTTAAGTCTTTGGTTATGTATATGCATCATGTATTAAAGCCAGGACTTGAAGCACTTGGATTTAGTCCCAAAATATTGAGGTTTCACCCATGTATGCAATTAAAGCACACTTCATGGTGAAGATGGTCTTGATTTTTCTATGATCTTCCCTCCCTTTAGGTGCAACATTTGTTAAGATGTATACTATGGCGGTTCATCATTCAAGGGGAGTTGAATACATTGATGCTGTGGATGAGGATAGATACAGTTACATAGATTTAGCAATTGATGTGGCAGATGCAATTGGTGTTCAACCTTGTAAAACCCCAAATTTTCACCTAATAAATAAATAAATAATAAATAAAAGAAAATATGAGTTAAGTGAAGATTTAGAGGTAAGTAATTCAAATAGGTCATAAATTGTAAATAAAGAAAGAATTTTAATAAAATTTGCCTAAAAGAATAAAAGGGTATTTTGGTAATTTCCAGAAAAGGGTAATTAATAATTAAATCATTAAATAATAACTAGAATTAGAAAATAGAAGGAAATAATTTATTTCGACAATCTAGAAATTAAAAGAAATTAATAAAAAGCCTAAAAGTGGGGAAAAGGGTAATTAGGAGATTTCACGTCTTAATTTGGGGAAAATAAGGTTTTAGGTGATAATAATGTTTAATTAAATGTTTTGCACGAAAATAGGTTATAAATAGGAGTTTAGATAATAAGAAACTTAATTAGGATTGTTTAAGTAGAAAAATAGAAGGTGGAGAAAAAGTAGGAATTAAATTAGAAGGATTAGACTTTAACTAGACCATGGTTGGGTTAGCCCAAATTAAATTAGCCAATTAGGGTTGGTTTAGGATTTCTAAAGCTGAGTATAAATAGGAAACTAAGGTTAGACAAGAGGGAATTTTCGTGGGTTTCTTATGGAGAGAAAGGAGGGAGAGAAAGGAAGGAGGTTTCTAATGGAGGTGTCTGACCAGCCACCTTCAAAATATGATCGGAGAAAATCCGTACGGTGGATCGCCTTCAAATTTGGAGGTTTTGTTCTTCACTGATGGAACTACATTGTGTACGGTGAAGATTTGAATTGGAAGAGTCTAGCTTGGTGCGTTTGGGAGCAAAGGTCTGGTCCAGAATTAGAAGGTTCAATGGAAGAAGGATTTAGCGTATAAGGCAAGTAGTAACCCTTGGAAAACGTGAGGAATTGCATGATTTCGTTTTCTGTGATTTAATATTGATTGAACGGATTAGTCGGAATAGTATTTACATGGAATCAAATGGGTTATATGTTATTGATTGGTATTCTTGAAGGATTTGTTGAAATAAAGAAGAAAACTTGGTTTAATCATAAAAATAATTATAGGATGGTATTCAATTAAGAAGAATTAATCTAAAGGGCTTTAGGAATGTTTTAGAATGTTATTAGATTAATTTAGACCAAAGAAACATATGGCAAAGGCATAAAAATCCGAACTTTAGAAATTTGGAAATTTCTATTTAATTTTGCACGAGCGCCTAGGATCGCCCAGCCCTGTAGAGGTAGGCGCTCTGTTCAAATTTTGCAGATTTTGGGAATTTTGTAATAGGAATAATTATCCAATAAATTTTCTGATTAGTTAAGCATGTTAGCATCTTTATAAGGACCTAATTAGGCTATAAAAATTTTAAAATTAATTTGGAAATATTAAGCAATAAATTGAAGGTTATAATGAAAGGATTGTTTATAAAAGAGTCAAAGGGTATGGATATTGCTAGAAATAATACTACTGAAATTTATAGCTTATAAACATCTTTTAAACTTCATTCTAGGTCTGTAGAACATGCTGAAAAAATAAAATACTGAAAATTCAAATAGAAACTAGCTTAGGTGCTAAGGTAGGAAATTGGATTCTAATAAAAGGGATTAATAAAGAAAACTTTAAGTAAGATTGGATTTACTTTATTTTGACCTTTAAATAGGAATATTGGCTACTGGAATTGCATAAACTCAGATTTTATCGGATTTATGATACTTGAGCTTTACTTTGAATATAATTGGAAGAATGGCATATGTTATTTTGGAAATGCCTATAATTGGATTTGTTATGATTGAATCATGATTTTCACATGGAATGGAATACTTGGGTATGGATTGGTATGTGGTATGATGTTGTTCTCTTTAATTTTACGGTTGGGTGATACGGCTTCTGTGGTTGAGTTGATACCAACTTTTATGGCAGAGAAGGGTAATCCTCTGTGTAGAGATGTGTAATCCTTTACGGGTAAAAGTGTGTATGCCTCCTACATTAGCGTGTCCTCCCGTATGTGGTTTTATCGTGGTTTGTGTCAGTGGGCTTAGCTGTATATGGATCCATAGTTTTGGCTGGTTAGCTAAGTGGTATTTAGTTTGGGTTGATTTACTCCTATATGTGAGCGCGCTTCCCTTTGCAAGTTAGTTTGCTCTGGAAGGGTCCTATGTCTGGAGGGACACCCCGGTGAGCCGTTGGTGATTCCCTGTACATGTGGATAAGCGACCACACTTCATGTATTGATTCTGGTGCTGCATGCTGGTGGTACGTCCAACTCTGCGGGGTTCGTGTGCAATAAGTCGGTGACTACGGCTCTTGCCTAAGCTGCGCTGCATGGGGCTTGAGTATCATTAAGTAGCACTGCCCCTAAGCCGCACGGTGGAATAGCATTTAGTCGAGTGTCATCTCAAATACTCATCATCTTTGTGAGTCCTGCAATGGCACGTGTTTTATCGCTTTTGTCGGTTTTACCTCGTTAACATCAAGTTACTGGTATTTATACATGATCGTCTGTTTTATCGCTTTATTTGGAATTACCATGGATAACTTGGATTTCTCGTCTTATCGTGGATTAATCGAATACCTTATGACTATTTGCTTATATTGGACTGTTTCAATTGCATGCACCTGCTACTTGCTGAGATGTAAATCTCACTCCGTTTTCCCCTATTATTTTTCAGGTTGCTTGGAGAGATCGCGAAGATGGGGTTTTAATTTGATGGGTAGAATTGTAATTGGTATTAATGTCACATGTTGATTAAATAAACCTTATTGTAAACTGAATTGATATTATTGAATGAAAGAATTGTTTTATTGGCCACTATAACTCTGATGTAATTAATTAGTAAATTTTAAAATTATTGTGAATCTTGGTTTGTATCTGACCCCAGCTTCGTGGTAACACCTCGGGTTTAGTTGTTGAACCGGACTTGGGTTGTTATAGTAGCGAACCGGGTTCGGGTTGGGTGCCGGTTTGCACTGACCCGGGTTCGGGGCGTTACAGAGATGGTATCAGAGAAACAAGATCTAAACCTAGGAACTAAATTCTTAGGTGGGTAGTAGGATTGAGTGCACGTTAGATAAAAGCATGTTTATTTAGGATGAGAGACTTTAATTTTATTTGCATGTTGTGAATGCTATTGTTTGATGATATTGCTATGCTATTGATGTTATTATTAATATTGGATGGTATATTATTAACCAAATTAAAGTAAAAAGTTTCAATATTAACCTGTACTTATAAATAGATAAATTTCCACATAAGAAAAATAAATGGAAATGGAAATAGACAAAATTTAACAAAAATGATCTGATGTATATATCTGTAGGATGAACCAGTACAAAGCTTGGTATACAACTGAAAAACTAATATAAGACCTATGGACTAAATACAACCCAAGGAACCCAAAAAGTGTATACACATCTGTCCCAAAAGTGAAAGAGAAAGAAATAAAAAAAATACAAGACTCTAAACCAAGAAAAATAAAAATTAGCTAGATGGTCCAGCGCCATCTCCTCCATGTCCAGTATCATCTCTTGTACCAACATCTCCATCTCCAGCCCTAGTAGCATCATCCCTAGCAGCAACAGCACCCTCGGACTCCTCAAAATCCCAGATCTCAGGGCAAGTAGAAGGTCCAGTCTGCATGTATGATCGCATGATCCGGAACATACAGACTAGGAATCATATAGGGTCTCCATCCGCTGCATCATCTCCTCCTTAGTCCTCGCGAGGGCCACCATCTGCTCCAGCACCAAAGGCATGTGTCCGGATATCATAGTCATCCGCCGGTGTAGGACCTCCACATCAGCTACTAGATTGTGAAGGGTATCTGCAACATGAGTAGAAGAACGAGGAGCCTCAGCTGAAGGAGGAGGGGCATCAGCTGTAGTAGTAGGTGGACGAGAAGAGGAAGGAATATCAACTGAAGGGGGAGCAGTAGGAGAAGCGGGGGGAGCAGTAGGAGAAGAAGGGGGAACATCAGTAGAAGCAGGAGCAGCAGTAGAGGAAGATGGAACCGCTGAAGGCGTAGAGGAGGAAGGAGCAGTACCACTATCAGCGGTCCTTCTGGAACGAGTAATACCTGTGGTGGCTCTGCGGATAGGCTGGCTCAAAATCAAAGGTCGAAATCTAGGATACGTAGCTGAGGATGCCGAGATGAGTCTAGCTATAAGGCATCCATAGGGGAGAGCAACAGATCTCTTAGGGTCATGGTAGACCCCAAGAATGGTAGAGATGATCATAGAGGGAAGGTCTATCGAATCACCCTTTAGGAGGGCATAAAGAAAAAGAGATCGAGAACTAGGAAGAGAGGAAAAGTGAGAAATAGGCCAGAGGTTCGTGAAGACGATCCTCAGGATGACACTGGTAGTGACAGGGAAGCAGGCAGTGCGGAGAGGTCCCACTCCAATTCTCCGTCGCCTCCCCTGTCAGGGAAGTGGCAACAGTAGAGAAGTCAGGGGTGGTCTCACCTGAATAGGGATAGACAGGGTGCTCTACCCTGGGAATCTGAAGGCTGGTGGAAATAAAGTCAGCAGAGACAAGGAACCTAGTACCTCTAATGTAGGAATAGAATGAAGACCGGTCGGGAGCAATCTCATGGATATTGCTGTAGAAATCCCTAACCAACTCATAGCATGTGGGAGCAAAACCATTAAAGAGGGGTAGCCACCCTCTAACCTCCATCAAACTTAGAACTGTAGGAGCAAAGTCCTCAAAAACCACACTCCTCTCTAATAAGATCGTCCTAAGATGGAAGCGATCATCATACTTTCCCTTCTCAATGTCAGAATAAAACCTGACATCTCTTTGGTCAACCCTAGCTCTCTTAGAGGGATTCCCTACTGAAGTTCTAGCCATCTAGGATTTGGAATAAATAGGAATTGGAATCGAGATAAAGAAAAATAAAAATAAAAATAAGAACATGAACAACACAAATTGGGTTAGGACAATTGCATAAATAATTCAACAAAAATTAAGAAGAATTAAACTAGGATAAACTTGTGCAAAAATAGATTAGAAAAGTGTTAAAACAGGTCCTAAATCGAAATCAATTGAAAGAAATTAATTCAGAAGCAAGTTTTGCAAAGATTTGGCCGAGCGCCTAAGACCGCCGACGGCAATCAGGTCGGCGCTCGTGGTTGTCGTAAGCAACGATTGGGGTTTTTTTTTGCACAAAACCAATTAACGATAAAATCTTCAACTAAAACTAATTCAAATACGACCTATGAAGTATTTAGAAAGAGAATAAACAACTTTTAAACAAATGCCCCAAAAATGGAGCTTCAATTGAAATTTTTTTTGAGAAAACCTAGCCTTAGCCGTGAGTGGTGTGGAAAATTTTTGTGGAAGAAGGAGAGCTTGAAATTTACTTGTTAGTGTCGTTTGGAGTCGAGGAGCAGTTGATTGAGGTCGGAGAAGTCGAGCGCCAAGTGGAATAGTGCTCGGCAAAGTCAGCAGAATTAACAGAAGATGAAGATGAAGATTGGATAGATGAAGAAGTTTTAATTAGTGATAATGAAGAAGAAGTAAGCAATGAAGAAGAGAGAAATGAATCACCTGAGGCAGATATAGGTGAGGACAGTGAAGGAGGGGATGAGGATGCACTATCAAATTGTGAGTCTGATCTAGATTACCGAAGCCTAAGTTATTCTGATGAAGATAGTGGAAGTGGGGGCAATGAATTTGACATGGAGCATGGTATGGAGGACCCCAAGTTCCAAAGGGGTACACAATTTTCTAATATTCATGATTTTAGGAAAGCATTGGCTGAATTTGCAATCAAGGAAGGTTTTAACCTAAAAAGGATTAAGAATGAAAAGAAGAGGATTACAGTTGCATGTTTTGTTGAGGATTGTAAGTGGAGATTACACGCATCCATGAAACCAGATGGGATCACATATATGATTAAGACATTTCAACTAGAACACACTTGTACACGTGTCCACAAGAATTTTGAAGCCAATTCTAGATGGATATCAAACAAGATTCTCTCACAAGTTCATGCAAATCCGAAGGTCCAGATTTCAGCCATTAGGGAGATGGTCCAAAGTCAGTTTGGTGTTGTAACGCTCCGGATCCGTGTTGTTCATTAAAGATATAACACGTCTCACAGAGGGTTAGGTAAGGATCCAAATAAAAGTGATCGCTGGATAATCACACAATTTATACCATATCAGAGTGCACAATTAAATTCTTATCTAAGAAGTTTATAAAATCTTCAAATATAATCAAATAGGTCCATATAACTACCTTATTACATTTCCCTCAAAAATCAAATAAATCAGAGTTTAAATCTAAAATAACCTACTAGTCTATGGATTGTAGTAATAATCCTCCTCCCTATAGGTGTCAGTCGGATCTACCCCAGTAGGCGCCTCACCACGAATATCTGAAAGACAAAACAACAATGAGGAATGAGATACGAATATCTCAGCGAGTAGCACATGCATGCAGAAATAGTTTAACGCAGTTATAAACATGCTTTGATAAATAACCAACAAATAAACAACCGTAGTACCGATAAATCAACGAAAGGTCAATGTCATGCATATTGCTTAAATTGGTAAATTTACATGCCAAGTAGACACTCCACACCTCCATGTACACAGTTCCGGCCTACTCAAGGTATCGGACACTCTGAAATGACGGCCTACTCAGGGTATCGTCGTCCAATGCCGGACTACTCCAGGTATCGGCACTAACAACCAGGCCTATTCAGGGTATTTGACTGCTCTACATTGGTCGTGGCAACACACAAAGCCATGCAATTACACCAACAAACAAATACCATCACATTACTAAGCTTAACATGGATCCAAGGGAAGCTAAACCCAAAACCGATTAATAGCCACATAAACCCCGCATTGGCAAAACATTAAACCCACACTGCTTTCAAATCCTGTGTATTCGAGTACACTCATCACAAGTTGTTCCAACCAGAACGTCAACTCATACAAATTTATAAGTTTCCCAACCTCTCCACAACAACTCATGCAGTAAAATTTCTCTTACTCACACAAAACATTTCAATACTTTTCAGTTCTTTGATATTGAACAAAATAGATTTATACAATTTCAAAAGCAGGAAACAGATAAAATATATAACCAAACTGATGCATTTACTTATAAGATCATGAATAGCAACAACCTACCTAAATTCCTTAAACTCACCTTTCGACAGTTTGTAGAAATATTCAAAATGTGATTCAATAGTCTCCAAATTGTTTTGAACGAATATAATATTTCTAACATCCTAATCTAGCCTTTTGGTATGGGTTTGTAGTCTCAGAGTATCAAAATTTGGTTAGGATTGGCAAAAACTCTGTTTTGGCAATTACCATAGGGTGCGCTGACCTCTGGCACTGGGCGCGAGGTCGGCATGGACTTAGCGCACACCCAATCTTCACTTCGCGTGGACGAAAGGCACTAAGCGCGAGACTAAAAGCACTAGGCGCGAGATGAGCGCGAGAGGAGCGAGAACAAGAAATGCGTCGCGTGCGCTTGGTGCGAGCTAGGCGCGAATTCAATGCTAACAACCGACTTAGCTTGCGCCGATTCAATTTACTTGGCGCTAGGTAGGCGCCAAGTCGGCGGATCCTACCTCTGATAAACGACTCTCTGTTAATCTCAGATCTCCATCTCTGGCTGTGTTTCTGACCTCTGTAACCACTCGTATGTGCTTCTACCATTACCAGAAAACCTTTAGACCTATTTCGGACTTAATCAAACCTACTTTTAATTCACGACTTCTTAACTCATCAAACCAACTCATGCTCGAACAGATGCAATAGAAACTAAGAACATGCTTTTGGTAAAACACAGAGACCAAAACCAACGACAAACAAAACGATGCTACTCACGTTATACGCTTCCAAGTCTTTGCAACAGCAACCCTTCGTAGAGCAAAACCAACCAAGACCAACGACAACAGTCGATCGCTGCCCAGTCGATCGGCACCCAAACTCCTTCGGTTTGTGAGAGTTTATCTAGACACCCTCAATACAGAACACTTCGATCGGCAGGAAAACCCAGTCTTCTTCTCCTCTCCCAATACCCTATATCACCAGCCGCAATCGCCTTCAACACAATGTATGCGAAAACGAAAAACCCTACGAGTCTAAATACGCTAGGTATTTGTACTTACCTTATATACGCATTGCAGCTCGACGGGTTTTGAAACACTTGATTTAGTGCAACGCTCGTCCACCAAGATTCCTACATACACACACCTTTATTAGTTTTATTTTTCCAATAAAATCATGTAGAAAAATATCGGGGTTTTACAGGTGTCGAGCCTAGTTAAATGCAGGTGAGGAGGGCAAGGAGGAAAGCCATTGAGGTCGTAGAAGGAAGTCCTAGATTGTCATATGGCATTTTATGGAGATATGTTGAAATAATTAGAGCTACCAACCCTGGGAGTTTGGTGAAGATTGAGGCAGAGAGGGTTGCTACATCTTCAGCTCCTATGTTCAAGAGGATATTCATTAGCTTTGCATCGATGAGGTTGGGGTTGCTTCAAGAGGATATGCTGAAATAATTAGAACTATTATTCGTATTTATGTATGGTTGTAGTTTTAGATTCACATTGAGCAAGATATAGTTCTGTGCCCAACTCACGTTGAGCACTATCATTCGTATTTATGTATGGCTGCAGTTTTAGAGTTATGGTTGCAGTTTTAGAGTTGGCAATTTGTCCAGGCATGTGTGTGATTGATGCTTTGTAACTGATCCTAAAAGGAGTAATTTCAAGATACTGTTATGGTTGTAGTTTTTCCATTAATTGCTGTTGTAACTGTAGACACCACAAATTGCACCTTAATATGAGAGAGCAATCAAAATGAATTTTAAATATTTTATTTGAGCTTTGACAAGTGTCAAAAGCTAAAAAAGACTCAAAAAAAAGGTGCTAACCGCACTGTATATGCGGTTTTTGGCAGTTTGGTCGCAACCGCCTTGTGTGTGCAGTTGCAACCGCAAGCACAGTGCGGTTGAAATTCATGCTTCTCGAGTGGCTTCTAGAAGCTCAGGCTGTTAGGTCACGTCGGCAGCAATCATGAGCTTGTAACTGAATTGGAACCGCTCTGTGTGTGCGGTTGGTGCAGTTTGTATTGCAACCGCACGATTGGGGCAGTTTGTGCAAAACCGCACTGAGTATGCGGTTTTGATTGTTTCGGGCATTTGCGAAAAGACTCGATTTCTGAGCCTTATTTACGCATATTACCTCTATCTTGGGGACTTGAACTCCCTATTTTAACTTCCGAAACTTGTAGATTTACACCAATTCATGCCTTTAATTTGAATTGGAATAATCTAGAAGGATTCATGGGCATACCCTTGGGACTTTTCTACCCTTGGCTGTGCCTATAAATAGAGGGGTCCTCCTTTTGCAAATGGCTGATAATTTGAAGCATTGAAGCTCTGCAAGAAAAAGGGAAACTTTGCTGGATTGTCTACTCAAGTGTTCAAGCTACTAAGGTAAAGCTCTAGTTCATTTTCCAGGTTTCTCTTTACATTTCCAGCACTGTCATCTTCTACCTTTCTGTAGTTTAAGGACTTGGTGTTTATTTGGAGCCCCAAACCACTTCCAAAGTACCTAGGAATCCTCTATAGCCGTAAAACGTGAAGAGAGAACCTGGGGAAAAAGAAGTTGGAATGGAACCTTAGGCTTAGAACCTACCATGAATGATTTACATATTGTTTTTATGTGCTGATTACACACACTTTTCATTGTTTTTCAGGTATAGGCTAGATCTTGGATTCTCCATGCTCAATATGGAAAATCTGAGATCCTTGGCCTTAGATTGAACTCTTAGGACTTCATGAGGTTGTTTTTAAAGCTTCAAAGTCATTTTGGCCGAATTCACATGCACTGGTTTCACTCTTTTACTCAATGTTTTCAAAAACAGGATAGCACCTGTGCCGTCTTAGAATGCTTATAATTTCATCATCCGGATGAATTTTTGAGTGATTCCAAAGACATGTGATAGATGGGAATGTCTATTTTATATCTGGAAATTTTCATCTATTTCTATGGAGCCGTTTTTTGATACCATCAGATCATGGTCAGCAGGTCAGTTTAGTTTAGATTGTTGAACTTGTCGCTTTGATTGAGCACCATTTGCTCGTTTTTAATCCGTTTTGTGTGCTTTTAATCTTTGTGTTTTCCGTGAAGAGTCTACTTTCAAATCCAACTGATTTCAAGAGTTTTTGTTTTAATTTGTGTCTTGTGTGTTTGATTAACTCAGAGCTGCTCTGTAGCAGGGTTCTGGGTTAATCTGTGATCCTTCGGGCTTGTTCGGGAGGTCACACAAGTGATACATGGATGGAGTTTTGTGTGAGGCCTATTTCGTTTGAAAGATGGCACCTCATACTTCATCCATGTAAGTTTTCATGGATTTATATGGAGCCAAACTCCACGAATAGAGTTTCAAAGTTGCTTACATGCTGATTTTTCTGATTTACAACATCAGATTTAACTGTATATTTCCCTCTTGTTTTAAATTGGATTGAGCTGAAATTTTTACTGAATGCTCTACTTCATACCAGCTTTCTAATGGCTTTGGTTTCATTTGATTTGAGTTTAAATCGAGAGATTTATGAATGATCAAAGTTTTCAAGCTCTTATGGTCTGATTTTTCCAGATTTGCTTTGGTTTGGTTTTCCCCAATTTTTTACTTTGATTTTACTTACTCATGAAGTCTTAGAGGTGATACATCCACAGAGAGAGTCTAGATTTATTGGACTACTCATATGGAAGAATCACACATATGTTTGCTAATTTTCAAGCATTATTTGTTTATTTTAGTTAACAAACAATCCTTTGAGCATGACAAGCATATGGCAACCGTCTTGTATGGATGAGTGGGGGTGCCTAACACCTTCCCCCGCTCATAACTTATTCCCCTTACCTGATCTCTGGATTTATCTTCGAATTAGAGTTACTTTGGCTTTAGTTGGCCTTTTATGATCCCTTTGGTGCTCATTCACACCTTAACATCAATGGTGGCGACTCCTTATTTTTGGCAAACCCCGTGTGATGAGGAGAAGATCACGTAGGTGAATTTCCTTGTTTCACGGTAACTGATGCTTTGTTTGTGGAGTAGCAAACCGAAAGGTCAACTCTAAAATCGTAAAGTACATAATAAGCAAGTAGCCTCTCATCCTTTACTAGCTAATATGGCATTATTTAAAGCTAAACGTCACTGGCACTGATACAAAAAATTAGATTCTAAGATAGAGGTTACACAGGTGCATCCAAAATTTACAGTAACACTCGTACACCCATTAATTCTGGAATCTTAAGATATATACAATGGAAAATGGAAACAATAGAACCATTTTAAAAGAGTTAAACAAGTTAATTGACACAAAACATTCAACGATAATCACTACAAGCATGTCCCAGTTGCAAATTGACTATATCATCTAGAACATATGTACAATCACTTGTAGTACAATTGCTACTAAAAGGAGTAATTTCAACCCTTTCATTTCCTCTTGTAGGTCCTCTCGTAGACCCATTAATTCTTCTTCTAGGGATTTCAGATCCTCCATTTTGTCATTAATCTGGGTCATTCATAAACTAAGATAGTCAATTGATGCTCTAGTTGAATCTTTAGACATGCCCATACTGCAATTTGTCTTCGTAGAACTGCATTTCTCATCCATAACCGGAAGACTACACATACGTATAGGAGTACACCATTTGAAGAATTCGCATGATGGTTTTGATGTAGAAACCTACAATAGTAAAGTAAATTTTCATAAGACAAGGGAAAAAAATGAAATTAATAAAAAATAGCTATACTTACCATGACCTTCCTAGCACACGTATAGAATAGTCTACTGGGATTGGTAGACGTCTCAGATACTCTTATAATAGCTTTCCTTTTACATTTACAAACATGACTTTTGTATTTCAATTGACTAACACCACACGGTGCTATAGGCTCACGCCATTGGAAAAAATTACACAATGATTCTGAAGTTGTAACCTACAAGTCCATAGTTATATTAGTAGCATGAATAAGACATTTACTAAACACATAAATAAAGTCAAGATGATACTTACGGATACATTTCTTCCACATGTATAAAACAATTTATTTGGGTGTTCAGATGTCTTTGATACTCTTATGATGGCTTTCTTTTTGTAGAAGCAGTTTTTGCTTTCGTACTTCAAGTCAAACAGACAATTTTTAGTAGATGATGCCATGCCAATTTGAATAGACTAAATCCTACAAAACAAATTGCAAAACAATTCCTAGAAACTCATCAATTAAATTGTGATAAAATACCAAAATATGATTATAACAAAGTATGATAAATTCTATGAGTTGGGCACATACTGCATCTTGGTGAGGTGTAAACAATGGAATAAATAAGTTATTGGCATTGTGACTGCAAATAATTCAAGATGATCCTTTTTACTCCTTTTTGGTGTCTCCACTGTTTCTTTTCTTTTCTTTGAAGTTGATTGGTGTGTTGATGTACAGGGTTTCTACCAAAACTCATTACATCAATCTCTTTACTGTTCCTTCAATCTCTTTTCTTTTCTTAGTCAAGCTGGCCAACATTTCCTTCTTACTGTTGCTTCAATCTCTTTACATATCTCAATCAAAGAACCCACACCCACTTCCATGGAATCAAATCCAAGTCCAAATCAAAAGTCAAGAACCACATCAACCTCTTTAATCAAAAGTTGTTGCCAAAAATCACCAAAATACACAAACCCCATTAAGATTAATCTACTTTTTGACGTTCAATTCACAAATTAACCTTTTAACGTTTTCATTTTTTTGACTTGGGAAAGTGATAAAAAGGGAATAACCAAAACAGTAAAACTAATCTTCATTTGATTTTGAAACCCCACTAGTCACTTAGTCAAATGTCACCTTTTATGCATTCGTAATCACATTATCCTCTCTCTCATGCACCCACATCGATCATTCCACCCAACCCTATAATTAGTCCCAACCATCACCATCACTTTGTATCCCGACAAAGAATCATCATATTCAAAGGATAGAACAAAAAAATTGTAAAGTTGTGATGAACAAATTGTAAAGTACCATTTCGTCTTTTAGAGATGGAAAAAAAAATGATGCATAAACGAACTTCGATTACCAGACACCGTAAACGAAATGAAACCCTAAAAAACGAAAACAAAATGAAAGCCTAGCCCCCAAATCGTGTGTTTTAAAGAAAAAAAATCAATGAATAGGAAGAAGAAAAACCAAATGGGGGTGTTCTTACCGAAAAAGCTTTGTCGGCAGCTCCTTCGAATTGTCTGAAACCAGCAATTCCTCGGTGCGATGGTCGCTCGCTCTAGGTGAGTTAGAGAGGAAGGGGGTTTTTGCTTTGCAAAAGAGGAGCACATGTCTTTTAAGAGAAGGGGCAATTTCATCTTTGAAAAGTGTAAAGTTAACACCGTTTCTCTCAAACTCATGGTGGGGTTAGCGAGCACCGGTTTCAAGAAGCTTAGGGTCTATTAGTGATCATTTTTAAACCACAGGGGGTGTCCGTGCCCTTTCGCCAAATCTCAGGGGGTGTTGCTGTAAATTTCCCTATTTTTTTATGATTGTATAATAAGGTTAATGTAATAATAAGTCTAGTTTTTACTATTTACAATTTATTAAGTTAGTGTATGTGTGTGTATATATTCACATGATTCATTAAGTTTATTAAAACTAGAAAAATAAGCAATTGTTATTAAGCAACATACATTTTTGTTATTAAAATGAAGTAGAGAAGGGTTGGGCTTGGGCTTAATAAGAATTAATAGGGCCAGGCTTGGATAAGCAATCCTAGGCCCGATGTAGGGTAGGGCGGGGCTTGGGCATACATAAGTTGTGTTATGCCAATGCCTTGGCCTCGCCCAAGTCCACCCTACCCTGACCCATTACCACCCATACGGCAAGGCCATCACCTTCTGTTCTCTCTCTATCACTATTGGGCAAGACCCATCTATCCAAAGGACTAAATCGTTTCTCTCTCTCTCTATATCTAGAAAGGCCTATTGCCATCTATCTTTCTTGCAATTACTTTTGTCTTTCTCTTGCGTTGCAAGGATTGCAACGAAGATCAGTGGTGAAATTCATCTTTGTATTCTATACTAGCTCTTAAGGGCAGGAAAACCCTAGCCAAACCTTCCCTTCTCCGATGCATACATTTGAATAGGTTGTCCTTGCTTTCTTCTTCCCTAAAAAACGGTTGGTTAATTGAAAAACCCTCAATAGGTTGTATGTGCTTTCTTCTTCCCTAAAAAATGACCCATCGGTAGATCAAAAAGAAAGTATTTTGCTACAACAAAGAATTGCTATTCTAACCCTTGTGAGATGGATATTTTCCCAAATCCAGAGATTTTCCTCGATCACTTTTAGCGGAACCATTGATGAAGTCGGAAACGGAGATTTCTCTAGTTTCCATTAGTTGCTCGTGTGCCAAGCACACATAAATTTTTTTTTTTTGGCTACGTGGCTACGATCGATGCAGGTAGCACCGATTGTAGCACGATGTTCACAGCAGAAGATATGCTCCCCTCAATGTTCTTTACGCCGGCCATGGATTATGCTATTGTTATAGCTAGGAAATTCCAGCATTAAAAATCATTTTAACGAGGACCTCATATTGTCTGCAAAATCATACAACAAGATCATTTCACTGACATTCAAGTTGATTTTTTTATTTTTTATTTTAAATTGAATACACTAATCACAAGGTTTGATGCATGAGTTTGGGCTTGACATTCTCTGCACTTTCTCAAGCATATAGCATCGTAAGGTCAATAATTATTTCTCTACACTTTGAGGGAGATCCTGTCATATGTAGCATCTTAATTTCAATAATTATTTCTGATCAGTTCTTTTATTGGAAAATTAGAACTTTCATATACTCCATTTCACAGCAAGTCATTCAATGTACATGAACAAGTGCTGGGAGAAGTATAGAGTTTATGGTCATTTGTTTGGTTCAAAAGTAGACAAAACTATTAGAACTTTGCCTTGTTTTTTTTTCTGTAGAATTTCATGGAATTCACACCTAGGCCTCATGTTTGAAGAAAAAGCAGTGGAACTATCAAATCCTGAATTTTTAATGTTATTAAAAATTGGATTTTATTAATAATGGTGTTATTTTTTAGGGAGAAATGAAAGGGGTTTAAATTGAAGGGTTCAATTTGAATAGGAGGTTGGATATCAACTTTATTCAAGATAAGTAATTATTTAAATTTTATAGCTTATTAAAAAATTTAAATGCATTATAGGTTATTATATGTTATGATATTGTAGGGTGTTATTGTGGAGGAGCATGCAACAAATCCTAAGAGGTTTAAAATAAGGTGGCGAACAACTATAAATACATGCTAATTCGGTTATGGTTGTTTGGCCAATTAAAATTCTATAATTCTCTAGTGGAGAAGAGAATGAGCTGGAAGAAGATAACAAGGGAGACCTGGTCGATATAGGGTTTGAAAGAGAAATTTGAAGAGAACAGAGAAGAGAAGAGGTCTATCACCAATGGTCGATTGGATTCAGGAAGTGAATTAAGGACGAGCTTAATACCAATTGCTTGGATTGAATTGAAACTCAGAGTAGGTAAGTAGTACCTTTGTTTACAAAATATTGCATAAAACTTGTTTTATATTTAGAATTGATTGGTGTTTGTAAAATCTCGAATTTTTAATAATATTAAAATTTTGATTTTAGGGAATATTAATTGATTTAATTGATGGGAAAGTCTAGAAAAAGAGATTAAGTGGTCGAACCGGAGTTCTCGGGTGAATCTGGGTAGAAATTCTAATTATAAAAATAAGAAACAATAATTATATTGTAATTAATTGGTTTAGGGTGGAGTGTCGCAAGGGTAATTTGGAAATTTCAGCAATTCAGAGATTATGTAAATTTGGGTAAGTGGTAATTATAGCGTATTGTAATAATTTAATAAATTATTAAGGTAAATTTTTTTAGATTAAATTAAGTGGGATTGTATTTGTCTGGGTGGCAAATCAGTAGATCGATGGTTATTAGGGATTGGTGTAGGGAGTTTGGTGGTAGAGCACCACATCGGATCAAGAAGAAGTTGGAGAGTTTTTGAACGTATAACTTGTCTCTCCATGCGCCTATTGGGTTTTTGACTGTTGAATCGTTGGAGAGTTTCAGAGCAATAAAGTCTGAATTTGAGAGCTGGAGAAGGGGGTTTTGGGTCTTGAGAAGTAAGAGTGTCAATCTCGTTTGAAAATTTTGATTGAAGGAAGCCCTGTTTCTTTGAGAGGAGTGTATCGGATCTGTTGGATCAGTAATTCGTCCAGTTACCAGTTCGAATCAGGTAAGTTAAATTCAGAGTTGTATTTAGGTTAGCTTCATTTAGTTTCATCAAGGTTTAACCAGAGAAATGAGATCAGACACTAAAGATCTGAATTCTGAATTTCTCTGCAAATTTTACAGTTCGTCAGAGAGAGTCCAAATGTGAGGAATCTGTTCAGCAACTTCTGATTTCTGGTGAAGTTGATTTCCAACAGAACAAAGGCAAGTCGCACCTTCTAAAATCATATTTTTGTATGAATTGTGATCATTTAAAGAGTTAGACGAAATGCTGTGTTTCTGTACTTGAAATGGGCAACTGAACCATGATTTAGTTTTAGTCTAACTAGATTAAATCCGAAACGATTATATGGTGTTATTATGATATTTCTTATCATGTTGAAGTGTTTTAGTAGGAGAACTTTAATTCAGTCCTGAAGTTTTGTAATTGTAGCAAGTTATAAATTTTGTTGAGTGAGAAAAAAATATATTGCACATCTGCTATATTGGGTAGAGTAATTTAGTTTAGTACTATTGCAAGGTTGCTTTCAAGTTTCATGGATTGCACGAATTGTGCTTATATGAATTCAGCTTTGGAAGAATCCAGAAATTACCAGATTTCTGTTCGTATATTGATATTTAATTTGTGAATTATCTATAGCTTATTTAGATTAAATCGGAAATGGTGTATTTGTGTTAGTCAAATAATTATCGGCATGTTGGAAGAGATTTGTTTGGTTTAATTTAGTTCGGTCCTTTAGTAATCTAAATTGGGCGTTTAATCTTGAAGCTGATGCAATTTTGATTTGAATAAATCTAAGGGTGTTCAGGTGTAGTATTTGATTGTTTTGCAAGGTATTAGAGGTGATTAAGATGAATGATTTTAGACTATTAGAATCTAGGGAAGCTGAATTTCTAATATGGTTTAGAGGTCTATTGAGGGTCATGATACTAAATGCATGTTTGATTTTTCTGCAGCAGATTTTGAGATTTCTTTTAAGCTTATTTTGTTGTTGTCAACTCCTTAGTTACTTCACTGGATGTTGTGCAATAATGCATCAGAGATTCCAGAAATGTTAAAAGTCTATGCAAATTATTTGGCAATAAAAATGAGATTTGTTTAGATAGGTTATTTGGATGATTTGTAACTGGTTAGTTGTGGGTGGTTTAGATATGGAGGAATAGATGATAAGAGTAAGGTGCAGCTGTTTGTTTTTAGAACAGTTATATTTGCAGCTGTTAAAACCTATTCAAATAGTTTCATCTAAGTTCTAATTAGCATTTTGTTCAGTAGAATATTAGGGAAGCCAATTTAGTGCCATGGTTAAGAGAATCATTGGGAGGCATAATACTAGGGTCATGTCTTAAATTTTCTGTAGCAAAGGTTTGGGTCTACTTTGAACCTATTGTTTGTGTCAAACTTTGAGTTATTACATCACATAAATATTTCAAGATATAGTTGGGAATTCAGAATTGTTAGTAAACTATTGAATTTAACATTGATAATAAGGAATACGGCATAATTGATCTTAAACTTAATTAGTATAAGACTAGCAAAATCTGAAATTGTAAACTAAAATGAATGGCCTTTGGGAGACACTTGTGCTGATTTTTAAATTCATTGGATTAGTTGAAATTATGGCATGACCTGACCAGTATCAAATTTATGTCTCTTATAAGTCACTAGATCAGTCCATGAGTAGTTCGAACTAAATCAGATTTTCATATGGCTTGGTGTCTACTGAAGTATTTAGAGTTGCTATTTTCTGTTTCTGATTTGGGCATTAGATCTTTGAGTCTTATTGATCTTGATTAGATTAAATTTGAGAAAGTTCAGATGTATTATTTGAATGAATTGAAAGGTGTTAGATATGTTTTAGAAGAAAGGAAGTAGTTTAGTTGTGGATAAAAATTCAGATGCAAAGAAGTGCAACAAATGGCCAGGCTTAGCATTCTCTTTGTTTTATACCAGGTGTGGCAGATTAATTCTATGATTATAATTTGAGTCTTAAGTCTTCTAAATCCTATTTAATTAAGTTAATTTAGGGTCATTTAACTTTCCAATGTTACTAGAATTTTATGGTGGATAAATTGATAAAATGGATTGAGAGATTTGTTATGAAGCATGATAGCAAATGCATGATCAGATTTTTTGCAGCATGTTTCTCTTTGAGTTTATCATTGTGTCAAGCATGATTTATTTCTTCACTTGAGTTAATCAAGGATCAATTGAGGTTCAAGAGCTGTTAGTAACTTTTGGGAATAAATTTTAACTGTAAAAATTATGGTAATTAGTATTAGAATTAATAAGTAAAGGGAGTAGCAAATCTGAAATTTTGTTGAATCTAATAGAGAGTTGAGTATCAGAGAATTCTGGAACTGATTTTATTATCAATGAATTTAACTGGTTTTTGTTGTGACCTGAATATTACTTGGTTGTGTTTTCTTAAAAAGTTCACTGGTTATCATTTTATTTAAGTGTAAAGTATTTCCATTTTCTGTATCATGAGCTATAACTTTTTACTGTTGGATGGCTTAGTGATTATTTGAAACTGAATTTTGATATTGTTAACTATAAAATGTCTTCATTTACTTTAAGCATGGTTTTATGTAAACTTGCACTTTGATTGATAGTTTTGTCAAATTATTAGGGGGAGACTTAGTGTGGATCCACAGTCGAGTTGTAAGTAAATTTTGTGCATTTTGTTGGGATCTAAGTCTAGGACTCCTTAGTGCATTTCCTCCATGATGGAGAGGCCTTCCATGAGGGAAGTGCTGCAGCAACTCCCTTTCCACCATGATGGTGAGGTCATTTGATGTTTTCCGCCATGAGGGCGATGAATTGGGTTATTTGAGCTGTTGCAGTATTTGACTGGATTGTTTGGAACTGTAGTGCTTAGCCACACAAAATATACAAACTTCACGAGTCCCACTATATTATGGTTTTGGAATAGTAAGTGAAATATGTCTAATTTGTTTGGTTAAAGTCTAGCCTCCTTTATACATTTCCTTTATATGGAGAGGCCTTCCATGAGGGAAGTGCTGCAGCAGCTCCCTTTCCACCCCAGAGGGGGTGAGGTCTATTATTGGCATCAGCTTCGACAGTGCGACAGTGGTTCTCAGACTGGATGGTTATCCTTTTCTACCTTGGAGAGGGTGAGGTCTTGTGGTTTTTACCAAGAGATGACGATATTGGATTCATTTTTGCAGAGATATTAGATTTGGCAGAGGCATCAGGTTTGGCAAAGAATTTTGGACTGGAACTGTTTGGGGCTAGAACTTAATCTTACAAAGTGGTCAAATTTCACGAGTCCCACCTTACTATTTGATTTGATTTTTGTTTGCCGGATTAGTCGGATTAATCAAATTTTACGAGGTTAATCGTCGAGTTATATTTTAATCGTTCATGTTTTAGAAATTAAATAAAGATGTATTTGAGCACGCATGTGTTGCTTGCTGAGATATTCGTATCTCATTGCTTTTGTTTTTGTTTTGTTTTTAGATCTTGAGAAGGACGATACCGGCGGGTGTATGCTTATTTCGGGTGAGTTGGGGATTTTAGTAGACTCTGATTATATTATTGTTTATTTTCATGTTGTCCTTCACTCTGATATAGCAATCCTGTGTGTAAAAGTAACCCTTTGGTAACGAGTTACGGCTTTACTGCGTAACCCAGTTCCGGGGCGTTATAGTGTTTGAAGAAGAATTCTATTTGGTTGTTTGAATGAAATAAATGCTAAATTAGTTGTGGATCTTCTTAAATTAAGTACTGGAACCTAGATTTGTGTTTTTAAGAGGTTTTGGAACATGTATGAATTGTTTGGGACAATTAAATTTGAGACAGAAATAGAGAAATCGAAGTTACAAAATCTAGAAACTCATGATCTAGAGATTTTCCAAGGTCGCTAGACCCCACGCTCAAGTGTAGGGTCTAGTGCCCATGTAATCCCATTAGTTTTATAATCATACGCTGAGACCACTGAAGCAATCTCTCAAGCATGTAGTTAAATTTTGTTTTAGAACTTAGACAAACCTAGAAAAGGGGGCACTCAACCAGGGTCGCTCGAGCAACTTGTTGAGCACCCAACACTACTTTTTATTTATTTGAGATTTGAGTTGATTTTTGACCTTAAACTGAGTTTTGGGCAAATTCAACATATGTAAAAACAGGTTTTAGGTCTTTAGAAGTGATTTTCAGTGGTTGAATAAATTTATCGAACTAATTAAGGATTTTGAGCACGTTCTACTGAAATTGGTTTTATTTGGAAATTTAGTGAGATTGTGTTGTTCCTATTGTATTTAATTAAATTGGAAGTTTTTGACACTTGTGATACTTGCTTATAAACATGTTTTAACTCTCGGAATTGCACAAATATGATTTCCTATTGATTTGGGTAAGTTGAGCTAAATTTTGGAATGTTGAACATATTTGGGCTATTTGTGTTATTTCATGATTGAGATGATATAAATATTGTTTTGTTAATTGAAATCTGCCTTGAGGGCATGTATTGGATATCCTCCATGATGGAATGGACTTGGTCATGATTGACCCATGATTATATGCTTGAGCATATCGGTTTATATGTTGGCTTTGTTTTATCTATTTGGCTTAGCTTGTATTGGATCCATTGCTTAAGCTCAGTAATGTAATGTGTTTGCTTTATTGCTATAATTGCATGACCATGAGTGTTGCCACAACGGGTGTAGAGTAGCACCGAAACCTTGAGTATGATAGTGTTGTCAATGTTGAAACCCGGAGTAGGCCAGCATTGGATGACAAAACCCCGAGTAGGCCGTCGTTTCAATATCCGAAACCCTGGGTAGGTCAGATTATACACATAGAGGGGTGGATTTGGCTATGGCATGTTTATTACTCAATTAAAGTGAATTACATAAGATTGGCCTATGTTGACACTTGTTTGATTTGGGATACAACTATTTGGTTTAATTGAACAGTTGGTTTATCGATTCTTGTTTTATGATTGTATTTGAATTTATGGGTAATTGCGTGGCCTTGAGTGTTGCCGCAACCGGCGTAGAGCAGCATCGAAATCCTTAGTAGGCCGGTGTTGTCAATGTTGAAATCCGGAATAGGCTAGCATTGGATGATGAAGCCCTGAGTAGGCCGTCATTTTAGTATATGAAACTTTGAGTAGGCCGGATATATACGTGGAAGCATGGATTTGGCTATGGCATAACTATTACCCCACTAAAGTGAAGTACAAAATACTAACTTATGTTGGTACTTGATTTGACCTGAGTTATATCTATTGGATTGTTTTGGACAATTGGTTTATCGACACGTGTTAAATGATTATATTCGGATTTATGGTTTTCCACATGGTTTGATATCAATATTGTTTATGCATCATCTATTATGGTATGTTACTATGTTTTATAACTTGTGGACAAGCCCCTTTCTCCAATGGCCCTTATGGGCCCCACTTCAAAAATAGATAATATTTGAATTTTTTGTTATCTTTAAGATGAGACTAATTCTCAATTATTTTAATGAAATATAATTAATTTCTAATTATCAAAAAGTAACCCATAATTTAAACTAAATATTTGTATACTTATTCTCAATTATCAGACAAATCAATATTTTGTCCAACACTACGTGTATTGTCAAAAATTTTTAATTAATAAAACTTTTTTTCTTATTTTAAAATTACACCTTTTCTTATTACCTTTTTCTATGTTTTCGAACTTTTTAGATTATTGGTTTAAAATATATACTCTCAAAATTTCCTTCTAAAAATTTAAAGAAAGTAATATATCTTTTAGTAAAACGTTATTTATGAAAAAATATATCTTTCCGTGCGGGTAAATCAACCAGCTATATTCAAAGAAACAGCAGTGTTCCCCATGGAAGACTAACGGTAACCATGCTTAGAAAGTCCAAAACACTAGGCGTTACATAAGACGAGAATTCCACGCCAATTTCATGTAGCAGTGGACCCCATGGAAGACTAAAGCTAATCATACTTCAGAAAATCAACACTGGCCTGACGTGAATTTCACGGAATTAATTCGCACCTCATGTTCGAAGGAAGAGCAGGGAACGCCATGGAAGACTACAGCTAACCAAGCTTCAGAAAATTCAATTTCATTGCCCGGTTTAAAATCCACGTTGGTTATGAATATAAATGATTATATTGTTACACAATATCAGAAAAGTTACGAGACAAGGGAACAGAATCTGATGTGAACTTATTTGGATTTGTTTTTGAGTCTACAATGCTTCACTTCCCATGATAATTTCTCCCAGCTTCACACATGACAGTTCAGCATTTCAGCTGTTTCGAGTCCCCCCAGTGAGCTTGTTTCTTTGATGGTAGATCATGATATCCCATTTGTTCTTTTTGTATCATTGGCAGGTAAGAAATGCTACTAAAGTAAAACTCGTTCATTTGTTATACCTCCCACGAAAAAGCGTTGATTAAACCCCACCTATTTGTCCATACCTTTGCATTTCCTCATATTCACATGCAGTGGTGAAGAGAAATACACAGATTTTCTACTTATCTATGTCTCTATTAATATTTTAACAGAAACAAATTACCGACTAGATACACTAATTAAGCAATATGAAAAAAAAAAAACGCAGAGCTCATGTCTTGACAAATTGATACGAATGGATTTGGGTAGAGAAGAAGGGGAACAGAATAGTGAGAGAAATAATAAGGATTCTGGAAATTTTCTATCCCTTTACTCAATACTTTTGACTACTTAAATAGCCTTATCTCCTAAACAAACTACAACTACTAAACTGGAAAATAGGATAACTATCACTCAGGTTGAAGATCAGCACAACCTG
The DNA here is from genome assembly GCA_947561395.2 of Buxus sempervirens. Classification (NCBI taxonomy): domain Eukaryota; kingdom Viridiplantae; phylum Streptophyta; class Magnoliopsida; order Buxales; family Buxaceae; genus Buxus; species Buxus sempervirens. The sequence continues at coordinate 24,090,493 of OX387189.1, forward strand.
AGCTTAACAAACTTTGAACAAATCCTAACACTTAACAATCTTAACCAAAGATTAAAATAACTTAACAAACTTGAACAAATCCTTCTTGATCAGATCTTCTCCACGTCTGCCCTTCCAGTTGGCATGTATTCATTGTCGCACATATCATTCCCCCCCACTTAAGAATCCTTGTCCGCAAGGATGAAATCAGGGTACGTTCTGGTAAAGCGCCATTCATTTTCCCACGTTGCATCTTCCACTGGTGCACCTGCCCATTTGACTAAGATTTCTGATTTGGGACGGTATTTTCCCTTTTGGATCACACGTCGATTGAGGATAGCTTCTGGCTGTGGAAGGATGGTTGAAGATTCTGTGACTGGTGGCAATTGAGGAAGAGGGGAAGACTCAGGTGTGAGTAGTCCCAAATGCTTTCGTAACTGACTCACATGAAAAACATTGTGAATTTGGGAGCCAGGAGGCAAAGCCAATTTATAAGCCACCGAACCCAATTTTTCCAATATCTGATATGGACCAAAGAAACGTGGGGCTAGCTTCATGGAACCCCGAGAAGACACAGAAGTCTGTCGATATGGCTGTAGTTTTAAATACACATAATCGCCAACATCAAAGGAGACCTCACGCCGATGTTGATCTGCCTGGCATTTCATTCGTTCTCGAGCTAACATAAGGTTGCGACGCAGCTCACGTAAAATGGTATCGCGGTCACGCAGGTATTCATCTACTGCTTGGACGCAGGAAGTGCCTGGTATATAAGCGAGTAGACTTGGGGGTGAGATGCCATAGACAGCCTCGAAGGGCGTCATCTTGGTGGAGGAGTGAAGGGATGTGTTGTAGCTATACTCAGCCCATGGAATCCACTCTAACCATTTCCGGGGCTGGTCCCCTGCAAAACATCGCAGATATTGCTCCAAGGTGCGATTGACAACTTCAGTTTGTCCATCGGTTTGGGGGTGATAACTCGAACTCATGCACAACTTGGTCCCTTGCAGCTGGAACAGTGTTCGCCAAAATGAGCTTATGAACACTTTGTCTCGGTCACTAACAATTGATGTCGGAATGCCGTGGAGGCGAACCACATTGACAACAAATGCCTTTGCTACCGTCACAGCGGTAAATGGGTGTTTCAAGGGCACGAAGTGAGCATATTTCGTCAAGCGATCCACGATGACCATGATGACAGTATACCCATTTGAAGATGGTAACCCCTCAATAAAGTCCATTGAAACATCTGTCCACATTCGGGTAGGAATTGCAAGTGGCTGAAGTAACCCCGCTGGCCTCATACAATCGGTTTTGTACCTCTGACAGGTATCACATTGACTCAAGAAAGCCTTCACTGTCTGGCGCATATGAGGCCAAAAGAAACTTTGTTTGATGCGAGAGAGGGTTTTATGAAACCCAAAATGCCCACCGATTGGTGAAGAATGGCAGTCCTCAATTATCTTTGAAATCAGTGTGGAGGTGGGGCTCAAATAAACTTTGTCTCTTTTGAACCATACCCCATCTCTCTGTAGCAGATGGTGATGTAAGCGTGAGGGACTATTTGTGATCAAGTCCTTATAAAATGAGTCCTGTTGGACTTCTTGTTGAAGAATTGGCCACCAATCTGCATGTGGTACAGAAATGGATAAAAATTGAAACTCAACTACACGTGACAAGGAATCCGCACCTTGGTTTTCAAGCCCTTTTTTGTACTCAATTTCATAATCGTATCCAAGGATCTTTGGCAGCCATCGAGTTTGTGCCGGTGTAGTAATCCGTTGCTCCAACAAATACTTGAGACTTTTCTGGTCGGTGCGGACTGTAAAGGGTTTGCCAAGCAAATAAGGACGCCATTTTTTGATGGATTTAACAATAGCTAACATTTCCTTCTCGTAAGTGGATAAAGCCAAGGCTGAACCCTTCAATGCTTCACTAAAATAAGCCACCGGTTGGTTCTGTTGGGAAAGGATTGCCCCGATGCCGATGCCGCTCGCATCACATTCGATCACGAAGCGTTGAGAAAAATCTGGTAGCCGCAAAATAGGTGGAGAAGTTAGCGCCTCTTTCAATTGTTGGAAGGCCATCGCTGCAGTCTTATTCCAATTAAACCCATCCTTGGACAAGAGTTGGTGCAAAGGAGCTGCTATGCATCCAAAATGGCGGATAAACTTCCGATAGTAGCCGGCTAGGCCGAGGAATCCACGAACCCCTTTTGCTGTTTTTGGTGTTGGCCAGTCAATAACAGCTTGTATTTTGGTTGGGTCAACTGCTACTCCTTGCTCCGAAATTACGTGACCCAAATAGTCAACCTGTAAAACACCGAAGCGGCACTTCGATTCCTTTGCAAACAAATGATTAGTTGATAGAATCTGTAAAACAGTTTGCAAATGGGATAGATGGTCTTCCCATGATTTTGAATACACAAGAATGTCGTCAAAGAAAACCAAAATAAATTTCCGGAGATAGGGACGGAAGAGATCATTCATCAAACTCTGGAAGGTGGCAGGGGCATATGTGAGGCCAAATGGCATTACTAGAAATTCGTAATGCCCTTCATGTGTCCGAAAAGCTGTTTTCGGAATATCGTCCGCTTTTACTCGAATTTGGTGATAGCCAGCCCTTAAATCCAATTTAGAGTAGAATTTAGCTCCGTGAAGTTCATCTAATAGTTCATCGATCACCGGAATTGGATACTTATCTTTGACTGTAATGTGTTCAAGGCTCGGTAATCCACACAAAACCGCCAAGATCCATCTGCTTTCTTCACTAACAGGACCGGTGAAGAGAATGGGCTGTTACTTGGCCTGATCAACCCAGATTGCATAAGCTCGTTCACCAACTTCTCTATCTCAGTTTTCTGGTAATAAGGGTACCGATATGGCCTTACACTCACCGGTTGCATGTTCGGTTGCAACGGAATTTGATGGTCATGTGACCGTGGTGGAGGCAAGCCGGTAGGTTGTTCAAAGACACGAGAAAATTTGGCGAGGAGATGGCTCATATCAGGTGGATATTTGTGTGGTTGAGTGCTGCTAATAGAAGGAACAATTTGAAAAAAAAATCCGGTACCTTTTAAGGCATTGAATTCCTTGTCAGATAATGCTTCCATGCTAGCACGTCTTAAACCCTTGAAGCTGTGAGAAACTCCTCCGACGTTGAACGTCATGCTTAACTGTTTGTAATCTGTCTCGATGGGTCCTAGAGTTTCAAGCCATTGCACACCCAACACCAACTGGCATGCTGCAACAGGAAGAATGTAGAAGTCCGCTGTAATGTGATGGCCTTGAATGGTGAGGTTGAGTGCCTGACATTGCCCAACACAATCTATTTTTTCTCGATTTGCGACCATAACTTGAAATTTCTTGTCCTGATTCACTGGCAATCCAAACTGAGAAACTATGGACTGATTGATGAAGTTGTGAGTGCTGCCGCCATCTATTAACACTACGACATTCTTATTTTTCAACTTGCCCAAAATGCGTATGGTTTGTGGATGGTCTGCTCCTGCAATTGCATGAAAAGAAATTTCAGGTATACCTTCATGATTTTCTAGTTCTGGGGAGATGTCATCGGCATCATCGATGGTGGAATGAGGTAAATCCTCTATCATGAACAGCTGTGGTCGTTCACAACGATGGCCAGGAATGAATTTCTCATCACAATAGTAGCATAACCCCTTTTCTCGACGTTCCCGTGCCTCTTGAGTGGTAAGCCGACGGGCTGTTGTTGGTAGAGGAGTGAAGCTTTTGTTCATGTGCTGAGTTGGGGAGGGTCCGAGCACTCCAGCTGTTGGGTTGGTTGGCGCCTTCGGTATTGCTAACGCAGATGGAAATCGAAATTGCTGGTTGGGTTTTCTTTGTAATTGGTTACGTTCCTCGATCAGCCGAGCCACACCTATGGTATCTGCCAAGGTTCGAGGTTGCTTAATTTTGACATCGAGGCGAATGTCATCTCGAAGTCCTGCAATAAAACAACCAATTAGAAAACTCTCGGGCAGGTCATCAACTTGATGGGAGAGTTTTTCAAAGGCTTCTTGATAAGCTGCCACAGTGGAGGTGTGTTTAAGGCGAGTCAAAGCTTCTGACGGGTCCTCGTAATCTGTTGGGCCAAAACGGAGCAGTATAGCTTTGGTGAATTCATTCCATGTGAGTGGGCCACGAAATTTCGTCAACCACCGGTGCCACTGTAAGGCGATGCCCTCTAGATGGAAGGAGGCCAGCTGAACTTGTTGAGGAGGCACAATATTTTGGAAATCAAAATATTGTTCGGCTTTGTAGATCCAACCATTTGGGTCTTCGCCATTGAATTTTGGAAAAGACAACTTGAGTCCATGATGAAGATGACCATTGCTGGTGTTGGAACGACCAACAGTTGGTGAGTGTGAGGTCTCGCCCGAAGCGAACGGGTTAACGTCAGTTTGAGAGCCTCGGGTGGCTCGCAAAGCTTGTAGTTCCGTCAACACTGTTTGTAAGGCAGCATGAACCTGATCAAAGCTGGATTCATGTCGTGCCAAAATTTCATTGACATCATTGCGGAATTCTGCATTGGATTTACCACGGGTGTCCATGATAACCTGGCTCTGATACCACTGATACGAATGGATTTGGGTAGAGAAGAAGGGGAACAGAATAGTGAGAGAAATAATAAGGATTCTGGAAATTTTCTATCCCTTTACTCAATACTTTTGACTACTTAAATAGCCTTATCTCCTAAACAAACTACAACTACTAAACTGGAAAATAGGATAACTATCACTCAGGTTGAAGATCAGCACAACCTGAGCTTAACAAACTTTGAACAAATCCTAACACTTAACAATCTTAACCAAAGATTAAAATAACTTAACAAACTTGAACAAATCCTTCTTGATCAGATCTTCTCCACGTCTGCCCTTCCAGTTGGCATGTATTCATTGTCGCACATATCACAAATTTAGCAAAAGTTTTGTGCCAGTTGACAACCTGTCAAGAGCCCCCTCCATTATTGGGCTTAGGACCAGCAATACGGAAAGGACAAAGCTCAAAAATATCATGACAAATAGGTTAATAGTTTCCAGAAAATTACACAGATCTGAATAATGCTTACTCAATCATGAAATCAACGGCAATGTCTTTCAAATGGACTCTTTTCAAATGACTTTGAACTAAATATGTTGCATTTCTTTGCAGTACTTTTTCCCACAAAAGCAGTCATTAAAAAATAAAATAACCCATCTATCAACAGGTTCATTCTTGGAATTAAGTCTGCAAAGAAGTATTTCCTAAAAAGGACAAGAAGGAAATGGAAAAATTATATTAAAAAACAAGCTCTCAGAGAATATATTAGCGTTGATCAAACCTCAGAAATGCTACGAGTTTTACATTAATCGTGCTGTAAAACTTCTTGTTGTTCTCAGAAATGATACCAATGTAAAGAAGGATTATAAAAAAACACAGTAACGATTTGGTGAGAGGTGCCAACGTTAGATGTCTGCATTTACTATGAAAGATTTGCTCGTTCTGGTGAGAGGTGTCTCCTGCAAAACTCTGTTCTGGTTCTCACTGTTGAACTGAGAGAAGAACGAAACCTTCGTTTCTTGGGCGGGATGTGCGAAATATTTGATTTCTTTTTTTTTTTTTTTTTCCGCTTTTTCGTTTTGATTGGGACGTGAAAAGACGGAGAGACGTGTCTCCGTTAATATCTAACATGAGGAAGTTACAAACACGTGGTGTAAGTCGGACGGCGCTCCAGCCGATTTTCCTGGAAATGCTCCAGCTGATAACCCCATGGAAGACTAAAGGTGACCATGCTTCAGAAAGTCCAAAACACTGGCGTTACATAAGACGAGAATTCCGTGTGAATTTCATGTAGCAGTGGACCCCATGGAAGACTAAAGCTAATCATACTCCAGAAAATCAACACTGTGGGTAGACGTGAATTTCACGGAATTAATTCGCATCTCATGTTCGAAGAAAGAGCAGGGAACGCCATGGAAGACTAAAGCTAACCAAGCTTCAGAAAATTCAATTTCATTGCCCGGTTTACAATCCACGTTGGTTATGAATATAAATGATTATATTGTTACACAATATCAGAAAGCTATCAGACAAGGTACGTAACAAAACAATCTGATTTGAACTTATTTGGATTTGTTTCTGAGTCTACAATGCTTCACTTCTCGTGATAATTTCTCTCAGCTTCACGCATGACAGTTTAGCATTTCAGCTGTTTCGAGTCCCCCCAGTGAGCTTTTCTCTTTCATGGATGGTCATGTTCTTCTACTATGTCTTTTTTTCGTACCAATCGGTAAGATTTTCTTTGATGCCTTTCCACTTTGGTCATTTATTTGCTGATTGATAAAACAAAAGATGGTGATTTTTTATGTCTAATTGGTTTCCTCCTCTTAATCTTTGCAGCGGCCGTGGTGTTCATGGTGTTCATGCTATTTATCATCGCTATGCGCAGAAAAATAACGATAAATAGTGGTGATGTAAGTGTGGACTCGATGTTTTTGACACTTACCATGGACAGATTCCTCGTTGACATGGAAAGAGAGAAGCCTATAAGATTTTCGTCCCAGCAACTCAGGATTGCAACAGACAATTTTAGCCATTTATTGGGTTCCGGTGGTTTTGGATCAGTTTACAAGGGAATTTTTGCTACTGGGACACTGGTGGCAGTGAAGGTTTTAAATGGGACTTCTGACAAGAGAATTGAAGAGCAGTTCATGGCGGAAGTAAGTACCATTGGAAGAACTCATCACTTTAATTTGGTTCGGCTTTATGGTTTCTGTTTTGAGCGGAATTTAAGAGCTTTGGTGTATGAGTACATGGAGAATGGATCACTTGACAGATTCTTATTTCGACAAGAAAAAATCTTAGAATTCAATCAGCTTCATGAAATTGCGGTCGGCACGGCTAAGGGGATTGCATACTTGCACGAAGAATGCCAACAGAGAATTATCCACTATGATATTAAACCAGGAAATATCCTCCTCGATGCAAAATTTACACCTAAAGTAGCTGATTTCGGTTTGGCGAAACTCTGTAACAGGGATAACACCCATGTGACCATGACAGGAGGAAGGGGCACTCCTGGATATGCTGCACCAGAGCTGTGGATGCCCTTCCCAGTTACCCACAAGTGTGATGTTTACAGTTTTGGGATGCTTCTGTTTGAGATTCTTGGGAGGAGGAAGAACCTCGATATCAATCTTCCCGAGAGCCAAGAATGGTTCCCCATATGGGTTTGGAAAGAGTTTGAAAAGGGAGGATTTGGAGAGTTGATGATTGTTTGTGACATAGAGGAGAAAGATAGAGAGAAGGCTGAGAGGATGATTAAAGCAGCCCTCTGGTGTGTTCAGTACGGGCCTGTATCTAGACCTTCCATGGGTGTTGTGGTGAAGATGTTGGAAGGAGGACTGGAAATTCCTCCACCCTTGAATCCATTTCAACACTTGGTGATGGGGACTCCACCTGCCCAACCACCCACAGATACATGGATAGGGAGCAACTTTGATTCAATTTCTTCTCATATGACAACAAGACCTACTTATCTGAGCTAAACACATATCATGAGGAAGTATGAGATTGAAATGGCTTCTTCTTAAGGCTCATGGTATGCAGTCAATGCAAGTTTATTTCTACTTAAATTTTGTTATTAGCAATCAATGTCTAGTTCCCTTTGAAACTTCTATTTTAGATTCATAAAGAATGAGATAGGACTCTGCTGTAGAAGTAGGATTCCAACCCTGTCCGACTGAATCTAATTGGCTTTAATTTGTAAAAGAAGAGGAAATTGAATTCAATGAATAAAGGTAAATTCCTGTTTATTGATCGTTGAAAAGAATTACAAAAGAATTGGAAGAGAACAGATTATTTTGGTGATTTTCGAGAGATCACCCCTCTCCTAATCGATTCAAGCTTTTTTCCAATCCTTGAATGTCCTCCCTCCATGCATTTCAGCATTATATATCAAACAATTTGCCAACTCAACCAACATGTAACCCTACTCCGAGAAATTACAATATTCTCTCCATAACACTAATTGATTGAACCACCACTGTGATACTGTGCAACACCAGAAACCTTGCTGCTCTTCCTTCTGGAGTAGGTGAATCTCATCGGAGGTTTATCATTACTCCCCACCAATGAAAGCACCTTGTCCTCAAGGTGAAAGTCAGGAAACATATGAACAAAAGTGTCATACAGCTCCCAAGAAGCTTCAAAAGCTAGTAAATGTTTCCGCTGGATTGACACCTCAGAACTAGAGTGCTTATCACTTGGTGTTGGGTGAATGCACAGCAACTTTTTGGGTTCCATCCTCCATTCCAAGTTATCTTGTATAGTTGTGAAACATGTAACACCAAATGAATTTATGCTGAAGCTGGCAATTGCAACTTGTAAGCTACTTGACCAATGTGCTGAACAACACGAAAAGGTCCGAAGAAACGAGGAGAAAACTTTTCATTACTACATCATGCCAATGAACGCTGACGATAGGGACGAAGTTTCAAATAAACCATGTCGCCTACTTGAAAGGACACATCTCTACGATGTAAGTCGGAGCTTTGTTTCATACGTGCATGCCTGTGCAGCTAGCAAATGGGACTTCAATTCATCCAACATGTGATTGCGTTGCTAAAGTTGTTCTTCCACTGAACAACTAGTAGAACGAGATTGTCCATAACGCACAAGTGGAGGAGAATCACGCCCATACACAATACGAAAAGGGGTGAATTTTGTGGCTGTATGAAAGGATGTATTATACCAATATTCTACCCAAGCCAACCAATTTGCCCATGTCCATGGTTGAGAGCTAGCAAAACAGTAGAGATACGTTTCCAAGCATCTATTAACCACCTCACTTTGACCATCGGTTTGGGGGTGATAAGCGGTACTCCGACGCAGAGAGGTTTGCTGTAAACGAAAAAGCTCTGACCAGCAGTGACTCATAAAAATCTTGTCTCGATCTGAAATGATGGATCTAGGAAACCCATGAAGACGAACCACTTGCTGTACAAATAAAGCAACTACCTTGACTGCAGAAAATGGATGTTTGAGAGCAATAAAATGGCTGTAATTACTGATACAATCCACTACGACCAAAATGGAGTTAGCCCCTTGAGATTTTGGCAATCCTTCAATAAAGTCCATTGATATATCCTCCCAAATGGCTTGGGGAATGGGCAAAGGTTGGAGAAGTCCTGCTGGAGATAGTGCTTCCACAAATGATTTAATGTCAGTCTTCATCCCTTCCCAAAAGAATTGAGATGTGAGTATCTTGTATGTCTTTAGAAAACCTGAATGCCCACCAACTAGATTGTTATGGAATTCTTGAAGCAAGGAAGGAATGAATGATGAAGTATGAGAAAGTGCGATCCTATCTTTGAAGAGTAATTGTCCATGGACCAAAGTCTAATCTCTTTTTAATAGAGGATCTTGTGTGAGTGCAGAAATGATGGACTGTAATTTTTCATCATTCTTAACATATTGCGCAATCTCTTGAAAATTCACAATAGTAGGAACAGTCAATGTTTGCAATTCAGCTTTCAATTGAACACGTGATAAGGCATCAGTAGCCTTATTACTACTGCCTGGACGATATTGGATCTCAAAATTGTACCCAAGAAGCTTGACCAGCCATTTCTGATGTTCTATAGCAACTAACTGCTGTTCCAACAGATGTTTGAGGCTGCTTTGGTATGTTCGTACCACAAAATGTCTTCCAAGAAGATAATGGAGCCATTTTTGAATCGAAAATATGATAGCCATTAATTCTCTTCCGTAGATAGATTTAAGACGGCCCTGATTCATCAATGAATGGCTGTAGAATGCTATAGGCTGACCTTGCTGGAACGGTACAACTCCTAATCTAACTCCCGATGTGTCTGTTTCTAGCACAAATGGCTTGGTAAAGTCTGGTAGTGCGAGTGCCAGCACCTGTAGCATTGCTTTTTGAGAGCATTCATGGCTGCCGTTGCTGAATTTGTCCACACAAAGGCATCCTTTCTAAGTAACTGTGTTAGAGGTGCTGCTATCTTACCATAATCCTTAACGAAGCGTCGGTAATAGCGCCTAAGACCAAGAAATCCACGAAGTTCCTTAATATTTTAAGGTAGTGGCCACTGTTCCATCACTCTAATTTTTTTTCAGATTTGCTGCTACCCCTTTAGCTGAAATTATATGGCCAAGGTATTCAATTTGTGTTTGACCAAAACAACACTTTTTAGCATTAGCGTATAGCTTATGAACTTGGAGGATGGAAAGAACTTCACTTAGATGAATTAGATGCTTTGCAAAGGATGGACTGTATATCAGTATATCATCAAAGAACACTAAAACAGTCTTCCAAAGTAGGTGTTTGAACATTTTATTCATCAGGGCCTGAAATGTCACCGATGCATTGGTGAGTCCAAAGGGCATCACCAAGAATTCGCAATGTCTTTCATGCATCCAAAACGCTGTTTTGTATGCATCTGAAGGGCGCATTCTAATTTGGTGATAACCTGACTTGAGGTCGAGCTTAGAAAAGAATTGAGCCTCTTGCAACTCATCAATTAAATCACCAATGTTTGGTATCAGAAATCGATCTGGAATTGTAGTTTTGTCAAGGGCGCAGTAGTCCACGCAGAAATGCCAGCTCCCATCTTTCCTTTTGACTAATAACACCAGACTAGAGAACGGGCTCCCACTAGGTTGAATAATTCCAGCAGTTAACATCTCTAAAACCAATCATTCAGTCTCATTCTTCTAAACATGGGGATACCTGTAGGGTCGAACTGAAATGGGTTCAGTACCCTCCTTCAAATTAATTGAGTGATCATGGGCACATTGTGGAGGTAAAGTGGTTGGGCATTCAAAAACATCAGCAAACTCCGTCACTATAGCAGAAATTTCTGGAGAAGAGGATGAAGATGATTCGGCTTCTGCAGATTGTAATACATTAAACTCTAACAATATTCCATGATCTTTGCTCCATATGGTTTTCATCACATCCTTCAACAAAATAGGCGACTTTGAAAGACTTGGATCACCCTGTAGTTGAACGACAGAATCTCCCAATTTAATCTTCATATGCATTTGTTGCCAGTTCACCTGTGTTGTTCCTAATGTTGCCAACCATTTGATGCCCAATATGATATTTGAGCTGCCTAAGTCGAGAGGAATGTAATCCTCAACCACCGTCAACCCTTGCAGAGATAATACCACTCCTTTGCAAATCCTGTGACCTCGTATTGGTTCACCATTTCCCATCACCACTCCATAACCCACAGTCTCTACTATTGGAATTGCCAATCAACTCGCCAAGTCATTGGAGATGAAATTGTGTGATGCACCACTATCAATCAAGACTACAACCTTAGATTCAGCTATGTTGCCTTTCAACTTCACTGTTCTTGGATCAAAGAGCCCAACAACAGAATTTAATGATAACTTTGGTTTTACCAGTAGTGTTTCATCCTTTTCCGACGTGCTCTCCTCCTTGTCACCACTAAAGTTTGAATCGTTTGGATCTGCATCAACCAACATCACCTGTAACTCATGTTGCTTACAATGATGCCCTTGGTGGCATTTCTCATCGCATTTAAAACATAGTCCCCGCTCCTTCTTTGACTGAATTTCAGCAACAGTTAATCTTTTAATGGAGGAATTGGACGAAATAAGCATCAATTTATTTGTTTCAGCAGTGGGCTTGGGCTCAATCCAGCCCACCAAATGCTGATTTGTTTCAAGTTGCAGAGCCATGGGTCTACGGTTGGGTCATGTCTCTCGAGCCTCCATCTTCACCCAACGAAGCAAACAGTTTCTATCTTCGATTCTCGCCGTGCCCATAATCGCCTGAAGTTTGGAAGGGTTGAGCACCAACAACTCCGCCGTCAAACCGTTAACAAACATGGTAGCTAGGGTCTCTTCATCGAGATGTTTCAAGTTGATCGATAACACCTCAAAGTGTTCTCGGTATTCCGTGATGGAGCTAGTTTGTCTGATAGAGAAAAATCACTAATGCAAGCTGCCGATCTGAGTGTCATGAAAGCGTTTAATCATCTGGTACTTGAGTTCGTCCCAAGGCAACAGTGGCTGTCGAGCTTCCTCCCATTGATACCAAGAAAGAGGGACTCCCTCAAAACATATGCCTGCTGCCGAGATCTTCTCTGCTTTCGTCAAGCCGTTCATGGAAAATTAACGCTCATCTCTAAACAGCCAAGCGTCTGGATCTGATCCATCGAAGGTAGGTGACTCTAATTTGCGTGGCTTGAATTCACTAATGGCTGCCAATATATGATCTCCTTTAGGCGCTGTATTTTGTGGCTGATTGTCCCTGATAGTTGTAGATACCGCCACCGATCTAGCTGCAATGTGTTCACCTGAATTTTCTCTATCTATTAGTTTGGCTTTCAACATCAATCTAAAGCCTTCTTCCATTTTCTGTGCTAAAAGGTTCACGGAACTTTGCAAATCGGAAATCCTCTCTTCCATCTCTGTCATATGCTGCAGATCAAATTCGATTTGATCCATACGCGTCTCCATCCTGGTAGCAGGCATTCCCAAGGAAGAATCATAGGTCTCTGATACCAATTTGATAGGACTCTGCTGTAGAAGTAGGATTCCAATCCTGTTCAACTGAATCTAATCAGCTTTAATTTGTAAAAGAAGAGGAAATTGCATTCAATGAATGCAATTAGAAGAGAACAAATTATTTTGGTGATTTTTGAGAGATCACCCCTCTCCTAATCGATTCAAGTTTTTTTCCAATCCTTGAATGTCCTCCCTTCATGCATTTCAGCAGTATATATCAAACAATTTTCCAACTCAACCTACACGTAAACCTACTCCCCAGAAATTACAATATTCTCCCCATAACACTAATTGATTGAACCACCACTGTGATACTGTGCCACACCAAAAACCTTGCTACTCTTCCTTCTGGAGTAGGTGAATCTCATTAGAGGTTTATTAGAACGAAATATGAAAGATTCTCTTTGCAAGTTAACAAGTTAATGTGAATTTCAATATATATATAAGAAAACTGAAGTACAAATTAACAATTTGTACGTCTTAAATGACACATAAATTTAGAAACAAACAAACAGTTCCCATTTTTTCCTCATAAACTACCTCTATCTCCAATGCTTTATCTGTTGGAATTGCTAGCATTGATTGCTTAATCTGAGCAATAAAGTGCTGATTGAATCCCATTGATAAAAGATTTAATGGCATAAGAAGCTGTTGCCAACAAAATCTTGGACAATAAATTAATTATTGGCAGGTTTATAAGCGGTAATGAACTTCCCACTTCTCATCAAGAGAAAAAGAAAAAAGAACTTCCCACTACTATATATAATCACTAGCAAACACCCAGTGCGATGCACGAGATGGGTAAAATTTTATATATGATTTGATTGTTGCATGTTTAATCATAGACATTACGTGTTTAACATTTAAACATATCATAGTTACCAGTACTAATAATTGTTCATTTAAGACATTACTTGGATATCCTTGAGAACTGATGATGGTTGTTAAACCCAGATATTACCTTGTCTGTTTTTGAACCACAGGTGCAGATCTCTGAGAAGTTGATAAGCAATGTGAAGGTAGGGACTTCATCATTTCTACTCGCCATGCAATATGTGTGTGTATATATATTATATAAAGGTTAGTCCTGTTGTTAGTCCACCCCTCTTAGGAGTTAAGAACCCACTTTAGTGCAACCTACATATTTTATGATCCTTTTCTTTTATGTATTTATGTATGTATAACACCCACACATACACCTATATCCTTTATATAATTTACAAAATTATAAATTGTTTAATAATTCTGTACAAAATGGTTCTTGTTCCAAAGTATGTATATCTGGCTCAATTGAGAATTCTTTTTAAAATGTTTCTTGTTATAAAGCTAAATTTTATTTCGAGGAAGTAGGGAAGTGGGTAATAATCTGAAGTCCCATGAAATATTTTAATTTTAATGTTGCATTGGTGAAGCTTGATAATATTTCAAATTGTGGATTGTACATCAAGGATGGACTGGTTTGACCAGATCATTTGGCTGAATAATAGGGAAGCAGTAAGGGAGATTGAGATTTTTCAATTGTTCTAGTCACACTGGTCCATGCCTTTGTTCATTTTTACCCAGAGCTAGAATTGACATCGTTTGGGTTGATGTGTTTGGTCAATCTCTTGGATTTTATGGTTTAGTCTCGGTTTTAAAACATTGAACTCAAATGTCCAGAAAAAAGGAAATTCCATGGGTTTGTATTTCTTTTTATCTGATAATTTTTTTAGCATGGGAGGTTTTGGGACTAAAGGTATATACAAATTATGCATTCAGTGATCACTTAGGATCTCATAATATTACAAAGTTCAAGAAAGGGAAAAAAGAAAGAGAAACAAGGGAGTGGTAATAGTAGTATAGAAGCAGATATCCAATGTGCCAATGATTGATGACCAGTTAGAGATGAGGTGAAAAGAGCATAACCATCCTCCAGTCATCTTGAAGAATGATATTTACCACAATGCCAAATTCTGAGCAACTAAGTAAAAATAGGTGAACTATTTTCAATCAGTTAGACAAGAAGAGAAAGAGACTATTCCCAACATAAAACGAATTAGATAAGTGGTGGGGATGTTGGGCCAAAATCCAGCATGCATCCTGATATGGTATAAGGAAATAAAATTGCGCTTTAACCAATAACTTATTGGTCTAGTGGTAAGCGCTTGATCCTAACAATAAGAACAAAATTCTTTTGTGGGCAAGAAAATTGAACTGTTGGCTTAGAGCAGTGTATTACATAGGAAATTCATCGAACATGTATCACATGAATAGAATACTGGCGGTCTGTGAGGAAAAAGTATGATAGGAAAACCAACAAATTCAAGGCTCTATGAGAGTAATTGTTCATCTTCTTTGCATAGAAAATTCATCAAATGTGTAGCAAACAGAATGAAAAAGAAAGACTTTTACTTAGAAGGAAAACAATGTTAAAGATGGGAAACATTCTCGGTAATCCCGGCCCAACTGACTGCAAGGAGCATTCAATCCAAAAACACTTAGCATAAAAAAACAAAGACGTAAATAGAGAAAGATTAATCTATTAAAAAACAGAAGAAAGGAAAAGAAAGAGGGAGTTAATGGTAACAGAAAGATAAGAATAAGACCCAAAGACACTCTTTAAAAGTAGACTATTGGCTCAAAGCAGAGGTTCAGGAACTTCAGCAAACATGTAATGACAACCCAAACAAAGTAAAAGTATAATTAAAAAAACAAAGGAAAATAATCAAAATAGAGGAAATATAAGGTGAAGCGTTAAAAATAGAGATTGCTACAAGATTCAGCTTTTGAGGTCTAGATCTCTCGTGTAAAGGAGAAAAATTCTTTTGCTCTATAATTCTTTTGCACCAAGAATGAGGCAACATGTGGGGTTGTTGAAGAGGTGCCATAATGGACCTCAGTGGGTTTTCCATTAATGAGAGCACCTCTGTTAAGGGCTTATTGTTTGAGAAATTACAGGTTCTTCTCAGGAGAGCATGAGAATCGTGAGAAAACATCTGTTGTTTAAGGTAAGGGAATGGACGTTATTATTAGAGGCATTTTTGGCGGAGTCATTTCTTTAATTTGATTGTGGGACAGGTAAGGTGCCACATCAGCAGTGATGTGGAGCTACCAAAGTTAAGATATTGTAGTTTGAATTCTTCTCGCGAATTCAACCAAAAACACCTTTTGCTATATATTATACTAGCAAACACCCCGTGCGATGCACGGGTATAGATTATAGTAATAGGGATACAGAGTGTCACATAAATAATTGTTTAGTTTAGAAAAATTGATTTTAGTATGTTTTGGTCAGTAATTTCGACAAATAGAATATAAGTCAAGATGTGAATGGTTCATTTGAAGTGCTACAAATTCCTTGAAGAACAGTTAGCATGGGCTCTTAGCTATTTAACCTTTTGAATTACAATCCTTTTTCAGAGTAGATAAACTGGTGATAATATTGCCTTCTATTGGAGTATATATCTACCTGAGATATATTGGATAGGCGTACTGTTGACTTAGGAAAATGTAGGTAAAATGTGTCACTGACATGAATTTAACTTGACATTTTTGAATTTTAGGTATATTATGCCTTCAACTTAACATTTGGCATTTGCTATTTTTCTTGACTTTTTTAACACATCAAAGTATGTCAGTTCCCATAATTGTCTGCTTGTAAGCTACGTTAACTATACCATGTTATAAGTACTATAAAGATAGAAAGTTATAATATCCTTAATATTGTAATTAAATAAATATGCAAAATCATTGACAGAGACAAAATTAATTACAGTATAAGGTAAATATTGAAACCAACACTAATGAAAGCTTAAAAATTCAAAGGGTAATGCATCTCACTAACACAAAAGAGGTGTTTCCATTTTAATTGAAAGAATTATGGTACGGAACCCAATTATAATGATCTAAAGGATTACTTTTAACTGAAATATTTAAATATTATATTAACAAATTAATAGAGCATTAGAGGGAGCGATATTAAGAGAAAAGTAAATCCAAATCAATATATAAGAGCATTTGATTCTTTGATAAACTATTTGATGTGAGACAAAATAGATTAGCAGTATAAAGAAAGTGATGCTTCATAGCATGTAGGTGTAAAGTGAACCTATCCATTGACAAAATGCTGTACTTTTTTGTCCCTTAAGAAGAGCATCAGGTGGTGTCTCAAGAGACATTAGTGGGTTGGAGGATTTAATTGTGTTTTTGGAAGCAGATTTTTGTTTGCAAGAGCAAATAGCCTTAGGAGAAGGAAATTCAAGTAAATGGAGTGAAAATTTTGTATTAATTTTCAGGATCTACAAAAATATTGGAATCTTTAGCTATGCTAAGATCTATCCATTGCAAGAATGAAATAAGTGAATAAGAATGAAAAAAATAAATATTGGTATTCTTGATATTAGTAAATAATCGTTTTTGGATTGATGCATAAAGGTTTTTTACCTTACAATTAGCTTGTATATATAATCTAAATTTGGTTGTAAGGTAATTTTTTCCAAATTGTATTTGTTTTCTAAACCTTGTTTTTTACACAATATACTAAATTTTTTCCTTTCCTGTCAGATACTACTAAAATACCCGTTAACACCTCATTATGTTCAATAGCCAGTGGATCACAGAATTAATTCCATATTTTAGACCATTTAATATCCTAAGAATTCCATCAATTTTTATCTAAAATGTAGAGATGTTAATTGTTAGTTGAGGTAATTACATCATTAGAACCAAAAATAAAAAATAAAAAAGGCTTCACAGAACTATCTTTGTATAAAAATTTCAATTAATTACATCATTGATTTTTGTCATCATTGCTAAGCCCTAAACAAAACCTGAAAATTCCATTGCAACTTTGCCTCCAAGGACTCACTCAAATTATAGCCAACTGTTACAATAGATAATCATAGTTATATTTGCATCCAAGGATTCACTCAAATTAAATCCAACTATTACAATAGATAGTCTCAGTTACTTTAGTAAATTAACTCTATATAAAGAAGAACTCTTTAGCGTTTCCGATGGTGAAACGACCTGAAATTTTTCTTTAAAGCAAGGCTTCCCAAGTTCAAGAGGACCTTTTTAGTCGAGCCACAATATTTATGGTGTTCTTTCCACAATTGAATTAAGTTCCCAATTATGCCAACTGCAAGATATAACACCTAATAAGACAATACTTCCCAGAAAAGAAGTTTATCATCTCTCATCAAGCATTAATGCAATATATTTATTTTAATTAAACATCAAGCCATGAAAAGTAGTCCAACATGCTAACTATTTAGTGATAATGGGTAATGGTTTAGTAATCCTATTTGCAAGAGCAATCCAGAAGGGAATTCAAGAATGACAATAACAGAGTGCCAAAACAAAGCAAGAAAATAGTTAGCATAAAAACAACAATTCAGAAGGGGAGAGGAAAAGATTCTTCCTTAAATTCATTACAGAATTTTATATAATAATATAATATACATAACTTTTTATCCATCCCCGTGCAAGGCATGGGTGTTTGCTAATTATTTGGTTTTCAGAATAAAAACAGCAATTCAGAATGGGAGAGGAAAATATTCTTCCTTAAATTCTAATATCCTACTTCTTGAAGGATTACAATTAGAGACAATATCTAATTTAATTTTCAGCATAAATGAAATCATTACAGTTTTGAGAATTTTGTGTACAAAGGACACGCAACTATGGTTTTGAAAGTTTGATGAATCACTAAATCAGTATAACAATTTCTCTAAACCTTTTACAACAGCTTTGTAGTGCTCCATATGGTCAATGATGCTGCCCAAATTATTTTAGTAATTTGAAAGGATAATTTTTTTTTCCATGAGAAAATCTAATTTATCAATAAAATAAAATATATTTTCATTATATATTTGCTTCAAAAAAAAAAACCTTTGAAAGGAAATGAAGAAAAGGAATAGATTCCATTCATCTGAGAAATATATCATGACACTTAAAAGAAGAAAACAAACCATACATTGATGAATATAAGAATAAAGCGCAAATGCCAAGCACCCATTTCGAAAGCAAACAAGCTTTTACCTTTAGATTGCATAAAAAGCCTCCAAATGTTGGGCTGAATTTGAGCCTGTCAATGCTATTGTATCTTGTCTAAGTTTTTAGATTGATGAATTTTTCTTTCATAAAGGAGAGTAATATTTGATGAGAGCTCGTACATTGAATTTCAATTGATTTACCTTATAATATAGAATAATCCATAATAGCCATTGAATCAACAACATAGTAACCCTATACTGACCGAGAGATTGTGTAACGCCTCGGATCCGGGTTACATAAAATAACAGTAACTCGTACCCGAAGGTTAATTAAAATTTCACAGGATCAACAGAGTAAGGGAAAACATGAAATAAAATAATATAAAGATTCCAATGCATGATATCAAGGTTCAATAATTTTCCCAAACATATCCAAAAGTAATACAGGTTCATAATTAAAACTCACTAGAGTAAATAAAACCAACAACTAAGATCTACTCAATAAAGTAATCCTCCTCACGATACTCCGGATAGCCCACCGGATTATCAACCCCCACGGTATCGTCCTCGCCTAAATCTGAAAACAAAACAAAACAGTGAGATACGACGATCTCAGGAAGTAGCAAATGTATGCACAAAAATACAGTTATAACAGTTCTAAAACATGCACAAGTTATAGTCAATTAAGTTACGATTAACCTCGGTTAATCCGACTAATCTCGGAAATACATCGTCAATTACAAATTCGGAAAACATTATATATTGGGACTCGTGAAGTTTGTCTATTTTGTGTGGCTAAGCACTAGAGTTCCAGACAATCCAGTCTAACACTGCAACAGCTCGAACATCCAATATCGTCACCCTCATGGCGGAAAACTCAAGTGACCTCACCATCATGGTGGAAACGGAGTTGCTGCAGTGCTTCCCTCATGGAAGGCCTCTCCATCATGGAGGAAACGCATGAAGGAACCCCAGACTTAAATCCAAACAAAACATACAAATTCACTACAACTAGACTGTGGATCCACACTAAGTCTTGCCCTTGGGTAACTTGGACAAATTAATAGATATAGTTTACAAATAAGCTTAAAATCATGTTCCATGTAAGTCCAGTCCCTTATATAACAAACCAAACCAATTTAGTTCAAATAGTCGCTAAGTCCATCCCACAATAAAATTTCCGCATTTAATACTACCTTGGAAATACTCACAATCTCATCCAAACGGAAACAAATGAACATACAAAGAATTCATAAGCGAAAACATTTCAAATAATAATAATGGTTCAGCAATATCAATGGGAATTCAAAACAGTTTAATAATTATCAAAATCACCATTTTTGATAAGGTTTAAAATATACTATAGAAATTTCTTTTAACTAATGCTCTAAGTGCAAGAATTTAGGATTAACATCTCCTTTAAAATGATCTTATATATATATATTAATTTCCCATATTTTTATTGTCATAACAATTTTTCATAGGTTTCTAACAGTCCTGAAATATTTGATTTTTTTTTATTTCATAATACAAGTGCAGCAATAAAAGAAATGACTTGGAAATATTTTAAAGAATTAACAACATCTTTTACAGAAATTTTAACTCTATATTTAAATGGTTTGAATTTACCATGCCTCTTTAATCCAATTTTTGATACTAAATAGTTACAAATTTTAGGACTCAATATACTAATCAAGTCAAAGAAAAGAATCAATAGTTTGAAATTAAATTAAGAATCAACTCTAAAGTGCTCTAAAATTTTCCGAACACTAACTTGCATTTACTACCAATAACTCAAAAAGTTCTCCAAATTTCATTTACTCTTTTAATGAAAAATTTTTAATAAGCTAAAATGTAAGTGACCTTAAAATCCCAACTAATTGGTTCTAATACTAATTACTACTAATTTCTATAGTTTACTGCAACTTTTGGATCTTGATTGACACAAGAACAATTTTGGTGGATTAATAATAATAGGTTAGTACTTAAGATATATTCCAAGAAACCCAATCTCAATTTGCAGAAATTTATCCTTTGTCTATTAAAAGCTTATCACACAAATTTTGTAAATTATGCTACTGATTTCTTTTCCATAAAATAGAATATGAATCTAGATTTTGCTACTAATTTGAAAACATAGAATATGGTAAAGCAAGGGGTCATTGTGTAATTTTGAAACTTCCTTTAACTTAAAGTTTCTAAATTATAAATATATCTTGAAACAATTTCAAATTTACAAAATATGGACCCTGAAATGTAACGAACCCAGCTCTCTCTCTCTTCCATAGAAAAACAACCCAATCCCCCACTATCCTACCTTGTCTTCCCTACTGCAACCTAACACCTTAATTTTTATTCACTCTCTCTCTCTCTTTGTATTTCATTTCTCTTCTCCCCTCTTTGGTTCTTATGTTTTCTGCATTTTTTTTTGTTTTGTTTTACATGACTGTACCACCCATTAACAGCCCCCCTTTCTTCTGTTTTGTGCTCATTTGTTCACTCTCTCTCTCTCATACAAACAACCCCATTATTGTTCTTGTTCTATAACACTACTTAATGTGAATTTAAACTTACACTATGCTGATTATTTCACACCCGAAAATACTCAGAGTTTCTTCTTGCCAATGACCATACCAGCAGCTCTTTTCCATACATTTCCATCATGAAAACATGGGGAAATAATGCACTGATCGAGTAGATCAATAAGCAATTCTCTAAATGCATTAATACATTCCTAGAGCATGAGCATCAATCCAAAACTTATGCTGCAAATCAGTGTAAAACAGGGCTGTGTTTAACGATTAAACCAACCATATAAATTTTTCAAGAAGGTGCTAACTCACCTTGTTTGCTGCTGGCAACTTCTCTCTGACACAACAGCAGCAGTTCTGGTATTTCTCCATGCCAAATCAGTCGAAGAAACTGCTCACGGTTTTGCAATTTCAGACGTCTTCAGCTCTAGCCACATAGCACAAATCCCACTTGGAAAACAAGGCTTCTCCCTCACTTCCACAGATCTGAAATCCATAACCCCCCCTTAATTCGTCGGTTAAACTTTCTTTTTGTGTAAGTTACAATGTTTTGAGCGCATGTAGTTAACCATGCGTTTTCATACGTTTAAAAACTCTTCACTCCATCATGGTCCCATGTAACTCTACTCCACCGATTGCCTACACCAACAACCCAAAAACCCTTGATAATTTGATTTAACACCCAAATCATTTCAACAGCACTACATATATTTTATTAATTTAATTCCTATATAACATTTACTATTGAACTTATAACATCACTTACTTAAATCTAATTAATTCATCTTACATTATCTATTTAAATATTACAATTATAATATAAGAATCATTCACTTTAATTCACCTAAGCTGACTTTTCTGAAATTCCTAACTGGTCCTTGCGACACAACTACCTAAATTATCCCTCATTATTTATTTTTAGTAATATTAACAAATTCCTTATATTAGGCTAATAAAAAATCCGGGGTCTTATAGATTGTCTGGACCCAAAGAACCTAAGCCAAACTGCGCATTCATGGAAGTGACAACGGTAGAAAGATACAAATAGAAGAGGAAGATAGAAAGAGGGTAGTAAAAGATGGAAAACTTTTAAACATCCAAACCAATGTTGAGGGATATGGTGTATAGTTGATAACTCATAAATGTGGTTTAAGACAAATAGTTTCTATCAAGACCACATCTATGTGATTTTATCATATATTGTTTTTTGGGTGTTGGGTGGTGGGTGGGTGGTGTTGGTGTGTGTGGTGTGGGAGATGGGTTGCATGCAACACTATATTATAAGACATGAAACTATTTCTTGAAAGATATGCTACACCAAACACACAACAGAACAAACAACATTTATTGGTTTAATAGTCATTAGAAGCAAGAACAAAGTTCTAATCTCTGATGACTTGCTAATCAGGTAACTAAAGATGTGGATGGTAACACTACATCCTC
Source organism: Buxus sempervirens (assembly GCA_947561395.2). NCBI lineage: Eukaryota > Viridiplantae > Streptophyta > Magnoliopsida > Buxales > Buxaceae > Buxus > Buxus sempervirens. The sequence goes on from OX387189.1 coordinate 24,112,981, forward strand.
CAATTGTTCTCTTATTGAGTCCATTGAGCTCCTAATCCCCTCTTGTGGCCAACTATTAATGTCTTAGCGTGATATGGTCATCTTTCTATCTTCATTTGTTTTGCTTGCTATCTCTCATACATATGTTGAATAATTGGAGAAGGAATAAATAGTTCAATATATGTTGAAATGCAAAACTATATTCAGAAATTGTTACCAGGTGAAGTAAAAACCTGAACTATATCAGCTTTCACAAAAGCAAAAACCTGAATTTTGTTGGTGCCAAAACTATAAAGTTTTCTTCTTCTTTTTTTGTCCTTTTTTATCTTCATCTTTCTTATGTGTTATTGTTCCCAAACAGTATTATTCTCCCTCTTTTTTTTTTCTTTTCCTTTTCTAACAAATGCTTTATGAAAGATTTTAAGTCTACTAACCTAACTGGTTTAACAGTAATGTAGATAGGAAAATGAAGAAAGTAAAAGCCTTAAAAAAAATCAAGTATGCATCAATGGAAATAAAAACATTGAAAAAGACCTAAAAGCAGTAAGAATAACATCAGAAGGTGACGATTATATAGAATTCCATGAGAGTGGAGGGCTTACTATATCAAGACAAACAGAAAATCTGCAAATGTGTATAAATATATCATTTTCAAATAAATGTTTTATATTTCAGTTACACACTAAAATTGAAATCCAGTAAAAAAAGTTGTTAGAAGATTAGGTATATCTATCTTATATCTAATGAATCAATATATCATACAATGAAAGCTCAAATATCTTCTCCATTTGTTAAATAACCATTTCATCAAAGTTAGGCCATTGAGTTGGTTTTTTGTTTAATTTTGGAACAAAAGAAATGTAGACACGTGTTAGATAAGAACAGGTGAGATTTTAGGTTGTTCTAGCAAGCGTCCAAGTGAGTATTTTCAAGGGATGAGTCTTTAAAAAAAATCCATTTTGTACCGGCAAGATGCACAAATGTTTTGAACGAAGAGAGAGGGTGACAGTAAAAGCACAACATTCTTTTGTTCCAAAATTAAACCAAAAACCAACTCAATGGCCTAACACAACATTCTTTTGTTCCAAAAAACCAACTCAATGGCCTAACTTTGATGCCATGACACAACATAAATCCACCATGAAACATACAAAAAGCCATAACGATGTAATACAAGGATTGAGGAAGTAAAAATGGTCCAAGCAAAGACAATCCACCAAGAAAGAAATAACGCTACTTCTTTTACAGAATTACTACAAGGCACAAAGTTGCATAAAAACAAGAAATTCCCAATTAAATTACCATCAATATGAGATAAGCCAAGGATAAAAGTACCAGAAATGGTGGTGTAAGAAGCTGCAATACAGCCAGACAGAGGCAATAATTGTGGAGGAACAACTTTTCCCTGATAAATCTAAGTCTGGAACCTTGCTAGGATGAAACTATGGTACCAAGACAACACAGCCTCATTCAAATACATTTGCCAGTTTGGGCATAGCACAACGATTTGTTAGACACCTGAAACCAAAGAACAGAATAGCCTGAATTCAAAGAAATCACATCGTAACAATGGTTTAAAGAAAACTTGGATGCGTTTTTAAGAATCTAAACTACAAGGTTTCGACGGCGATTGAGGCGAGGTTTCGACAGTGCGTTGTCGATGGCGAGGTGTGGCGACTGTGGGGAGTTTTTGACGGTGAGGCTTCCACGCCCTAAGACGTGGAAATTACTATTTCGTGGGGTCAAGGAGATTTAAGCTTGGAGGCGAAGGAAGTGAGGAGAGACAGTGTGCTGTGATGCCGGTGGGGATGGAGGGACAGCGAGTTGCGATGCCAAACTTGGGGCAGAGGGGGCTCCGTTGTACTACGGTAGTTCAGAGGAAGACGATCACCTTTGAGGGTTTCGTATCCCCACTTTTGAAGCATATTTGTATCACGGAGAAGTTTGGGAATAATTCCACATGGCAAATGTTCGAGAACGAAGCATGTGAATGGGTATTGGAAAAGGTTAGGGAAGCATCCAGGTGCACAAAGGAAGTAAGTTTCATGGGAGCCTGTCGAAATGGAGGGTGTACTCTGACGATGGATGTGGGATGTAATAAGCAGGGAAGATTTCTTTGAATTTCTTGCTTTTCGCCAACGAACAAAAGAATGCTGATACTTCCTCAACAGATTAATGGCGGATGGGAGTATATTGAGGAGAATATAAACAGAGTTCTTAGAACAGGAGTCACGGTGAATCATGAGCAGGATAGGGGTGGAGCTGAAGGGCATCATGGTGGGGGAACAGTTCTTATGCGACGAATAACTGACTTGGCAAAGGAAAATAGTGTATCAGGCCTGATGCAGAACTTTGGGTGGAGACCTATCATTGCGGTGTGCCCAACAAATACCTGATGGAACTTTGCAATTATATGCCATCAACCTTTTTCTATTCGAGATTGGAGAGTGATTCAAAGAGAACTCACGGAGAAGATGGAGATTCGTGCAACACTCTATATTCTCTCCAAAAGGAAGGGGATGTTCTTTGCAGATTCAGAAGAGGATTCTAGGCATATTGTTGAAAGAAGTGGTCAGTTGGCTTTTCCTAAGGTTCTGCTATTCCGTTTGATGTTGAATGGAGGAGAAATGGTGGGCGATTTCACCCCCAGAGGTACATGGATTACTGTAGAAGGTGTACCGCTTCATGTGCTATCTAGAAGCACTATAAACCTTGTTGGTGAGTTAGGAGGTGGACTGTTACAGGTAGGGAGCATGGCACTAATGAATAATGGTTTGGGGAGGATGACAATAAAGGTAAGAGAAGAATGTTTTAGATGCATCCCACGATCAATTTGTTTATGGGATGGCACTGTCGCGTTTGAAACATACATCCGAGGAGCTTCATCGGCAGAGGTGTTACAGAGTGAACGGCAAGATTTTCCGATAGTCGGAGAAGATGAATCATCGTTCCCTAGACAAGAGACAAGTGGACAAGAGTCGTTGGTGCGTTAGGTGAGGGTTGGAACGTTTCACCCAACCTCCTACGCTATGTTTGGGAACATCAGCGATGGGGGCGCTGCAGACAGAAGGGTTCCTGTTGCTGGTTTGCAGGGTATGGTCCCTGATCCTAGGATTCAAATTCAAAGGGAGGAGTTACTCGGTATACAAAGGGGACCAAGTGGGCCAAGTGGACTTTTTGGAAAAATAAACCAGGCTTTAGTTATTGTGGGTTCGTCAGCTATAGGCTTAAGTCCTAATTTGCAACAAAGCAACGAATTAGTAGGCCCAGCTCTACATAATTTAAACCCAAGCATGTCTTTTCCAATTTTGGGAGAGATGACACATGCTGTTATGAACCAAAGCACATCTCTTCCTACTTTGAGAGAGGAAGCAGGCTCTTCTTCGTTCCAAGACAAGGAGACCCCAAATAATACCAATAACGAAGAAGTACGTGAGAGGTACCCCATCAACTTGGATGGAAGTGCAGGATGGCGTCGTTTGAAGATGGTTATTGCAAAGGAGGTGGTTAACGAGGTAAGAAGACTCGCACCTATTCTGTTCCCGCCTGTGAGACGTTCAGAGGGACCTAAGTCGACGACAAAAGAAGGTCATTTTTCTGGAGGACTTTCGAACAACACTATATCGTCACCCATTAGTCCCACCACCAGAACCGGTACAACAGTAGATGATGGTGATGCTCCTAACAAGGTATGAAAGCCTCCCACTGATAGTGAGGATTTTCAATCTGATAGTGAGGATTTTCAATCTTCTCCCGATGCAAGATCGTATATGAGCTACTCTCTAGGGGTCAAGGATGGGTATCAAAAGGAGCTTTGTCAGATGTTTGCTGAAGAAGGGATAGAGCTGCACAGTACTGGTTGTATCACTCCTATGGAGTCAGTCAGAAGGAGGGTGCCAAGTAGTCCGGTAAACCCACAGATGGGGTATTCTGAATCGCATCATACACGCTTGAGGAGCAATTCAAAGGACTGCAATCAGCCAGGTATGTCTTGTGGAGTTACTTTGCGTGAAATCCCAGTCCAGGATCATCCTTCCTGTACGCCTTCTCCTGTTCCTTCCTATTCGAATACCACACTCATGCCACAAGTGCAAGAGGCCAGCTGTCTAGGTATGCCTTATATTTCGAATAATTATCTAAACTATGCCAGTATGATTGCGATCATAATGTAAGCTTATCTTGTGCTATAGCCTCCTCCTCTTCTCCTACTAATTTGCTTGCGAGCCAGTTGCCAAGTAATGCTGAGTTTGAGGGAGATTATAGCAGTCACTATGTTGAGGTGGCAGATGGTAGTAGGCAGGGGGATAGGGTAGTTTTAGGGGACAAGGCTAGCTTACAAGACATGTGGGAGGGGGTTGAGGAGCTGTTTTGAACATTAGATCTCGAAATCCGAGATAAGGATGGTAACAGTGTAGGTGTGAAAGAAGTTATGGATAGGTATAGGTGTGAGGGGAATAGTGCGGTAAGAATAAGGAAAAATAAAAAACGTGAGTTACGTAATTTGGAGTGGTCTGTTAATTATAGCAGTAGGGGAAGTACGAGGTCGGGTTTGATCAGGGATACTAGCAAGTGTTAATGAAGATTTTAAGCTGGAATATTTGTGGTTTAGGGGGGTGGAAAAGAAGCGTGCATTACGTGAGTGGTGTCGGAGGGTTTGTCCATCAATTTGTGTAATTCAAGAAACCAAAAAAGATTCAATATCTGAATGATTAGTCACGTACCTATGGGGAGGAGGAACTAGGGATTGGGCAACCTTGCCGGCTCAAGGATTTTCGGGGGGGGGGGGGGGGGGGGGGGTGGGGGGGGGGGATTCTAGTGGTATGGGATTCAATAAAATTTGAAGGAGTAGTCGTTTCTCAAGGAGAATTTTAAATATCAATTCTTTTCAAGGATCTTATTGATCAGTTCGAATGGGTGTGTACAGGGATTTATGGGCCTATTAATGCAAGACAAAGGTCTGGATTATGGTCGGAATTAGACTCGATTGGAGAGGATATCCATCAACCTTGGTTTTTAATTGGGGATTTTAATGCCACAAGATTTTTTCAAGAAAGGAAAGGTGGTTCTACAATGACTCATAGTATGCGAGAATTTAATGCTTTTATTGATAGATGGGAATTGATAGACACTACAAAAAAACAGGTTTTTACCGGCGGTAGGGTACCGCCGGTAAACATACAATTACCGCCGGTAATACCATTACCGGCGGTAAGGTCTCCCGTCGCAAAAAATGCTGACGGTAAAGGTTTTAGCGGCGGTAATTTGCTTACCGCCGCTATTTCTAAGCCATTACCGGCGGAACAATACCGCCGGTAAAAAAATATAAAAAATAAAAAAAAACAGTCTAATGGTTTTTAGCGGCGGTAAATTACCGCCGCTAAAAACATATTAAAAAAATAAAAAAAAATTTCTGCTGCCATTCGGCAGCAGAGATTTTTAGAGAGAGAGAGAGAGAGAAGGAGATAGGGATAGAGAGAGTTTGAGAAAGAGAAAGAGAGAAGGAGATAGGGTTTGAGAAAGAGAGATAGAGATAGAGATAGAGATAGAGAGAGAAAGAGAGAAGGAGATAGGGATAGAGAGAGTTTGAGAAAGAGAGAGAGAGAGAGAGAGAAAGAGAGATAGAGAGAGAGTGAAACCTGTAGAGAGAGAAAAACTAGGATGTTAGTGAGAGAATAATTTTACAAAAGAGAAAAGAAAATATAAATAAAAAGAAAAATACATACCTGTAGAGAGAGAGAGATAAGAAGAAAAAGATAAGAAGAAAAATATAAGGGGAAGAAGAAGAGGTTCGGGTCGTATATATAGAAGAGACTTTTAGCGGCGGTAACAAATTACCGCCGCTAAAAGTCGAATAAAATTTCAAATTTGGCGCTTTAACTTTTAGCGGCAGTAATTACCGCCGCTAAAAGTTAAAAGAAATTCATTTGATTTAGGATGCGGGAAAATTTCCCGCTTTTGCTTTTACCGGCGGTAATAAATTCCCGCCCCTAAAAGTCTCTCAATATCTCCAGCTCAATTTTCCAAAAAAATGACTAACTTATTTACCGGCGGTTAACCGCCGGTAGAACCTGTTTTAATTCAGTTTTACCGGCGGTCGGAAAAACCGCCGGTAAAAAGTTTACATTTTTTCCCCGGAAACACGTTTTCTTACGGCGGCAACACTTTACGGCCCCTAAAAGTCCACTTTTAGCGGCGGTAATCTAAGTCCCGCCGCTAAAAGTGATTTTTGTTTTTTAATAAATGGCTTTTAGGGGCGGTAACCTATTTACAGACCCTAAAAGCCCTCTTTTAGCGGCGGTAATCTGATTCCCGCCGCTAAAAGTAATTTTTGTTTTTTTAAGAAATGGCTTTTAGGGGCGGTAAATAGTTTACCGCCCCAAAAAGGCCTCTTTTAGGGGCGGGAATTAGATTACCGCCGCTAAAAGTCTTCGCGGGAACTTCCCGCCAACTTGTTGCCGCGCGGGTAGTTATGTTACCGCCGGCAAACTTAATATAGCGGCGGTAGCTACCGCCGCTAAAAGCTATTTCGCGCCGAGAAAAGTCGCGCCATCGATTTTTCGCGCGAAAATAATTTTTAGGGGCGGGAAATTCTGTTACCGCCGGTAATAGTGCTTTTAGCGGCGGGAATTTGGTTACCGCCGCTAAAAAGCGTCGCTAATTCTCCTCATTTTTGTAGTGAGATTATCCCTTGAAAGGGTTTCACTACACATGGTCAAATAAACAGGATAAGCCCAGTTATAGTCGTTTAGATAGAGCTCTTGCCTCAGTTGAGTGGGATGAACATTATCCAAATGCTACCCAGTCGGGCTTAGTAAGGACTGTGTCTGATCACATCCCTATATTTGTAGATACAGAGAAGCATGAGTGGTTGGGACCTTGACCTTTTCGGTTTGAGAATATGTGGTTGGAGGAGAAATCATTTCGGAAATTAGTAAAGCAATGGCAGGAAGACATGAAAGATAATCATGAAGGGTGGGCAGGGCATAGATTTATGAAAAAACTAAAATGCCTGAGAAATAAAATAAAGGACTGGAATATAAATGAATTTGGTTGGTTACAAAGTAGGAAAAGAAGGCTTGAGGAAAAAATACGATGCTTAGATAGAAAGGAGGAACACAGGGATCTGTCCTCAGAAGAAAGAGCAGAGCGTAGAAATGTTTTAAGTGATCTGGAGTCAGTCTTGAGATTAGAAGAGATAAGTTGGAGACAGAAAGCTAGGGTGAGATGGTTAAAGGAAGGTGATGGGAATACTAAGTTTTTTCACCAAGTGGCAAATGGGAGATGAAAGAATAATGCAATTCATCATTTGATTGTAAATGGAGAGGAAATTAATAATGAGGAAAAAATTTCACAAGAATTGGTCAATCATTTTTCATTGGTCAATCATTTTTCAAGTCTTTATTCATCGGAGTCTTGTTTCAAGTTTGATTTAAAAAAGTTAGAGGCTCCTATGTTGGATGAGAGCCAATGACAGAGGATGGAGAGACCTTTTGAGTTGGAAGAAATATATGGGGCAGTAAAAATGTTAGGCAAAGACAAGGCCCAGGCCCAGATGGTTTTTCTATGGCGTTCTTCCAAGAATGTTGGGAGAATGTGAAAGATGATTTAAATCAGGTGTTCATGGAGTTTTACAGATATGGAGTGATTAATAAGGCTACCAATGCAACTTTCATTTGTTTTATCCCCAAGCGATCGGGGGCGGAAGAAATAAAGGATTTTAGGCCGATTAGTCTAACCACTAGTCTCTATAAATTAGTGGCAAAGGTGTTGTCCATGAGATTGAAGGAGGTGATGGATGGTATTGTTTCCAAAAGTCAAAGTGCTTTTGTAGGAAGTAGACAGATCCTTGATAGTGTTCTTATTGCTAATGAATGTGTGGAGGTGAAGAAGCAGCCAGGTCTTCCCGGATTAGTATGGAAAATAGATTTGGATAAAGCCTATGACAGGGTTGAGTGGAGTTTCTTAGATGCAGTGTTGGAATGGAAAGGTTTTGGGAATCGGTGGAGGAGGTGGATGGGAGGGTGTCTAAATAATGTGTCTTTTTCATTACTTGTTAATGGCCAGATGTCTGGTTTTTTCCCATCAAGTCGTGGGTTAAGGCAAGGAGATCCACTATCACCGTTTTTGTTTACATTAGTGAGTGATGTTCTGAGTAGACTACTCTCTTTTGGGGAGAAGAATGGCAAAATCAAAGGTTTTACTATTGGTAGAGATGAGGTTCAGATTTCTCATTTGCAGTTCGCGGATGAGACCCTGTTATTATTAGAGGCCGATTCAGCAAATGTTTTTTGGTGTAGATGTACTTTAAAAGTATTTGAGATCTTGTCAGGATTGAGGGTTAACATGTCTAAATGTTGTCTAGCAGGGGTCAATGTAAGTGACGAAAGTTTGCAAGATTTCGTGTTAAGTATTGGATGTAAGATGGATAAATTTCCTCTTAAATACTTAGGGTTGCCGTTGGGAGGGCGAGCAAATTTAGTTAGTTTTTGGGATTCAGTATTGGAAAGGGTGTCAAAGAAAGTGGGAAATTGGAAGCGGCAATTTTTGTCCATTGGAGGTCGTCTCACTTTGATTAGATCTTCTTTAGAGAATATGCCGGTATATTACTTTTCTTTGTTTAAGGCTCCATCAAAGGTAATAAGCAGAATTGAGGTGATTCATCGTGATTTTTTGTGGGAAGGAAAAGGAAAAAGACGGTTTCACCTGGTGAAATGGGGAGTTGTATGTAAACAAAAAAAAGATGGAGGGTTGGCTTTAGGTAATCTTGGTCTTCGAAATAAGGCTTTACTTGGCAAATGGCTGTGGCGATTTGGGGAGGAGAGGATGTCTCTATGGCGTGAAGTTATAGCAAGCATATATGGGACGCATCAAAATGGAATAGAGGCAAAGACGGTTTCTCGAAGTTGGGGGCATAGTCCTTGGAAGGCGGTCTTAGGCCTTGCTGGTATTTTCTTTCCTCTTGTCAATTATAAAGTGCGTGCAGGTAGTCTTTTTAGATTCTGGTCTGATATTTGGTGGAAGGGCCAGAGCTTGTCCAGTTTATACCCTAGACTCTATAGGATTCGTGTGCTACCTGATCCTTTGGTTTGTGACATTCTTTCAGCTTCTTCTCATGGAGTGGTTTGGAATCTTGAATTTAAGCGAGATTTTCGTCCGGTAGATCTTGTCGAATGGGGTAGATTGTTAGATAATCTTAAAGTGGTTTTCTTGTCGCCTTCCTTTCCGGATCAGCGTGTTTGGTCACTCAATTCTAGCGTGTCTACTGTCAAGTCCTTCTATGCTCACCTTTCATCATCGTCTTCACCCCTTTTTTCTGCTTTCCCATTTTCCTTTTTGTGAAAAGCTCCTATTCCTTTGAAGGTTAAAGTTTTTGCCTGGACGGTATTTCACTATAAGATCAACACACTCAATATATTGCAACATCGGCAGCCTTATTTGGTCTTGTCTCCTTAGGTTTGTTTGATGTGCATGAAGGATGCTGAGTCTGTGGACCACCTATTGCTTAGATGCTCCGTGGTGGATTATGTTTGGAGGCACTTTTTGATATTAGGAAACATCACATGGGTGTTGCCAGCTACCATTTCTGATTTGGCTTTTCAGTGGAGGTTTCGGGGTTTAAGCAGGATGGGGAGGAAGCTATACAAGATATGTTTTTTTGCCACTTTATGGACATTATGGCGAGCACGCAATCAGATCATTTTTTAGGGCATGGCGTTTGGCAGATCTGGTGTGGTCGATCAGGCCATGTCTTTGACAGCTTCATGGGCGTCAGTGCAAAAGGATTTTTGTGACATACACCAGTTCAATTCCAGTATCTTATGGATTAAACCACAGAATTACTAGAATTGGTATGTCGGGCGACAAGTAAATTCAGGTCTTAATTAAAATTTAAGACAATAAATCCGAATTCACTCATCTATGAACACTACCAATCATCTGATACCAACAGATAATCCATGCTCATCAAATATATCAGAGTGCAATAAATCAACTAATGATAAAGCGGAAGATTTAATATAATATCAATCTTGAATCATAATCTCAGAATGTAAAATCACTGAAATGAAATATAATCAAGTACAATGAATAAAAAATGAAAACTGCTATACCTCTAAATCTGGATCCACCCGTAACCAACTGCTAACACTCTGGAATCTGCACAGTCTATATATAATAAACTAAATGAGATCGGAGATCCCAGTAAGTCATCATATGATAAATTAAATACACATGCGGATATATCTCAAATCATAATACATCACAAGTAATCAAGTGCAAGTGAGACAACCCCGTATCCCACTAAATAATATGAATTCACAACAAGGTTCAGAAGAATTACAATAATCATCAATTGGAATATATAAATCAATTTATAACTTAGAACCAGACCAATTCGATTAATCCGATAAACCATATCATATTATTCACAAGACTAATTAAAGTAATGTCCAGCCGGAACTATAGACATCGGCCAGAACTACAACTATAGTATTCAGATTGGGATGCACAATCCTTGGATCACAAGATCACCACACACACACATTTCGGGTAAATCCCCTTCTACCGGGAAGTACCAATCACATCGCTCACACTGCCAGGAGGAATCAAACGTCTCGACTGGCTCTGTCAGGAGGAATCACATCTCGACTGACTCACATCACAAAATAAATAAAAACATGCCGGGAGGAATCCTCAACTCAACCAGCTTCGTCGCTCCAATCAGTACGACTCCCTCTACTCCCATACTGATGAGCCCTCACACACTCAAGTTTTAATTATCTTTTTAAGCATCCACACAAACTACTCAATATCCAAAACATAATAAGGATCTCTCTTGAGATCAAATAGGGAAATTCATTTTTCTACCTTACATACCGGTAAAGTGCTAACCCGCTATTGATAAGTTAAACTTATCGCAGGGTAAAACAAATTTAATTAGGGTGCAATATACACAAATCAAAACTATGAATACTCATGTGTGTGTCATCCTATTCAAATATGCATATTTTTCTCAAAATAATAATATTATAATATAAATGCAATTTAGGAATCATGCTAGTGGAATTCACATGAAATATTTAATAACAAGGATAAACATCATTGTTTGAAACTTGCTATACATATATAATCGATGAAATCCAATTTAGGACCCTCTGATGCAAATAAATAAATCAAACAGAAATTGACCAAAATTCTCTTTCATGCAATATGTTAAATTTAACTTAAATTACAATTTTTCTCTTGACTTTTATTAAATTGACCTTATCTTATTTTTAAAGTAATTTATAAATCCTAAAAATCACTTTTAGACACTTTTTCTTTAAATTTTAATTTTTCTTTCAAAATGTGACTAAAATGTAATTATTTATTGCGGTTTGAACTTATTTGTTGAATTTATCTAACATCTGAACTGAAACTTAATTCTTTATGTATTATACACAAATTTAATAATAACTATCGCATTATATATTAAAAATTGAATACTTATTCCACATACGACTGTTTTCACATTAGTATATAGATTTTGTACCGAAATTTAACATCTTCTCATACGTTACAGAAGAACTGTTCATCATTTCCTGTGATTATGTGGCTTACTTTGAGGATTTTTACAGGTCGATCCAGGAACCCTATTACCCTGAAATCAGTTCCTATGTATTCTAGATCTGGCAAACAAATTTTGGAGCTAGTAATCTGAGATTTATCATACCCATGCATAAATTGGAAGACATCTAAATACCTCCCAAAAACCATCTGCAAATGCACTGTTTTTCAATTTCTGTGATTAAATGGCTGACTTTGAGGATTTTTCTACATCAATCCAGGAACCCTATTAACCTGAAATCAGCTCCTACGTATTCTATATCTAACAAACTAATTTTGGAGCTACTAATATGAGATTTATAATACAAAGGCATAAACTTAAAGACATCTAAATACCTCCCCAAAAATAAAACTATCTGCAACTGCTATGGAAAACCTAGAACAGAGCATCCGTATGATTCCAAAACTTCAACAAAGCTTCTAATAAATCAGCTAAAAACCAAATGAGTATAATAATTAGACATTCAACAAGCAATTTACCTACTTTAAATCAAATTAAAATTGATGACTTACAGTTTGTGCAGATTCTTAAACTTTTACTGAAACTGCTACTGTAAATCACCTACAGCAACTCTCCCTTCTTCAAATTACAAGTACTGCTATAAACTCCCCACATTGAAAAAGAAAATAAAAAAATGGGGAAGGAGGAATAGGAAGGGAGAAGATAAGAGGAGGGAAGGGCAGCTGGATGAAGTTGGTTCTTTATTTTCTCCACGTAGCAGGTTCGTGTCATTGAGCTGCTATTCTTCATTTAACAAACAAAAATGGTTTAGCCAAGCCAACCCAATAAGGGAACCGGTTCACTTAAACTGAACCACATCAAACCGAACCAACCCAAAATCAACCCAAACTAAACTAAGTTAAACAATTAGAACCATTAGTTTATTAAACATATTTAATTAAAATTAATGCAATAAATTCCTCAATGATTAACAAAATTTCCAAATTATCTAAAACACATACAAAGACCAAAATTCCAGATTCTGGGATGTTACAATTTTACATCTTATTCTTCTTCAGACATTATTAGGGACTGGTCGACTATGATTTACTTTTAGTGCTTCTAGTTTTTGTTTCACCGGTCTTGTGTTTTTTTGGGTGGTGACTGTTGCAAGTAGATTGGTTTGCACTGTTTTATTTCTTCATGGTCCACGATGTCCTTTCTATCTTTTTGTTTTTGTTTTTTGTTGTACTTCCTGGGTCATCCCAAAACTTGTGGGGTCCCCTTTCCTTTGATCTTAATGAAATCTTCATTAATTATCAAAAAAAAAACCTTAGGGTATATCATGACATAGTCGTGGAAGTAGACAAGCACAGAAAAGGAAGACAAACAAATGATAATACAAAAAAGGAGATTGAAGATATTAAGATAGGAAGTGTTCTCTGGTGTCCCGGGCCACCACTGAAATGCTATTCCTATTGTTTTCCCGGCATTGCAAGGAGCATTATTGGCTCAAAGCAAAGGTTGAAACAAGAAATTTAGCAAACATTTAGTAGTCTACAAAAACAAAGTAAAAAGATAATTACCAAAATCACAGGGGAACTTCAACAAATGTGTTAAAGAAAACCAAAATAAACAACCAAAACAAAGGAAATCTAACTATCTAAGAGGAAGAGTCTCCGTCAAAGATCTACTAACTTGGTAAATGAAGGCTATGCGGCAGTTTTCTGAAAGAATACCAGCAACTCTAAGGAACAAGAATGGATTTTTGGAGGAGCAAGAGGTAAAAACAAAGATCCGATTGCTAGGCATTCCATTTATTTTGAGTTGTCTTCTGCTTTGTGAATATCGACAGGCATAGCTTCCGTTTACACGTTCTGTCGATTTTAGTCTTCCGTTTTCTTCTGAGAGAAGGAACCAGAAGACTGAATAGTCGGTACTCTTACGTTATGCGACTCATTGTCTTCCGTCAAATATCTTCCTATTAGGCAGCCACGTCGGATATGACGTGTAACTACCAGGAGTTGGGATTAGGAGTTTGAAACTCTCTAATGAGTTTACCAATTGCTATATATTATATATAGACTAGCAAACACCCTATACGATGCACAGGATAGGTAAAAGTTAGATATAATTTTATTATTGCATGTTTGCTGATTGACATTACATATAATGAGTAATTCGTTGCAAATAATAAGGAAAAACATAATTCATCATAAATAAATGATAAAATGGAGTTTAAAACTCATAAAAGTAAATGATTTGAAGCAGGTTAGTAAATTTATTTTTTATTGAAGTGATTTTGCTGATTTTAAATTTTTCCTAAATTTTGTTGATCCATAATTGATATGTGAATACATCTTTGTCTTTCTTCTATTCCAAATGTGTGAAAATGACTTTCTTTACTTTTGTTGTTATTGGTTTTTTAAAAACTTAAAATTAATAAAGGTCTTTCTCAGCAAGCACCAACTAAAAAGATAGTATCACCGATTGAGGAGGTACAAATGCAGACTATACACAAATTCATGCTTGTGAATTTCAAATTATACTCAGGAAAAACACTTAAAAGCTTGATATTTGTCATGTTTTGTATGGAAATAAAAACACTTGAAAGCTAACCACATCAAAAATGAATTCTTAGTTCAAAATAACTGGTCCAACTTTGCATATAAAATTTCACCAATGATCAATTAGCTGCATCTTCTTCTGCTGGTAACATCAGTTATGGTGCATGACCAGAGAGTTAACATAGATAATGGAATAAATGTTGAATCAGATATAAATTTTATGACTTCTTACATGGACCAAAAATTGGTACAGGTGAAATTTAAATTGTTCGAGTTGCAGTACATCAACAAAAAAGGGATAAACATGCAATGGAATCAACAAAAAGTTAAACAAGGACACAAACAGGAAAAACAACAATACATAAAAGAGGCACACTTTTTACCTTCAAAGAAAAGAGGAACAATCTCTTAAAAGATATTCCACTATTGAAACAGGTTATTTCCGAACCGTAGTATCATATGCTGACCAAGACAAGCCCCATTCATCCGAAATAGATACATCATTCCAAGAGATGAAACAAGTCAACAGAGCAACCACAAAATAAACCTATTATATTCTACAATGTAGTACACTAAGTTGGTTGGCAAACCATGGAAGTTACATCGTTTATCAACTATTGAAGTTGCCTTAGCCATGGATCTAATTCAAATTATCTTTCCTGAAAGGGGTTGATGGTGTCCAAGTTCTCCATTTCTATTCTTTTTTGATGCGCTGCTATCCAAGTATCATTTAGAATCAACGATTTGCTTTGGATAATTATATATTATTCAATGTGTAGTTCCAATATCTGTCCGTTGGTTGGATGGATATTTATCCTAAGCTTCATATAATGTTACTGAGTAACTCGTTGCTTTCTTTATTTCCCATTTTATTGAATTACACCTTTTGATATAAAAGTTTAAACTGTTACATGAAATTTCTGAAAATTTGGCATAAAATATATCAATATATATTTATTGAATTACTGGAAAGTGTTTTACTTGGATCAGTCATTACAATTAACAGAAGTCTCTGAAGTTGCAACCTTGCTTTTGCCCATGGCTATGTAGTAGATGTTCATGGCTATGAAAGTCTTTTTCATGAGATTATTCAAGGAGAAGCGTGGGCAAACCCTTTACAAGATGCAACAGTCCACATGAGATCATTAAATTCATAAACAGCTATAAATCACAAAACAATCTCACAGCCATACATTAAACCCAAATAATTTAGAAAAACCATAAAAAATTTACAGATTATTGAAAAAAAAATCACAAAACAATCACACAGCTATAAATTCATTCCAGATAATTTCAAAAAATTACAAAGCAATTCTTAAGTTAACCAACAAGTGATCCAAGCCACAAGGAATCCCAAAACAATCCGAACACTCAGATTGAGCACTATAAAAGCAATGAATCCAACAAAACTAAAACCACAAAGGAACAAAATCTTTCAAATTAAAGACTAAGACGCAGGTTGAATTGCACACAAACTACACAAAAGGAAAAGAAGAAACAAAACTCAACAAAAATATTTGGAGAAAAGAGAGGGGACCTCCTAAATGATTAAAGAGGATTGTTTAAAACTGTAGACACCCCAAATTGCACTGCCAAATGAGAAAATAATAAAAACATGTAATTAGAGCTTAAAACAGGTCAAAAAAGCCTAAAAATAGAAAGAACAGGCTTTGCCCGTATTGGCTTCACGGGCCTATCTCGCCCGCAAAATATCTACGGGCAGGCGCGCCCGTAGTACCAATACGGTCACCATTGGACCGTAAATCATTTACGGGCATTACAGACACGTGCAAGTTTGGTCCTTCTCTCGATTTCCGAGCTTTATTTGAAGTCCAATATATCTTTAAACGAGCGAATTAAGTATTTTATTCGCTGAAGCCACTATGGATGGGCATTATCTCTATATTTCACTCTATCCTGAGAATCAGGATATATCCTTCTGGACCAACCTTGCCCCTGGGGTGTGTCTATAAATAGAGGCTCATTCCTCTAGCTTAGGGCCACGAAATTTTGAGTCTAAGGAATCCTAAGAAGCTACAAGAGAAGAATCCCTGCTGCTCTACCTGCTAAATCCAGGTAAGTCTCCTATCCCTTTTATTTTTCTGTCTTTTATTTTAGATGTAATAGGATCATCTCTATTGCTGTAGAATAAGGCCATATCTGTTTTTGTATTCCTAAACTTGTCTCTAAGTACCTCAAGGGTCTCTCTAGCCGTAAAACGTGAAGAGAGAACTAGGGGAAAGGGGAACAGGTGGATCCCTAGAATAGAACCCCATATCTGTTTTTTTTCCTTTTTCATAGAATAAAGCCTGTGATTGTGTTTGTGTAACCAAACCTATCTCTAAGTACCTCAAGAGTCTCTCTAGCCGTAAAACGTGAAGAGAAAACTAGAGGAAAAGAGAACAGGTGGATCCGTAGGGTAGACCCCCATGTGCTCTAATTTGTGAGATATGGCTGTTTTAAATATCCTGATCATGTTTTAATGCTTTTTATGATATATCTGAATGAATAACATGAATCTATGATGTTTATAGCATGAGATCCCCACTTTTTGATAAAATTTGGATTTTTCACATATTTGCACCTACAGCACTGTTTTCGTGATTTTTGTGATTTTAGGCTAGGATCTTGGATTTATCATGATCAATATGGTAGATCTGAATCAATAAGCCTAAAAATAAATTCTAGGGTTTCAGGAGATGATTTTTAAATTGTTTTTCATTATTGAGAGAAGACCCTACGGTCTAAATTCTCCCCTTTTGGTGTTTTTCATAAACGTGGGTATTTTTGGTTTTGATTTTCAAATTTAATGTGAAATTTGAGCTTTATCTATATCTTGGACTATTCAAGTTCAATTTTGAAATATTTTATAAAAATCATATTTTTCTAGATTTCTAGAATTTGACTTGAAGCCAGATTTTTGGATTTTTCACTTTAAATTGATTTTATTGGATTTTATCCCAATTTTATTTTGATCATGAAACCCTAGGAATGGTATGATCATGTTTGATAGTTCTGGATCAATCAGACTATTCATATGAAAAAACCATATATTTTTGTTTTTTTTGTGATTTTGTATGATTTTTATAGCAAGCTTTTTCCTTTATTTAAACATGAACAATACCTGGCAACCACCTTGTGTGGATGAATAGGGGTGCCTAACACCTTCCCCTGTTCATAACCTAATCCCCTTACTCATCTCTGGTTGTTTTTTTTTAGGAGGGATATTTTGCCCTAAAATTTGCCTTTTGTGCTTATTTAATATTTTGGTGTCCATTCACACCTCAATTGAATGGTGGCGACTCTTTGTTTAATTTGATCCCGTGTGATGATAGAGCAAATCATTAGATTTTGATTTTTTTCCCATGTCTCACAACTGGCGACTCTGCTGGGGACTTGTGGATTTGAGCCTTTTTGGTGTTTGTTCATGTTTTTGATTTTTTTGATTTGCTTGCTATTTTGTGTTTTTAGCATGTCTTTGTTTTGCTTGCTGTTTGGTGTTCTTAAGCATGTGGGATAGGTTGTAAATCTGATTTATTGCTTAAGAATCCATGGGGGTAGAAACATGCTTAATTCTGATTCATAGGATTGTTTCTAGAAACATGCATAGGGGAGGTTTATTTTGATAAACCATGCTTATTTCTTGCTGTATTTTAATATGCATGTTCTAATTTTCAGCATGCTTTCTATGGTGTATTTTGGATATATAATATGAGCATATGTTGACATGATTTGGATGATTTTTTATGAGCATGTTTTGGGTGCTATAGGATTGCTTTATTTACTTGTTTATTTAAAATATGCTTTCCTATTATGCCTTGGTTTGTTTATGCATGGCTGCGAAAAGAGTGGCAAGGGTCTGGGACGTTGTGAATGTGACCTATGTTTACAATGCACTGTGCACCTTTTATTTTTTTACACGGCCTACCTATCACCTATAGGAAGTTGAACAAGAATGTGTGTAGCTTGGCGCACCGAGGTCGATACTTCGGAAAGCGAAAGTGAAAACATTCACCTTAGAACTTTGAGCTAATGATGTGATGATAACGTGGATCTGGGATTCTGGTCATCATTAGGCTTGAGTGCTAAGTTGCCATTAAGCCAAAACCCAAAACCCCTACGCTTGAAGGTGGAGTTACACGTTTTTGGCTAAATTACACAATTACGTGGGAATATGGGGTTTGTATGATTGTGGGAAGGCCGTATGCATGGCTTACAAACCAGGGCATAATGCGGATGCTATATTGAAGGTAAACAAGGTAACAAGGTAACCCTATTGTTTTACATTATTTTCATGTCATAGGGGTGTCATGGTACCCATTGGTTCGGGATAAAATTGGTCCCAAAATATGCATGTTTTTAAAATTGGTACAGCCCATAGGAAGAGTCTCTAACTCTGTTTAGAATCAATCCTACCCGATGTTCATACAAGAGTCAACAAAAGGGTACCAAATTCTTGAGTATGGTGTCAATTTGGAGGGTACATGTGCCCTCCCAAGCATGTGTTTTTACAAATAGGCCAAGGTCCACTTTGGGACAGTTTAGAAGCTCTGCAATGGGTGAACCGTACGTTTGGATGAGCAATTAAAGTGATCAAACCATGTAAAAACTGGAAAAATATAACAGAGTTCCGTAAAACCGTATTTAGTACACGGGTTGGGCTTGCCCGTATTGGTTATACGGGCTAGGCTCGCCCGTGTTTTCCATACGGTCACGGCTTGCTCGTAATTTGAATACGGGCAGGGCTGGACCGTACTGTGTATACGGTTTTCTCGGAATATTCAACTTTAATCAGTTTTTTTCCACCAAAATATTCTTTTAACCTTTAAATAATGATAAAGGGAAACAAGTTTGAATAAAATGCTTCAAAAAAAAAAAAACAAAAAAAAACAAAAAAAAAACAAGAAAACAAAAAAACAAAAAAAAACAAACAAAATAATTAAAAAGAAAAAAAAATATAGAGAAAGGTTCCTTGGGCTTCTGAAAGCCTTTGAATTTCAGACTTTTCCAAAACTCTTGGGCTTCTGAAAGCCTTTGAATTTCAGACTTTTTCAAAACTCTAGGGCTTCTGAAAGCCTTTGAATTTCAGACTTTTTCAAAAACTCCTCGGGCCTCTGAAAGCCTTTGAATTTCAGACTTTTATCAAAAATCCTTGGGCCTCTGAAAGCCCTTGAATTTCAGACTTTTATCAAAAATCCTTGGGCCTCTGAAAGCCCTTGAATTTCAGACCTTTTCCAAAAATATCTTTGGGCTTCTGAAAGCCTTTGAATTTCAGACTTTTTCTCAAAAATCCCTGGGCCTCTGAAAGCCTTTGAATTTCAGACTTTTTTCAAAAATATCCCTGGGCCTCTGAAAGCCTTTGAATTTCAGACTTTTTTCCAAAAATTTCTTTGGGCCCCTGAAAGCCTTTGAATTTCAGATCCTTTTTCCTTTTCAGGACCTGTTGGAAGCCCTAGAATATTCCAACAAACCTTTTTTGGGCCGTCTATGAGCCTCTGAATTATAGACACATATCCTTTTTGGGCCGTCTAAAAGCCTCTGAATTTTAGACAACCATTTATTTGGGCCATCTATAAGCCTCTGAATTATAGACACACATTCTTTGGGCCGTCTATAAGCCTCTGAATTATAGACACATATCCTTTGGGCCATCTAAAAGCCTCTGAATTTTAGACCAATCATTTCTTTGGGTCGTCTATAAGCCTCTGAATTATAGACACATATCCTTTGGGCCGTCTAAAAGCCTCTGAATTTTAGACACAACCTTTTTGGGCCGTCTAAAAGCCTTTGAATTTTAGACAATCATATCCTTTGGGCCGTCTAAAAGCCTCTGAATTTTAGACAATCATTTCTTTGGGCCGTTTATAAGCCTCTGAATTATAGACACATATCCTTTGGGCCGTCTAAAAGCCTCTGAATTTTAGACAAATCATTCCTTTGGGCCGTCTAAAAGCCTCTGAATTTTAGACAAATCATTTTTTTGGGCCGTCTAAAAGCCTCTGAATTTTAGACAAATCATTCCTTTGGGCCGTCTAAAAGCCTCTGAATTTTAGACAAATCATTTTTTTGGGCCATCTAAAAGCCTCTGAATTTTAGACAATTGATTTCTTTGGGCCGTCTATAAGCCTCTGAATTATAGACACATATCTTTTGGGCCTCTGAAAGCCTTTGAATTTCAGACTTTTTCCAAAATATCCTTGGGCCTCTGAAAGCCTTTGAATTTCAGACTTTTTTCAAAAATATCCCTGGGCCTCTGAAAGCCTTTGAATTTCAGACTTTTTCCAAAAATATCCCTGGGCCTCTGAAAGCCTTTGAATTTCAGATCTTTTTCTCTTTTTGTGGGACCTGTTGGAAGCCCTAGAATATTCCAACAATTTAATTCAAAAAAAAAAGAAGAAGCAAATAAAGAAAGAAACAAATCCAAACTCGTGTTCACCCTGCTTGCATATAGGCATACATAGGCATGTGAATGAGATTAAATTGGCACTGATATTTTCTTTTTGCCAGGTACCAAGTACACTTGCAACCATCGCTCCTGTAACCAAATCAAGAGCTCGCGCCATGAATCCCATTGAGAATGAAGTTGATGCTCCTCACCCAGATATTGTCTTGCTTCAGGAACAGGTGGCAGGACTAGCCCGAATGCTAGAGAACATACTATCGGTGCAGGCCCAACAAGTTCAAGCCCAGAACCAAGCATCCACTTCCAACCAAGCACCTCCACCTCCAATCAATATCCCACCTCCGGTTCAACCTATTCCTGAACCCATTTCTGAACCTATACTGATCAAGGGGGAGATGGTTGAATCGGACAAAGAAAAGGAAAAAGAAAGGATGAGGGAAGAAATGGAAAAGAAATTTATGCACAGACTGGAGATGATTCAAGATGAACTAAGGGAGGTAAAAGGGGTGAATAACTTTGGAGGCACCAATTTTGAAGATTTGTGTCTATACCCCGATATATGTCTACCAGCCAAGTTTAAATGCCCAGATTTTGATAAATATGATGGCACTGGCTGCCCAATGAGCCATTTGAAGTTATACTGCGGGGCTTTATGCCAGTTTGGCCGGGATGACGGCATACTAATTCAACTCTTCCAGAGGAGTTTAACTGGAGCTGCTTTGAAGTGGTTTACCACTTTGGATCATGGGAAAATAAGAAGGTGGAAGGATTTAGCAGATTCCTTTTTGGCACAATACAGGTTCAACTCTGAGATTATACCAGATAGGTATGACATGATGAGGATGACGAAGAGAAATGATGAGACCATAAGGCAATATGCTAAAAGGTGGAGGGAGTTGGCTGCACAAGTTAAGCCACCCGTGGGAGAACCAGAAATGATTTCAACTTTCATCATGACATTGGGGCAACCATTTTACAGTCACTTAGTGGGTCAAACTACCACCAACTTTGCTGCCCTAGTGCAAGTGGCAGATAGAATTGAAGATGGGATCAAGTCTGGGAAAATAGTCGATTACTCTGCAGTGTTGAACCAGGAAGCTTCCACCACTTTCTCTACACAGAAAAAGGAGAATGGTAATGGAAAAAGAAAGAATGAAGAAAAGATAGAAGCAGAAGTGAATATGGTACAACTTCCTAGGGAACCCTTGCAAATCAATGTCCATCCACCTCCTATCAAGCCAACCCATCAAGTTCCTTCGCTGCCTATCCAAATTAATGTCCCTTCTGCACAGCCTGTGAAGGAGGAAACAGAAGTAAGGAAGAGAAGGGAATTTTCTAAACTGCCTATGAGACCATCTGAACTTTTGCCTACCTTACTTCAGAAGGGTTATGTGACTTTGAGGTTGCCAAATCCTCATGCAAGCAAGGGGAAGAATTATGATTCATCTGCAATCTGTGATTATCATATGAGCACTCCAGGGCATACCACAGATCGTTGCTTGGCCCTAAAGCATGCAATCCAGGATTTGTTGGATAATAATTCCTTATCATTCAATTCAGTCACTCCCATCCCACCTACCGATAACAATGGGGCAGGCAGCTCAAATGCAATAGGGGCAATTTTCTCTGGAGAAAGAAGATTTGACCCTTCTCAGCTTATCGTTCCTATTGGTCCAACAGTCAGGGTTTATCATGAAAGAAATACTCCTGGTTATGAGCAGGAAGGCTTGCCTCACTCAGTAGGAGAAAGATATTTTCTAAAAAAGAAAGAAAAATCAGCTTTCGCCTTTGAGAACAGGGGCAGTTTTCGAACTCCCATGTTCTTTGAAAAGAAACTCCCATAAGAAGAATGCACATTTCCTGAGGATCTTAAGGAGCCTTGTTCTCAGGAAGTGATTTTAATAAAGGCTTTTCAAAAAAAAAAAAAAAAAAAAGATTTTTCCCTTTAACATTTTTCTAGAAAAAAAAGAAAAAAAAGTTTTCAGCAAGGTCCTTTTACTTATGAATCATATCTCTTATTGAATTTCATTGAGTTGAATATGACTTTGACATTGGGCTCAATTTTGAGACCAAAATCAAAGAAAAAGACATTTTATATGAAAATTCAAATCTTTTTAAGTGTCATGAGAAGAATATTCTGCAAAATTATGAAGTGACCAATTTTATGGCCTTTGGAACCAAAGATGACCCACAGTCTTCAACAAAAAATGTAGAAGAAGATTTGAAGTTTCTTCATTAGAATACAGAAAGGATCGCACCACTTGCTGGTTCGTTCAAATGGAAGTTGATAATATTGTTTGAAGAAATTTTGGGCTTTGCACTTGAAAATATGGGAGAAGATTTGACATTTTCGTTGGAAATAGAATTGGGCATCATTTGATTGAAAGAATCCAAATTCAAAAGATTGATCAAAAGGTGAAGAACTTGTTCATAACAGAGGTTCTATTTGAAGATGCTTTTATCTTGACAGAAGGTGATTAAGAAGAAAAAAAAGAGAAGAAAAAATCCTGAGCCAGTCATGTAGTACAACTTTACCAAGTCTAAAAATTCAATTTTTCTTAAAATGATAAGAGGCCTTTCTTTCTTATATCCCCAAAATTTTTGAAATCCCTAGTTAAACCCTTTGAGCTTGATACATTTTTCCAAGTAACCTAAACTGAGAATTGTAACCCCACACTGGGGCAAATTTATTAAGGCATAAAAAAAAAGGAATGAAGAGACAATTATTGAAGTTCAAAAGGGATTTTGAATATGTTTTCAGAAAATGGGGCAAAGAAATGAAAAAAAAAAAAAAGAGAAGAAAAAGAAAGAAAAAAAAAGGAAGAAAAAAAAAAAGATAATCAAATGCTATTTGGAGAATGTCTTCAAAATTGTGAAGAAAAGAATGGAAAAAAGAAGTTCAATACTGGAGAATAAGTTCCAAATGAAGAAATCAAATTGAGGGAAGAACTTCAGTACTGGGAGCAATTTTGTATTCATTCCAAGGGAAGAAATGCCTTAAAAATTACAATTTCAGTTAACCCATTTGATTATAGGGTATTTGAGCCTTTTATTCCTTTTCTTTCTAAACTAACACCAAGCCTTCGTTTCGTCCTATTCATAAGTCCTCTTTGATTAAGAAATTTTGAATTAAGGCAGTTTTGACTACATGGTTGCTGGTGATGAAGGATTAAAAAAAAAAAAAAAGAAAAAAAGAAGAAGAAAAAAAAAAAAAAAAAAGGGGAAATGTAGTGAAAACCCGGAAGGGCGCTTCATGACAAATAATCAGCTATCTACAAGAAGGAAATCGTCAGAGAGGAAAGCCCAGAATTGGCATAGATCCAAGTGAAGTCTTCATGTTGGTGGTTACTTTTGAGATATAGTCACTCTCCAAGTGATTGAGGAAAATTCTCTTTTCAAGACTAAAGCAACATAATCAGAACTATGATATGAATCATCTATGAACAAGTTGATGGCCATCAAAATTTCCATTAGGAAATTATTGCTGAAGTTGAAGTCATAAATTCTCATATCATGGATACAATGGAGAAACAATTGCTCTTCAATTGAATGAAGAAAAATGTCTTTCTAGACTAGGGCAAAATAGTCAGATTGAAAGAGTTGTCATATATGGAGCATCAATTGACAAACCGATGGTCATGGGAATAATTCTAAAGGTTCCAAAGGTTGATTTTGGTCTTTCTGCATTTTCTGAAATAATCTTCTCATTATTCAACTTGATTTTAATTCTTTTGGACTATATGCTAATAAGTGATTGGATCATTTTTCCAAAAAAATATAAAAACACAAAAAAGCAAAAAATATATATTTTTGGCCTATGATGAGAATCTATATCTTTTCATAAAACATTGGTTTTGCAAGCATTAGAGAATTCTGAGGCCACTAGTATAAAACATATTTTCTTATGTTTGCATTTGCATTCTTCTATTAGGGTTTCTTTTTGGCAAAGGTTAAAAAAAAAAAAGAGAGAAAAAAAGAAAAAAAGAAAGAAAAAAAGAGAAAAAGGAAAAAAGAGGATCATCTCTACTGAAGGGCAAATACTTCTTCAAACAATCAAAACCGGGGCATGCTCAGTGTCTTTCCTTTTGGGTTTTCATTGGAATGAATTCCAACATCTGGAAGAAGCAATCAAGCTTTAGTCTTCGAATTTGAAAGAAAAAAAAAGAAAAAGAAAGAGGCTTCGAAGCAATGGCATGTTTTCTTCGTTAAACAAGGGTTCCCAATTCTTCAATCATGAAGAAGGATTTTACTGGGGCAGTAAGAAGGCATGAAAGACAGATCATGAGTTGTAAGGGCATGAGATTAGATCATCAGATTATGGTTCTCAAATCCATCAATCAAGAAGAGGGCATTCACTTGGGCAATTAAAAAGCATGAAGACAGGTTATGGGCAGTAAGGGCACATACATCGTTATTGAGAGAGCAAGAAGATAAAGAAGCAAAAGCAAGTTGCAGAACATTCAAGCACAGGTTCGGGCATCAAATGGCACCCAGGTATATCAAATAAGAAAATCAATCACGAAAATTCAAAAAGGTGAAAAACATCAAAATCAATTGAGTTTGCAGTGGTCAATTTTAAATCCACATTCTTTTCAAAAATTGCTTGTCTCAGATTTCTTTTCATAGCCACGAGAGCTCCAAGAAATCTGAGATAAGGAAGAGACGCCACCCCACTTCAAGCAGGGGTTTCATTGGCTATCTTCAAATCCATGTTTTTTATCACTCATTTTTTTGACCAAAGCAAGTTCATTTAATGAGATGTCTTTCAAATGTGTAATTTTGAGTTGTGTCTGTTCTTTGCTGTTCATTATGCTACAACTGCAGGCCACCCAGAAAAATTGTCTTTTTCATCATTTTCTCCACACTTTTCAAAAGATCAATGTCTATATTAGTTGTAAGTTGCAAGGATTGCCACCATACTCACTTTTGTTTAAAAATTTTGTCTCAAATCTCACTTCATAGCCACAAGTGCTCAGTGAGAGGAGAGAGGAGGATTTGGCCCTTAAGCTGAGGGACTTCTTAGCAAATCTTCCACAATCAATTCTTTTTTTATAAAATCATCCATTTGATCCTTGCAAAGTGCAATTGGTTAGACAAAAGTCTCAGAAAGTGAAATTTGTGGGTCTTTTTTGCTCTCTGCTTGTAATTGGTTCCAATTACCAGCAAAGAGGGGGCAGCTGTAGACACCCCAAATTGCACTGCCAAATGAGAAAATAATAAAAACATGTAATTAGAGCTTAAAACAGGTCAAAAAAGCCTAAAAATAGAAAGAACAGGCTTTGCCCGTATTGGCTTCACGGGCCTATCTCGCCCGCAAAATATCTACGGGCAGGCGCGCCCGTAGTACCAATACGGTCACCATTGGACCGTAAATCATTTACGGGCATTACAGACACGTGCAAGTTTGGTCCTTCTCTCGATTTCCGAGCTTTATTTGAAGTCCAATATATCTTTAAACGAGCGAATTAAGTATTTTATTCGCTGAAGCCACTATGGATGGGCATTATCTCTATATTTCACTCTATCCTGAGAATCAGGATATATCCTTCTGGACCAACCTTGCCCCTGGGGTGTGTCTATAAATAGAGGCTCATTCCTCTAGCTTAGGGCCACGAAATTTTGAGTCTAAGGAATCCTAAGAAGCTACAAGAGAAGAATCCCTGCTGCTCTGCCTGCTAAATCCAGGTAAGTCTCCTATCCCTTTTATTTTTCTGTCTTTTATTTTAGATGTAATAGGATCATCTCTATTGCTGTAGAATAAGGCCATATCTGTTTTTGTATTCCTAAACTTGTCTCTAAGTACCTCAAGGGTCTCTCTAGCCGTAAAACGTGAAGAGAGAACTAGGGGAAAGGGGAACAGGTGGATCCCTAGAATAGAACCCCATATCTGTTTTTTTTCCTTTTTCATAGAATAAAGCCTGTGATTGTGTTTGTGTAACCAAACCTATCTCTAAGTACCTCAAGAGTCTCTCTAGCCGTAAAACGTGAAGAGAGAACTAGAGGAAAAGAGAACAGGTGGATCCGTAGGGTAGACCCCCATGTGCTCTAATTTGTGAGATATGGCTGTTTTAAATATCCTGATCATGTTTTAATGCTTTTTATGATATATCTGAATGAATAACATGAATCTATGATGTTTATAGCATGAGATCCCCACTTTTTGATAAAATTTGGATTTTTCACATATTTGCACCTACAGCACTGTTTTCGTGATTTTTGTGATTTTAGGCTAGGATCTTGGATTTATCATGATCAATATGGTAGATCTGAATCAAGAAGCCTAAAAATAAATTCTAGGGTTTCATGAGATGATTTTTAAATTGTTTTTCATTATTGAGAGAAGACCCTACGGTCTAAATTCTCCCCTTTTGGTGTTTTTCATAAACGTGGGTATTTTTGGTTTTGATTTTCAAATTTAATGTGAAATTTGAGCTTTATCTATATCTTGGACTATTCAAGTTCAATTTTGAAATATTTTATAAAAATCATATTTTTCTAGATTTCTAGAATTTGACTTGAAGCCAGATTTTTGGATTTTTCACTTTAAATTGATTTTATTGGATTTTATCTCAATTTTATTTTGATCATGAAACCCTAGGAATGGTATGACCATGTTTGATAGTTCTGGATCAATCAGACTATTCATATGAAAAAACCATATATTTTTGTTTTTTTTGTGATTTTGTATGATTTTTATAGCAAGCTTTTTCCTTTATTTAAACATGAACAATACCTGGCAACCACCTTGTGTGGATGAATAGGGGTGCCTAACACCTTCCCCTGTTCATAACCTAATCCCCTTACTCATCTCTGGTTGTTTTTTTTTAGGAGGGATATTTTGCCCTAAAATTTGCCTTTTGTGCTTATTTAATATTTTGGTGTCCATTCACACCTCAATTGAATGGTGGCGACTCTTTGTTTAATTTGATCCCGTGTGATGATAGAGGAAATCATTAGATTTTGATTTTTTTCCCATGTCTCACAAAAACAAGACTACCAACCTATATAACTGAACTATCCATGTTATCCTTCATGGACATCGGGACCCAATCTCTACAGCAACTATACAAACAGCTCATCTGCATGAATGCAACAAGCAGAGCCGCCAAAAACAAAAACACACCAGAATAAACATGAGAGCACAATTGAACAATGTTGTCTGAGGATTAATTAAAGTTACGAGTCAGCAACAGGATACGAGATAAGACCAGCAATGAACCTTTAGACATTACGTAGACTAATAGCTTACAGAAGATCAATCCTTCTTCGTGATCCAATCCTACAAAGAAATGACCTGGAATTGAACCTGTAGGAATTCTGTAGCAACCGGATTATCAATGAATCTAGATCTGTAATTGACATATGAGAATGCATTTAATCGGTTGGAAGTTACTGAGAGTGGCGAAGTCGCCACTCTTCCCATCGCTGCTCGATTTTGAGAGACGATATGAAAAATTGAGTAAAAAGGAGAGAGGGAGAGGGAGAAGGAGAGGAAAACAACCATTACATGGAACATCGATATGCACATACAAAGGCAGGTCGAGGGAGTTGTCGTCTTCGCATAGAGTATAGCTGATGATGAAGCTCTTGCAAGAATCCCAAGTGGAGAAAGGAATGGAACCACCAATAAACACGAGCGTTGTAAAAGGAGTCAGTGCAACAACTTTCAAGGCAAACTTTAGGGAACAGCTTGGATTGGATGGAGGAGACGTAGGATTGGGAAAAGGACCAAATGAAGAGGCAGACACGTGAATGGCCATCTTTGGGGATTAAGTGAGACACCTTTGCAGAGGCCAATAAAACCACAAGGCAGATCAAAAGACACGTGAGGTTAATTGTGTTAAATAGCAAACGAAACGAACAGTTTGTTCTCCTAACGAAGGAGAAGAAGAGCCGCGTTAGGAACACGAAGAGGCATGCGTTGCAGTTGGGAAAGACGTTTTGGGTTTGTTCCTTGTTACGAGGAAGATGCCACGTCAACTGTGACGAGGAGCTACCAGGGTTGAGGAAACGAGATTCGGAGCTCTCTCAGTGAAAACCAATTGCTATATATTATATAATTTAAATTAGATTATTTAATTTATTTTTTCTTAAAACAGTTTTGTTGATTTTAATTTTCTACCGTATGTTGACCAGTGCTAGACATGCGAAGGCATCTTTGTTATATTATTTCATCATTAAGCTCAAAGCACTTTATCTTTTAACTCAAATTAAATTTTACTATTATCCGTAAAAAAACCTTTTAATCTCTAAAAAAATAAAAATAAAAAAACGTAGTACGTAATTGTGTATACACATAATCAACATTCATTGTGTCAATTTCGATGTCATTTTGTTCATTGAGCTTTGACCAGCATGCTACAAATTTCTTTGAATTTTTTGTCACTATACCAAGAAAATTTGAACAAATCTTGAAGAAATTAGAACATTCTAAATGCCATTTAGATTTTGTTGTTTATAAAATTTATAATCCTGAAGTAATAGATAAGTATTTTTTATCAAATTTGTTGAATGTATACTAATTAAATTTTTGTATCTTTATAGATTCATTTATTATTGTTTAAATAAATGCGAAAAAAATTAAATATCAAAATTTGAAGGAGACATAAAATGTAAATGTAAGGATAAAAATGTCATTTAATTAAATTTAGAGTCATTTATTATTGTTTAAGATATTATAACACCTATCTAATTTCTAGAGAAGTGATTGCATTATCATTTTGGATGGTGTTTGTGTAGCAGAAACTAGAGAACAAGTTCTTAAATGGTCGTAACTTACAGTTATGGTCATATCAAAGCAGAGAACACTACAAAACAGGGGGCTTTTAGCGACGGGCTCAGACCGCCACTAAATCAGCAAAGCACGCCACTAAATCAATCTCATCACGACACATGTCCACCACTGATTGCTCTGTCGCTGAATGTTTCAGCGACGGATACAATTGCGGTCACGCCCGCCGCTAAAGCCCATTTATTTATTTTTTTCGAAAGACCCCCGATTCATTCCCCCAAGCTTTTATATTTTATTTTAAAAAACCCCTGCATATTACTAGCCTTTGTAGCTGCCCCTGCCTTTGCTCGCCCCCCACCCACCCAGCCGGGCCGGTCGGGTTGGGTCCAGCCAGAATTCAATGGAAACAGAAAAAAAATTGCATTAATTTATAACTTTCACCTTCCATTACAGCATTAGCACATAGCCAAAACAAAAAAAAAAAAAAATAAAAAAAAAAATAAAAATAAAAAAAAAAAAAAACCTATTTCATGACCATTTGATGGTTCAAAATCTATCTCCAAACCTACAAAAAAAAAATTAAAACCTATTTCATGATCATTTGATGGTTCAAAATCCATCACCAAATCTTACCAAAAAAAAAAAAAAACATTTGATGGTACAAAATCCATCTCCAACCCTTACAAAAAATAAAAAATAAAAAACCCATGTTTCACGACCATTTGATGCTTCGACATCCACAATTTAAACCTTCAAGCTCCACTGCTAAGACAAATCCATACAACTCAAATGAAAATGAATAAATTCTTATCATGAATGTGCAGAGTCAATGAATATCAATTAGAACTTCTAACAACGATGAAAAACACACAACAAAGATAAATATAAAAAGCTGAAAGAACCTAAATATATTGGAATACTTCCTTGACCAAATCAGATCAATTTATTACCATGAGAATGAAGAATAGGTCATTAAATTATGGACGGAGAATCTCCTGCCTTTTCAGGCTATCTAACATCAACAATAGCACCCAGGCAGACCTTCACAGGACCTGTATACCATCCTATTATAGAGGATAGTGTTCATCCTTCCTGGGGCCTTAATTTGATGAGATTTTTGCCATTTTGTAGTTTTTCTTCATTTATTTCATTTTTTAAAATTTCTGTTAGAATGCCTCAAGCATCGTTGATATTTTAAGACTACATAAACTTTTTACGTTACTTATTTGCAAATATATTAGGAGCAAACTGTAAGCACATTGTGCTTCCACCATGTCTGGGGTTTACTGCAGGTTATGAGGTCCATGGTGTGTATCCATTTCAGATTTTATTCCAGTACCTTGATTCTTGTTTTAATATGATCCAACTATATCTATTCAAAAAAGAAAGGAGGACAAAAAATGGACTGTGAGCTTTTCTTACCTGATATAGCAAACATTCCCTCAGGGCTGAAACATGCATCCAGAGTGGAATTGCTTGAAACTGGCTTGACATTGTATGTGGATAACTAAATCAAGATTAGATGAAAAAATACACATTAGAAAGGAGCCGCAGAGATTCTGAATTAGTTGACCAAATAAATGAATTGTTCTAGATCAATTTTTATGTACAAAAAGACTTCTTTCCTTAACATACCATCCCAACCATTTTTTGAGGAGTAAATAACTGTTGTTGGATGAAAAGTGAAGCAAACCAAATCAACATACCATCCCAACCATTTTTTGAGGAGTAAATAACTGTTGTTGGATGAAAAGTGAAGCAAACCAAATCAACACCGTACTTTTTACTATTAATGGTCTTCAAGCAACTGTTGAGGACAAAAGGAGTCTATTGTTTAGAAAAAATTCAAGGAACAAGCTCACTACAAAAAAGATGACCTTTAGCGGCGGAGAAGAGTAAAACGGCACCTTTTTTGCTTACAAGAAACCAACTTTTCCTTTCCCATTTGATGAGTTCTGATAGCTTAGAACCAATAGAATTGGGCTAAAATCCTTTGACCTACCAAGCTTGGATAAAACCCCAATAAATAAATAAAACAAACTAAGATGTTACTTCAATATCAGTTCTCTGAGTAAGATGATCCACTGCAGCCTGTGCACAGAAACAGTGTTCTAGTTTAACCCTTGGGTTAAGAGTAAATAAAGCAAAGGCAGAAATAGAATGACAAAAGCCTTGACAAGAAAGGCAAACCTGAGCATCCTTGGTAATGCCATGTTGAGAAGGGTAACCATCACTAGCTCTATACCTGTTTATAAATTGAAATCAAAATTACATGAATCAATTAAAAAAGCAAGCAGTGTTCGTGGGGAATAGAATTCAACTGTCACAAACAGCCTGATGCCACTAGATAAAACATTTCACCCGCAAGGTACATACACCCTGTAAGAAAGCATAAAGACATTGCAATTCAATCTCTGCAACATTATATGAACCATTTCAAGACGATGAGCAATATCTGCAAGTTAATAGTAAAGGCCTTTGAAAACAAAATGAACTCAATTAAACAGACGAGATTGCAAATACTCAACCAAAGGGTGAAAAGAAGAAACCCTCCTCTAAACACATGTAACTGTAAGGATACTTCCAGCATTCTCTTGGGACCATGCCAAGTGTCCGCGTAACATAGATTGGAAGCACGAAATTGTGCTATTTTTTTTCATCCAAAGGAAAACAGAATTAACAAATTTTGCTCAAGCACTAGTTAGAACCTATGAAATTAAATGTCAATCTTCCGTTCCTCCTACTAGAAGCAACATCATCAGCTTTTGGTCTCGCAATAATTTTTCAATAGAAATGATTTATGGTATATTCTATATATAATATCACCTTTTTACCGATCAAAAAAAAAAAAATCTCAATAGAAATGGCAAATTTAGTTTTAGAACTCCCCAACTCAGAAAAGAGAAGGAAGAAAGTTTTGACCCTAACCCTAATTTGTCCAACAAACTCAAAATTTTGTTTCAGTATTAAAACTCAAAAGAAAGTATAAATGAAGAAATGAGAAATCCAACTATAGCAAACAGAAAAAAAGAGAAACCCAAACGAAAACGACAAATGTAAAGCCAAAAATACGCAAAAGAGAACCTAAAAATTAGGACAAAAGCTAACAAAAGAAAATTGACCCTAGCTTTACCTCCGCCCTAAAGTTGAAAAGAAAGAAACATCAAAATTCAAAGAAAAGCAACACTAACAAGTCATTACAGCACTACATACAGCCCATGAAAATTATGAAACGGCGAAAATTAAGGGAAGTTGCAGGTACCTCGCAATCGGGGAAGAGCTAATCTCTCTAATTTCGGAAAATTAGGTTTCTATTTAGATGAAGGATGTGGGAAATCAACCTTCTTGAGAGCTAATCTCCCTAATTTCGGAAGTTCTTCCAGCAATCGAGCTTTGGTTCGTCGAATCTCCACATTCAAAGCAACAGCAGAAGCCCTGTTTTTCTCCTTAGATGCAGCCTCTGATTTCTGATTAAATAAAAAATAAATAAAACAAAGATCAAGACAAAGTGAGTGAATCAGAATAATTAACAACCATGAAACCCTAACCCTAGATCAGTTAAATTAAAGAGAGTGATAGAGCTGGAGAGCCGCATCGATGTTGGCCTCGATCGAAGCATAAAGATGGGCGAAAGCATCATCGCCGGAGACGTGAGATCCTTCTGCTCGTCGAAGTCGTACTTATCGTACTTCTTGCAGATCGAATCGACTCGCATTACAATGTCCATCACGCTCATATCTCCCTCTTTTCCTCCACCAACAATCCTTTATTTAGAGCAATCTACTTTGATTTCCAACTTCACAATTCAGTGGTGTAAACACCGCGCAATGACGTTTCCGGGGACAGAGACAGCGTCTTCGACAAGAGGAAGACAGCACTGAGAATAATAAAATAAGAAAGATAACAACTGGAAAATTTCCTGCCTTGACAAAGGCAGACAACCGATTCGCAGCAATCAAAACAAAACGAAAAAACTAAAAGAGGGGAAACAAGGTTAGAACAAGGATCAGAGAAATCAGATCTTAGAATTAGGGCTTCAAAAGCTTATCGAGCTACTGAAAGGTATTTGCTCGCCGAGGCCTCAAACCCTTGATCTCGTCGCCAGCAACTGCCGCAAGTGAGAGAAATTGAGAGGTGGAGAAGAGAGTTCAGGTCAGTGGAGTCGGACTGATGGAGAGGGTTGGTGGGGTTTTAAAAAAATAATGTCTAGTGTTTTAGCAGCGGCCATCAAATGACCGCTGCTAAGAGTGTTGGGAGGTCCGCCACTGTTTCCAATCTTTTTTGTAGTGGAAGCATATAGAAAATTCAGTAGATGTATCAAATGACCAAAATATAGCAAATATGAACTTACTTGAAAATGATGGATTTTATTTTGCACCGCTTTGCAAAATAATTCTAGTTCTGAAACCAGTGCATGCAGGGAAAGATCCATCTCCCATTTATCAATTTTGGAATATTAACAAGAAGATTCAAAGTAAAAGGTTGTATCAAGGAAAAATATTGATACCTGCCTACTGGCATTGTTCAGTGAAGAACATGAATGCAACTCTTCGCTCACAGTTTATGTCCTTCTCAAACAATTATGCAAACCTTCAGAAGAAGAAAGATTAATTCTCTTTAATATAAAAAACTTACCCATCAAAGCAACGTTTGTTTCCATAATCTTAGAAGATGTATCGTAAGTCGGTTCTGGCATATAAGGATCCTAAACGCATGGAAGATGTAGGGCCGTGGAGGCGTTTGGCCTTGGAGTTAATTGGTTTTCTTAATTTAATGTGTTGAATGAGGATCCAAACGTATGGAAGACGCAGCTTTGGTAGTACCTGTTATATTAGTTAATGGATTTTCTTATTTGCTTATTTTTTACCATGAGATGGCAGCTCTGGTATCAGTCTGTAAAATCAGCAGACACATTCTGGTAGAGTGATGAATCTTACATTTTTTTTAAGTGCCGAGTTATGAATTTTCTTTCATTAATGGATTTTTTTAGTTCCTTCATTGCATTAATTATAAACCAAATCTATGTTGCAGAGTTTGTTTGACTGAATTTTGCAGATCGTTGATGGTATACATTCCTGTATAAGTCTTCAGCTTAAAACTTGAGTAAAAGTAAATATCCCTGTATTTGATATTTACTTTTTAACTGAGAATGAATTAGAATAATATTTTATCAACTTCTTGAGTTCAACGTGGCCATTGCTGAACATATCAATATTATCGGAGTTTATAATTGGAGCCCACATGGTCATTGTGAAGGTTCTATTTTAGTCAAATTTTTGGACTAAAATTTCAAATGATAAGTTTTTGCAAAGTTTAATACTTCCGATTAATTGGGTGCCTTTTCCAGTAAGATGATAAAAGCGCTTTCATTGAGTGCAGCATTAACTATTATTCTTTCCCCTGTTTTATATTGCAAATGTTTATTGGCGGTTCATGGCCTTGTATATTTACTTGGAAATGGTGCTCAATCTGTTAAAAAGAAGTTGCTTGGATCACTTATCATTTCCAGTCAATGGTGCTCAATCTGTCAAAAATCCATTAATGGAGTTAATAGATTTTCTTAAGGCATTTTTTGGATTTGTGCTCAATGACCAGATTGTGCTTCCTCGTCTATAAAAAAGCTTCAAAGCAAACTTGGGCAATTGAAACCCCTTTAAAATGTGTTCTGAAAATTGCTGTGAACATAAGCTCCTTTTAAAGAAGCAAATTTGTTTATGTCGAGGAAAACAATTCCAAAAATTTCATTTGCAAGAAGCTAGGTTAAATTAAATGTCTACGATGTTTACTTGTGTGAGAAATTGAGTAACTACATCAAATTGGGTAGCTCTAACTACAAAATGCTTGAGTAAATATTTTGGTAATGCTTCAGCAACTCTCAAAGCTCCCCATGGCCAAAAATAAAAACCCTCCTTCCCCCTCTCTCTATCACCC
Source organism: Buxus sempervirens (assembly GCA_947561395.2). Taxonomy (NCBI): domain Eukaryota; kingdom Viridiplantae; phylum Streptophyta; class Magnoliopsida; order Buxales; family Buxaceae; genus Buxus; species Buxus sempervirens. The sequence continues at coordinate 24,148,137 of OX387189.1, forward strand.
TACCCTCCTGCTACAGCCACCAAAACCATGCCTGCAGAAAGATGAGCAAGACATGCCCAACACTTTGGATATCCGTCCCTTATTCTGACTCTCAGAACCTTTTGTTCCCAATAAAATAGGAGTATTAATGTCTTCAAAAGAGCCAAGAAGAAGGTGAAAGGATATTTATGCAAAATCAATAAAATTTGAGTTACCATTTGAAAAGAGAAAAAACAACTTACCAGAAGCATGTTCTAGAATTGAAAAGTGAAACAGACCTTTGGCATGGAATGTTTCTATGAATTCTTGGCTTTAGAGCATTGCAAAGTGAAATTAACAAGTTGCATGTAACGCCCTGGTTCTGGGTCCATTTCCCAAAACCCGAGGTGTTATGGTAAGTAACAAAAGCCACTAATATCCAGATCAAATTAAATCCTTTATTAATTACATCATCAGAGTTATATGCGGAAACATGAAATAATATCCACTAATAACTAATCTTTAACATTTAAATACTTTCTTTAACTCATGAAACTAATCTACAACTAAACTGACTACCCATTTTCATACTAGCCCAAGCTCATCGCCCTCGCCAAGAGTAACTGAAAAATTGGGGAAAACTGGAGTGAGAATAAATCTCAACAAGTAGCAAGGTGCATGCATGAAATCAGTCCATGTTTATATAAAATAAGTCATGAGGTGCACGATTAAACCA